>CM059196.1:15450696-15488645 GCA_030323885.1 Branchipolynoe longqiensis | reverse complement strand
TACAAAATTGATGCTTGTCACTTGCTAGCTTGGTCCTTGGCATTAATAGGATAGGGCAAGGACTGGTTAGTTTAGTGTCAGGATAATGTGACTGAGTGGGATATCAGGTCATTCTAGTGGCAGTCTGATTTGCCAGTGGGGCAGCACTATAGAGTCACCATGAGTTTGCACTGTCCCAAGTCATAACCCGTCCTGATGTGACCTTAGATGTTGCCAGGACTTGAAATTCCAACAACCAACCATCATACTTATAGTAATGCTTGTGTAAATCCAATAGTACCCAGGTCCCTGACTTTCCATACTAATGAGAGGCCGAGGCACACTGGAGCATGGCAACATTACGACACAGCAAAATTTACCTACAATCCACTATTCACACTATTCATGCCGTGGCCATGTTGAAACCAGACCAAGGCCAGGTATGAGTCTGCGAGGCGCCGCTGCATGAACAGTAATGTGAATACTTTTTCGTTGACCAATACCTCTCAAAATCACTCACATTTGAGGGTATTCATTTTTGAAACTACCATATGCATCTTTTCTTCCTTTTTTTGTTGGTCCATTAGTTGTTTAAGCAGGGGAAATTTCAGTCATAGACGACTGGTCTTCCTCATTCCACTGCTGGTCGATAGAAAGCCCGAGCCTACACTTTTACCGACCCAAGGGATTTTTAACCTCCCACACCAGATAGACATGGTATGAGAGCAACCGGCCTTTGATGACGCTGTAAGTTATACACAGCTGTGGAAATCCAAATTGGCAGAGCTGGGGGCATGGGGAATTGAACCGCCGACCCTCAGATTAGGAGTTTGACCTAGAAAAAAGTCAGACACTCTAACCACTCCGCCACAGAGAACGCCACCTGAATACCTGTTTTATAACTATTGGCCAATTTTCACGAAGATTGGCTGACCCTTGCATGGTGATTTTCCCATTCTTTAACTACAATGTGACTGTCAACTTCAAGTCTGCATAGTTATGGTGGTATCATGTAATGCAGCACTGTCAGCGTAGTTATGTGTGCAACACAGTTAAACAACTAGCCTTAGTAACTACAAATTAATAAAATCTTTAAAAGGGTTTTAATATATTAAAAAAATATATTAAGAAAGTTATGCAATTTTGAATTTAAGAAAAGATGAGCAGCCAAGGTGAGTGACTTTGTTGAGATTGCCTACTGAAATGCATGTGATCATCACTCAATCTTCATGAAAATTGACCAGTGAATAAATAGAGAAAAGTTATGCACAAATGAATATGATAATTTCAAAAGTGAATATCTTCAAATTTTACTCCTTTAATTTCTGTAGTAGTTCATACATATCAGCACACAGCCGTGTCTTATGGCAATTTCTAATACCTGACGCGTATTCAGCCTCGTTCTGATACCAAATTAGGTCTAGGTAGGACACCATTATCGAATACTTATTGTGCTATTGTGATTAAATACCGCCCAGTGGTATGTGGTGAAAATTGGCTGCTAGTTCCCGTTCCTGCCAGCAACTGGTGCCACGCAGTGTAATCACAAGGTTCGTGGTACGACTACTGGTGGTACGGACCATTAGTAGTAAGAGTGCCACTAGGTGGCGCGGTGACAAATCCACATTCAACCAACCGTTCACACGGACAAAAAGAACCCGTTCTCCTCCCCCCCCCCCCACCCCCCCCCCCATAACTCTCTAAAACCCCCCCCACAACCACCACCCCAACCCACCCCCCCCCCCCCCCCCCCCCCCCCCCCCACCCTCCACGCACTTCCACCACCCTACCCCCCACACCCCCCCACCCACCCCCCCCACACACACACCACCCTCTACCACCACCCTTCCAGCGCCTTACCCTGACCCCCCTCCACAAACACCCTCCTACCATCCTCTCCCATCATCCCCCCCCCACATTCCCCCTAGCCTCCCCAACCCACCTCCACCCCCCCCCCTATACCCCCTCACACCCTTCATCCCCCAATGTCAATCCCCCCCGTCCTCACTCCCTTCCTCCCTCCCGCCTCACTGAAACCTTCCATCTCCCTGAACCCATTATTCCCTCCCAATCCCTCCCCCCATCCTCCTCCCTCCGCCCTTCCTCCATTCCACCCTCCCTCCCTCCCCCCTCCTTCCTCACCTTCCTTCCTTCCCCCCTCTCTCATAACTGGCTCCCACCTCCCTCAATCCCTCCCTCATCCCCTCCCCTCCCCTTCCCCTCCACACCTAATACCTCCCATCTCTGTCCCCCCCACATCCTCCCCAACACATCCCCTCCATCCCCCCAACCCCACCCCTCCCTCCCACCCCCAGTCCCACCCTCCCTTTCAGTGTCGACCAAATGGATAAATTCCTATTATCCACTCTCTGCCTCTTTTTCTATAGCATCCTGTAAAGTTATGCATGCTGTGTGGCCACACACACACGCACACACACACTCTCTCGTTCGCCTCCCCCCCCCCCCTCACCCCCCCCACCCCACACCACTCTTCTGATACTTCACCCCCATCCCACAGGGGGGCGCCACCGTAGGGCCTCCAAATCGATCACACCCACTAAGTACTGCATTAGTATACTTATAACGCAGTTTGTTCATAGCCCCTCCCACCAGACCTCCACCCCTCACCCCCTCACTCCTTCACCCCTTCATCCCCTCACCCAGTCCTCTTTTTTCTACCCACGTAACCCCCACCCCCCCCGCCTCCCCAGCTGTTTTATCGTTCAGATATATGCTCCTTTCCCGCCTGCTGATCATTACCTCCGCATATAAATATATATATATATATATATATATATATACATAGATATATACACATACTCCTTTGGTCACATCAATATACATAAAACATATGCATGTACATACACTCATACATATAAGAAAAATCCTCCGGCGCAAGTGGCGGTTTGGTGCGCACGATAGGGAGGAGGAGCGCCGGGAGCGGCGCCACCAGTCATGAGCATAGCAGGCAGGTGCCAATATACATAAGGATAATAATAATAATGCTCATAATAATAATTCCCTCACGCGCCTTCATACTCACATAATCTGTTATCCGTCACATCATATTTGTACACTTCTATATATATATAGCCAGACGGGATGGCCGAATGACTTAGAGCGTCCGTCTGCCGTGTTGGTCGACCATGGGATCATGGGTTATATATATATGTTTAACTGTCAGGCTATTCCACCCCCGCTTAAGGTGAGCCTTCGTGTTAATTTATGTAATTATTTCCTTGTGAATTTCCTGGGCCTGCCGCAGGCCGCTGCAGCCTCTCATCCCGTCTGCAGGTAGTCCGTCTCGTTGGTGTCTGCCCTGAACTAAAGGTGGCCAGCCAGAGTGTCGTCTAAATACTGGAACTTGCCTTCATGCGCATTTATCAGCCTAAAGTATATATATATTAGGTTATTTCAACTAACTGGCTGTCCCCTCGCCGTTCGGGGTATATTAATGTTACTAAATTAACCCAGAACTAAGCAGTCAATGAAGAGTTCAGGCACAAAACTACATAAACGCCAATCCCAAAATGGAGATAAACATTGGAATCAAACCTTCAAAAAGGAGGTGTTTAACAAAAATATTCCTCCTGTTTTGTTCATTGCTCCATAAACATGTGATCTTATGAAGTGTGGAATTAGTGAGCGGTACAATTATTTTCCATGTACAAATATTGTGATTAGACTTAATTTTGTTGATTGGCGTTTACGTGGTTTTGCGCCTAACCTCTTTACATATATTCAAATACCTATGCTTACACACATATTGACAGACTACCTGCCAGTGTATATACATATATGTATATATATATATATATATATATATATATATATATCACGTCTCTGTGGCCCCGTCGGGGCGCCATTTTGTTGAGTGGGCGTCCATTTGTGGCGCCAGTCACAAGGCCTTAAACTGAAATAATCTGTCGACACCAGTCGCCGTCCGGGCACGACAACATTACTTCTCGCTGCTGCCGCTTGGTGGCGCTAGGCTACGGGCCCACTTTACTACAAGTTCATTGACCGCAATCCCCATCAATCCACACATACAGAAACCGGGTGCGGTGGCCGAGTCGGTAGAGCGCAGGCCTCGCGTGCGGGAGATCGGTACTTCAGCTCCCGGTCGAGTCAAACCAATGACTTATACAAATTAATAGGATAGGGTAAGGCTTGGTTAGCCCAGTATCAGGATAATGTGACTGAGTGGGATATTGGGTCATGGTGCTGACAGCCTGATTTCCCAGTGGGGCAACACTATAAAGTCGCAATGAGTGCACACTATCACAAGTCGATACCCATCCTGACATGAGCTAAGATGTTGCCAGGATGTAAAACTCCAACAACCAAGCAATCCACACACATATCCCATTCTACACCCTCCCTCCTCCACAACCACCCTCCCTCCTCGACAACGAACCTCCCTCCTCCACAACCACCCTCCCTCCTCCACAACCACCCTCCCTCCTCCACAACCACCATTCCTCCTCTACAACCACCCTCCCTCCTGCACAACCAACCTCCCTCCTCCACAACCACCCTCCCTCCTCCACAACCACCATCCCTTCTCCACAACCACCCTCCTTCCTCGACAACCACCATCCCTCCTCTACAACCACCCTTCCTCCTCCACAACCACCATACCTCCTCCACAACCACCCTCCCTCCTCCACAACCACCATCCCTCCTCCACAACCACCATCCCTCCTCCACAACCACACCCTCCCCAACCACCCCCCCTCCACAACCCCCCCCACACCCCCCTCCCCACAACCACCCCCCCTCCCAACCACCCTCCTCCTCCACAACCACCATCCTCCTCCCACAACACC
Source organism: Branchipolynoe longqiensis (assembly GCA_030323885.1). Lineage (NCBI taxonomy): Eukaryota > Metazoa > Annelida > Polychaeta > Phyllodocida > Polynoidae > Branchipolynoe > Branchipolynoe longqiensis. Next base: position 15,483,837 of record CM059196.1, on the reverse strand, counting down.
CTCCCTCCTCCACAACCACCATCCCTCCTCACAACCACCCTCCCCTCCCTCCTCCACAACCACCATCCCCCTACACCACCCCCCCTCCCTCCTCACAACCACCCTCCCCTTCTCCCCAACCACCCTCCTTCCTCCACAACCACCCTCCTCCTCCTCCACAACCACCCTCCCTCCTCCACAACCACCATCCCTCATGACTCTCTGCCTGTTCAGAAAGCAATTCCTATCTGAAAGTTGGATACTCCAATGTTATTTATTCATTTATTTATTATCATTTTGTTGTGTACATTTGTTGATTGAGAAGGGGAATTTTCAATCACAGACAATTGCTCTTCCTCATTCCCACTGCTCCTTGGATGTTCCTAGTATTCCCAAATGCCAGGTTAGATAGCGACAGGTATCACATTATAAGTCATTGGTTTGACTAGACCGGGAGTTCGAATCCCATGACCTACCAAAAGAAGGGAGGACAGCACTCAACTCATTCAGCGCTTCATTTGTATTTTTGATTTTAAGATATTTTTGCAAAGTCGATGGTTAGTATCTACTTCAATTCACTTTGATGCACCTTTTATATTAAAGTGTTAACTTTGGAGATATTTCAAATGAAAACATAAGTAGTTAATGTTAATGCTTGCACCGAAATGAGAGACATGGGGTTTGAAGACCCGTTTGCGAATGAAGCATCTGAGTACAGAAGCAGCAAACACAATACATGTTTAATGGATGGTTGTTGGGGTTTTACGTCCTGGTAACATCTAAGATCATACCAGGACGGGTGTTGACTTGTGACAGTGCGCACACATGGCAACTTCATAGTGCTGCCCCATTGCGAGACCAGGCCACCAGCACCATGACCTGTTATCCCACTCAGTCACATTATCCTGACACTGAGCCAACGAGTCAGTCCTTGCCCTATCCTACTAATGCAGAGTGCCTGGCTAAGAAGCGACAAGTATAAATTTCTATGTATTGGTTTGACTCGGCCAGGGTTCGAACCTGTGAGTTCTAATCCCAAGACCTACCAAAACGGGAGACGGACACTCAACTCCTTCGGCCATCCCGTCTGGTCACTGATGCTTAAAGCTGCATTGTCCGATAAAATCATCAAATTTTCAAAACCAAATCAATTAAACCTAGATTTGATTCTGCATATTTAAGCATGTGTCACCACATATAAGTTAATCTATAAGAGAATACTGAGTCAATTTCATAGTCTGTTCCGTCCTGATATTACCTTAGATGTTGCTAGGGCGTAAAACAACAACAAACACACACACATCATAGTCTGTTACCACAGAAGCCTATGGTGTCAGAGTTTTGGCACACTTGCTAATATTAATTTTGCATGTTTTGCATTTCAAATATCCCAAAATTTAGCCATTTAAAATGAAAGCCACTTCAAATTAAAGTCGGGTAGATAATAACAATCAAATTAATATATATTAATCTCAGAAAAATGTCAGAAACTCAAAACCATCGGACTATGCAACTTTAAGTTGAATATGTAGGATCAATACTAAGTGAGTGCTTTGGTTCAATAATGTTTTCCTCACACTGCAGCTTAAACGCAATCGAAAGACACAATTGACCACCCACTTCCCATACGGAAGCTCAATGGTACCTTGATCTGGGTATCTTAAGCCTGGTACACACGTACCGTATAGGATTTGTGCACTAAAACTCGCGACTCGACCCGACCCGACCCGCTTAAAACTGAAAACGGGCCGATTCATTTTTCGAATCGCGAATCGCAATCGTAATCGCCCCGTTTTAGCCCTAATACTGAGGTTTTATTTGTGAATCGCAATCGCTAGGTGTGCGTGGGGAGCGCACACATAGCGATTTTTGTGTGCGAAACGGGCAGTTTTAGATTGTATACGGTAGGTGGGTGCGCACAAATGGTAGGTGTGTACTAGGCATTAGCTACTCCCCACTGCCGCAGTTAAATCTATCTAACCAGGTTTAGATATGCTCACTAGATATGTATATAAGTATGCGCATACACACACCCATACACCGCCACTCACACCGAAGGATTTATATATATGAGACTGTCTCAAAAGGTGCTAAGCAATATGGGACAACACTTTCTCCATTGTAACGATCAACATACTATCTGCTTACGCATTTGCTCAGGATAAACTGATTCGTTTTTACATGGTTTTTCATAATCACAATAGAATACATATTGATTTGAAGCAAATGTCCTTGTGTTTTCAGTCTAACCGTTTCTGTGCTGTTGTGTGTCAATCGTTACAATTGACACAAAAAAAAGAGGTATCACCTTTTGAGACAGGCTCATATATTTATAATATTTTATATATATAAATTATATATATAAAATCCTCCGGTGCGAGTGGCAGTGTGGCGTGCACAATAGGGAGGAGGAGCGCTGGTGGCGGCGTCACCAGTCATGAGCATAGCCAGCAGGTGGCAATATGCACAATAATAATAATTACAATCATAATAATTAATAATTCCTTTCCATACTTTTATACAATTTGCGTCATCATCATCATCATCATTATGCTGTCGGTCGCGATGCGACAAAGACTACTTTCATTACTTGACTGCCGCTCTCCATTTAGCTCTCTGCTGTGAGAGTGATGTCCATGAGTCCGTCTTAATGTCTCTCAGCTTCAGGTTTCATTTCATGAAAGCTGCCTGCAAAAGTGTTGAAGTGCCGCTGGTACCTTGCAAAAGCCAGCAGCAAATAGAGGTTTCACACCGCCAAGAACATGTCCAGACAGGCACAAAACTATTTGTCCCTGCAGTGGCTGGTTGGGAGATGTTGGGAGTTCCATACATCAACTGCCCTTAATGCTGCCACAGTGACATGGTTTTCTGTTTAGGGTTTGCTCCCTTAGCCTTCGGTTCTGTTAAGAACCTGTACCACAAGGCAGTGGTTTACAACTCTGCAGGGCAGCGGTGTCAAACTCCCTGAGGTATTGCAAAACCTGCAATACCTGTTAAATTTGTGTACTGCGTTATATATCACATAGGAAACCATTTTCCGATGCGACTGACAGTTGTCAATATCCGGTGGAGGTGATGAGGGCCACAAGTGGCAACACCTGTACAGTCTTGAGTCTCCCAGAATATACCAATATAATAATAAATCCAATACGTATCGTTATACTTGCATAATGTGTTATACATCACATTTACAAATCCCAAAGGAGACCCACCAGTCAGTTGGATTATAATGATGCCTACATTTCTGTACAATATGGGCGCTTCGTCTTTAGTGCACCTGTACTGGTGTGTTTAGCTATTCACTATAAAGCTATATTCTGGTGACTTTATATGACACTAGTGTCGTTACACCTATCAGGAGAAAATTAGTCTACACCTGTAATCATAACTGGCTTTGGGGATCGTGCTTTTAGTATTGCTGCCCCGAGACTGTGGAATGCTCCTCCAGGATATATCACTGATTGTAAATCTGTTGGTGCTTTTAAAAAAGGTCTTAAGACACATTTGTTTAAATCTGCTTTTAACTAGATGAAATTTATTTTCCTGTATATTTGTTTGTTATGTAATGTGCTTGACAATGGCTTGCTGGATCGGGTGCTATATAAATGTTTTATTATTATTATAATTATAACTGTACCATAACTTAGAACTGCGCTAATCCAGCGTCAATATTGTTAGCCCAGTCTTGTATGTTGAGGAATGCTCTTCACGTGTGAAGCTGTCACGTGACCATACTGGAACTTTCCAATTACTCCTGGGTTTGTAAATCGTAATTGGCGTTCTTTTGTAGTGTGGTGTGATAGTAGAACACCCCTCCACCCCCTGTCCCCACCTCCCGTCTGCCGCCGGTGGCACGTCAGACTCGTCTGGTATGTGCAATTTCCCGGGAGAGAGTCATTATTCGACTGAATGTCTCCCGTGTCTATAGGAAGCAACGAGAGGGTGGTCGGGTGTAGGGGGTGGGGCAGGTGTGTGTGTGAGGCGGGTGTGTGTCTGGGTCTGGGTATGGTGCGTCGGGTATGTGTGTGTGCGGCGGGTCTATGTGTGGGTGTGGGTGTGCGGCGGGTGTGTGTGGGGGGGGGGGGCGGGTGTGTGTGAGTCTGGGTGTGCGTCGGGTATGTGTGTGTGCGGCGGGTCTATGTGTGGGTGTGGGTGTGCGGCGGGTGTGTGTGTGTGGGGCGGGTGTGTGTGTGGGGTGTGTGTGGGTGGGGGGGCGGGTGTGTCTGTGTGAGGTGTGTGTGTGAGAGGTGGGTATGCTCATCTTGTGTATGTGGGTGTGTGGGTATGCAGCGGGTGTGTGTTAGGCGGGTGTGTTTATGCATGTGTGTGAGGCGGGTGAGTCTGGATGTGTGGATATGTGGGTGGGGCGGGTGTGTTTGTGTGAGGTGTGTGTGTGCGTGGGGGGCGGGTGTGTGTTAGGTGGGTGTGTTTGTGCATGTATGTGGGGGGCGGGTGTGTGTGAGGCGGGTGTGTGTGGGTGTGGGTGTGTGAGGTGGGTGTGTATGGATGTGTGTGTGGGGGTGTGTGGCGGGTGTGTGTGGCGGGTGTGTGTGCAGGGGTGTGTGAGGGGGATGTGTGTGTGGTGTGGGTGTGGTGTGGGGGCGGGTGTGTGTGTGTGGCTGGTGTGTGTGTGTGCAAATGGTGGGTAGATAGAGGTGGGGATGGGTGTAGACCGACGTGTGTAGTGTGTGAGGTGAGAAGTGCGAGAGTTTCACGCAAAACGCATACAGACGGACTCACGCAAACAGAGCATCGCTTTGCTTCGATTGTCGTCTGCCTGAAAGCATCCATGTGTCGTCTGCTGCAGCTAAATGTTGTATGCTACTAACCGACCTCTATATTCTGCTATGGAAGCCGCCATTTGGTCTCGTTATGGGGCTGTCACACTACGACGTTTCCGCCGGCGTGCTGGCAACGCGCAAAATATTTGCAACCAGTCAACGGGTTTCGACATGTTGTTAACGCGTCCGTAACACCCCCTACAACCCGTCGGGGCGCGTCGGGGCGCGTCAAAAGTTTTGTGCAAGCACAAAACGATCGGCGCGCCCCGACGCACGCCGACGGTTCCATCCACACGTTGCTATCAGTCAACGTGTATCGACGCGCCACTAACGCGTCCCGACGTGTGCCGGCGTTTCGCCCAAAAAGGCGACACGTCGGCATGCGTCGACGCGCGTTGATGAGAAACGTCGTAGTGTGACAGCCCCATTACATGTCGTCTGTCGTTATTCACTGTTGGTGGCTTCAAACCCCTGGATTCGAAACCTGTTTGATTCAGATGTTGGTTAAATATTGATACTTGTGGCTACATAGCGTGGAATTTAGTATTACCAGGATATGGTAAGCAGCAGTGCAGTGTAACGAGGAAGACCAATTTTCTGTGATTGAAAATTCCCCTTCTTATTCAAGTAATGTACGACAACAACACACCAAATAAAACAAATAATACCATAATAAAATTGTCGAAAAATATCAACATTTTTCTAAGTGATCCAAATCATACTTTTCTGGCAGCCTCCGTCCTCCCTGTCACAGCCTCTGTACGCTCGTGACAATATTGACAATCTGGGATGGGATGACAATCTGGGACTCTACTAAGTCAAGGTAATTTATTATTATGAATTGCTAACTTTGAAGACATTTGAAGCGAAATCATGCGCAAGTTCCTTTTGGCATGCATATATATATTTGAGGAACGCTGAGCACCATAGACTTCAGTAGTAAGAGATTCTATTAAATGGAATAACCATTCTGTTTTAGTCAGAAATGAACATGTAATGAGTGCACCAGTATTTAATTTGCATATATAATATCAAGTCTATGTAAGTGTTTTGGTGTAGACAGATTTTAACCGTTTTTACAGAGAAATTTTAACAGAGTTTTAATAGCAGAAAGGGACAGAGCTCCTAAAGTATGTAAACCCGGAAGTCCACAATGGTGCTGGTCATGTGGTCTGAGTGAAAGGCCAAGCAGCCTCCCATACAATATGTAGCCTACTCTGACTAGATGTGCCACCATGTGGATCCTCACACATGAAACTTTACCACCAACAGGGTAAAGGAGCACTCTGTTGGTGCGATCCCTACCCTTAAGCTGATACTTATAGACAAGGTTTGGTAAATAGATGACTGATCCCCTTGAATAGCTTTAAGCCCAGTTCACACACGCCCCTTAGGTGACCTCAACTAGTTTGTTTCATCTAATCCACCTCACAAAGTGGTTTACATGAGATGAACTAGTTGACTCGGCTCAGCTCTAATTCGCCTCAGCAGAACATTCACACACACGATCTGAGTCGACTTAGATGAGGCAAACTAATTGAGGAGACTTAAGGTATATGTGTGAACGGGGCTTTAGTCTCGCCACAAACCACGTTTCAGATAAATAGGTTGGGTGGTTGGTTGTTGGAGTTTTACGTGCTGGACACAGGTAAGGTCATATCAGGACGGTAGAGAAATAAGTAGAACCAAAATAGGTCGAAACATTTTTCTATGTATTTAAATATTTTGTTTCTCATGTTATCAAGCTAAAGCTAAGTAGGGCCTAATGGCAAAAACAGCTCACCTATAGGTATAACTTTAAGTGCAAACATGGTCTGGAATATAGAGAATGAGGTCTTTAAAAGAAATTAACATCCGATTTGACAAACATAGGCTACCGTTCTTGTGATACTGTTCTCGTCGTGAGCAATAATTCTATTCTCATTCTAGTCATCATTCTGTCTGCTCTGAGTCTGAATGATACACATTTGCCCATGATGCAGCACTATTTGCCGATAATGGAGCACTAACAATACATAACAATAACCTTGCCATAGCCGCAACCAAGGCTGGAATGGTGCTGAATGGAGTGAACACATGGTGCCATGAGAATAAACTAACACTAAATGGCACTAAAACTGAGTACATAATCTATAGAACCACCATAGCCAGGAAGGCGAGCGCCCGGCTAATACAACTGCAGATGGGTGGCTTAGTGCTCTGTGAGGTGAACTCCTATAAGTACCTAGGCACAACTCTTGATGCAACTCTAAGTGGAACCCAACAGCTGGCAAGACTTCACCAAACACTGACACTAAAAATGAACACATTCAGAAAAATACGGACCTATGTAAGTGAGAATACTGTACAGCAGCTGTACAACTCAACAATATTACCAATTATAGACTACAATGATTTCATCTATGGATTACTAATGAAGCAGCAAGAGACCAAATTACAAAGAATGCAAAACAGAGCTCTCAGAACAGTATTCCAAGGCAAGATACTAAGTGTGGTTGAAATGCATAGCAGAGCAGGGCTGGACACTCTCGATATACGTAGCAACCTACACCTAATGATGTTGATGTATAAACATGCAAGTGATGACAAATACATAGATCACACAACCAGGGTAATGAGAAGGGGGACATCAACCCTACTCTGTGTGCCCAACCCTAATACAAATAAGTTAATCAGAGCTCCGATTTATAAAGGAAGTGTCATGTGGAATGAACTCCCAACCAAAACCAGAGAAGTGGCTTCGATCCTAGCCTTTAAAAATGCAGACAGAGCTGACCTGGCTATTCAGACCCAAAACCTGGCACTGCAAATATATAATGCAACCTACTGAACGACCCATTGACTTCACCCTCTCTCATGCCTGCCCTCCCCCTGCCTGTCCGCCCCCCTGCCCATAGACCCCTCCCCCCTCCCCCGCCATCCTACATCTTCAACCAGCCGTGCAATATAAACCACTATACATGCACAACATGGCACTATTAAAAGACGAACCATTATTAAAACCAAATCTAACTGATATGCAAACACAGCATATGATTTAACCACTAGTACACATTACTGCACACTCTATCTTGGTTTGTTTGTTTGTTGTTGTTTTACATCTTAGCAACATCTAAGGTCATATCAGGACGGGCCTGTATCTTGATGCATATACCTTGTGCCAAGTTGAGTACCTATGCCATACACTATACAGCATAGGCTGCTCCCCACTTTCTTTTTGTGTTCAGAATGGGTTATGCTGCACACAATGCAACACAATCCACTTCCACTATGTACAAATCAAATGTGATTGCTCCAACAGCTGGAAGACCAGTCCCCCGGCACTAAACAAATATGTATTCAGATGAATAAAAATATGTAGCCCCCCCCCAAAAAAAATGTTCTGGTGTAGCTTTCTCACCTACAGCGGTGTAGTCTTCTAAATGCAGAATAACTAGCTATAAATGAATGTACAGTGGGGCAGATTAATCAACAAACAAATACAGGCAAATTCCATTCATTCTAACATGGATGCCAATCTAGTTGGGTTCTAGTACTTCATGTGGACACTAGACGGCGTATGAGAGCGTAACCAGTGGCGACCGCTCTGAGGAGAAAATTGCAAAGAAAGTGCAAACGAACTAATATGATAGTAATAGACTAGATCGTCATTCCGACTGCACATGCCGTGAACACGGCGTCGAGAGCAAAGCAAATGCATCCGGGCATTGAGTTTGCTGATATTTAGACTATATTCAAAATTAATAGAAATACATAACAATTTTGCATAAACATGGATGCACAAATGCAATATAATGATCTGACGAATATATCTAAAACAAAACTAGCCATAGTTAAACATTTTGAGCTAAGAAACATACAATTCCACACAAAACAATCAGCCACTTTCAGGCTGATATCTAGAGGGTTATGACTGTGTTCTCACTAAGTTCATTAGCAATAGTACTAGTACTTATACATTGTATTACTGTATGTTTCAGATGACTGTCGTCATTGTTCAACACACTGAATAAATTGTTCCATACTTATCTAATATCCACATCACCATTATTAATTCTTGTTCTAGATATTAAAATGCCAAATGTGTCAACATACACTTATTTCAGAGAAATATATAACCAATATCTGATTAACCCTACTCATTTTCTAGTTCTACATATGTCATTAACCATAGGATATAAATAAAAACATGAATAAAATAAGTGAAACTGGCTATGGCTCTAACATTAGTCTGAGTGCCCAGATTTGTCTAAGGCTAAATGCACATGGCATAATATGTCCTGATTAGATTGATGTAAATGCAATGCTGGATAAAAGATTAATATCTTAATTTATTATATATATTTTTTTAGTTGGTATTCTATGTTTCAAACAAGAGCTAAGATGAGCTGAAACTACCACATTTCATAGCTGCACCCAGTGTATTAGCTTGTGCCATGTGCTTCTCTCGAGTTTATTTTTCTTCCACGCATCCCACAATGCACCGCGCCGCTAGAATGACGAATCCGTCTATAGCCTCGACGTGTTTGCATAGCCTCGACAATTAGATTAAAGTAGCACAGGTATGTTTTTAACCACGAGAACATTTATCCTAAAATGGGATTTGGACAAATAATTAGTGCCAAGTATTTAATCCTAGAAATGAAGTCGCAATCGGAGAGAAGAACAACAAAAACAAGCCTCACTACCGCATCAACAGCGCAGCGGGTCGCGTTGCCTAGAAACCGTTGCCACGATTGAGTCAGTGTTTTCCGAAGTGACTACAACAAATGGCAGCGATTTCCCCCCGCCTGACACTTTAGTGGATGACACCGAGGGAAACTTCTTTCAAGGAGCTTCTCTGGCCATTGAAAAATAACTGGAACAGGACGTATCGCAGAACTATTAGAGGTAGGCATTTGCCATACACTCAAATAACTAGATAGAAATGAATTTGGAACGTCAAAATAAAACAAATATGACGCTGCAGACTTTCCAGCGCTTCCCACTGTTGAGTTGTCTTTCCGTTGAGCTGTCACTACCAAGTGTCATATTCCATAATAGAGAGGTTTTAAATACACTATGCCGTTGTATTGTTTTACAATGATCTGTTCAATTTTAGATGTTTGAATTAGCCTCTCGCTAGTTTCTCTTCGTGGTCATTGGCGTTGCCGCTTGAAAATAATGGCTAAAATGGCGAAAGGAGATCTGCAGCGATCTGCTAGTGTCACTGTCAGTGATAACTGACACTGATAATGATTTCAATACGATTTAAACCTCGCATAGCCCATTTTAACCATTTCTACACAAGTTTAGCACCAATGGGGAGTGTTATGCTACATGTAGTTGGTTGAATACCATACACAATACACCTCCATTATTTTGGTTTCTTTTAAGTAGTGGATAGGCCTACATAGCCTACTGCTACTTCCCCCCGAATTCTTACACGTGTTTCTCCCAGTCGATTCTCTTAATATTACCACGTTAGAAACTTCCACTGAGATACATTTAAAACAATTTGTTTTCCAGTTTTAATCACGCTGTTCTCAAAAGACTTTGAAATGGAGACTGGAAAAAAGACAAACACACCGAATTTTGTCAACGGTCCCTTAATGAAGCAGTCGTTATTTGACACGTAGGCCCCTAAGTATCTTTAATAATTAACTATTTAGCTATTTACCCAACGGAACTAACTGCTGTGTATGTTCTTTTGTAGCTTTGTATATTTATTTAGATATTTTGAAGACCCATGATGTTGAGGAACACAATTCCGTTTAGTACAAATGAGTCCTCCATCATCTACCATATCGAGAGGCATTATATCTAATTTATTCATAGACACACATAGAACAATTTAGTGCCAGTAAAATTTAGCATCGCAAATTATGATGCAATATTTAAATATATGTATTGGTATATGTTTCTTATTCCAATAGCATAACTGTTCTACTGAAGGATGGAATAATCGTGTCTTAGCAATATACCAACAGGAGAAATAGTGTTGTACTGAAGGATGGAATAATCGTGTCTTAGCAATATAGCAACAGGAGAAATAGTGTTGTATTGACGGATGGAATAAACATGTCTTAGCAATATACCAACAGGAGAAATCGTGTTGTACTGAAGGATGGAGTAAAAGTGCCTTATCAATATACCAACAGGAGAAATAGTGTTGTACTGAAGGATGGCATAAACATGCCTTAGCAATATACCAACAGGAGAAATAGTGTTGTCCTGATGCATGGAATAATTATGCGATAGCAGCCTGCCAACAGCAGAAATCGTGTTGGACTGAAGGATGAAGTAAATGTCCCTTAGCAATATACCAACAGGAGAAATAGTGTAGTACTGAAGGGCGGCATAATCGTGCCTTAGGAATATAGCAACAGGAGAAATAGTGTTGTATTGATGCATGGAATAATCATGCCATAGCAGCATTCCAACAGCAGACATTGTATTGTACTGAAGGATGGAGTAAACATCGCTTAGCAATATACCAACAGGAGAAATAGTGTAGTACTGAAGGGCGGCATAATCGTGCCTTAGGAATATAGCAACAGGAGAAATAGTGTTGTATTGATGCATGGAATAATCATGCCATAGCAGCATTCCAACAGCAGACATTGTATTGTACTGAAGGATGGAGTAACATACCTTAGCAATATACCAAAGGAGAATAGTGTTTTTACTGAAGGGCGGCAAATTCGTGCTTAAGGAATATAGCAAACTGGAGAAAATAGGGTTGTATTCATGCATGGATAATCATGCCATAGCAGCTTTCCAACAGCAGGACATTGTATTGTATGAAGGATGGAGTAAACATCCCTTAGCAATATACCAACAGGAGAAATAGTGTCTTACTGAAGGGCGGCATAATCGTGCCTTAGGAATATAGCAACAGGAGAAATAGTGTTGTATTGATGCATGGAATAATCATGCCATAGCAGCATTCCAACAGCAGACATTGTATTGTACTGAAGGATGGAGTAAACATCCCTTAGCAATATACCAACAGGAGAAATAGTGTTTTACTGAAGGGCGGCATAATCGTGCCTTAGGAATATAGCAACAGGAGAAATAGTGTTGCATTGATGCATGGAATAATCATGCCATAGCAGCATTCCAACAGCAGACATTGTATTGTACTGAAGGATGGAGTAAACATCCCTTAGCAATATACCAACAGGAGAAATAGTGTTTTACTGAAGGGCGGCATAAATGTGCCTTAGGAATATAGCAACAGGAGAAATAGTGTTGTATTGATGCATGGAATAATCATGCCATAGCAGCATTCCAACAGCAGACATTGTATTGTACTGAAGAATGGAGTAAACATCCCTTAGCGATATACCGACAGGAGAAATAGTGTTGTACTGAAGGGCGGCATAATCGTGTCTTAGCAATATACCAACAGGAGAAATCGTGTTGTACTGAAGGATTGAGGAAACGTCCGTTAGCAATGTACCAACAGGAGAAATCATGTTGTACTGAAGGATGGCATAAACATGTCTTAGCAATATACCAGCAGGAGAAATAGTCTTGTACTGAATCGTGGCATAACATGCCGTAGCTATATACCAACAGGAGAAATTGTGTTGTAGTGAAGGATGCAGCAAATGTGTCTTAGCAATATACCAACAGGAGAAAGAGTTTTGTATTGATGGATGGAATAACCATGGTGTACTGAACGATGGCATAAACGTGTCTTAGCAATATACCAACAGGACAAATAGTGTTGTATTGACAGATGGAATAATTATGCCATAGCAGCATGCCAAAAGGAGAAATTGTGTTGTACTGAAGGATGGCACAAATGTGTCTTAGTAATATACCAACAGGAGAGATAGTGTTATACTGAAGGGCAGCATAATCATGCCTTAGGAATATAGTAACAGGAGAAATAGTGTTGTACTGAATGATGGAGTAAACGTGTCTTAGGAATATGCCAACAGGAGAAAGTCTGTTGTAGTAAAGGGTGGAATTACCATGTCTTACCATGTCCAGAGAGCGTGTATACAGATGAGAGAGACAACTCCCGCGAAAATCGGTAACACAGGCTACAGTGGCGTTCCTGGCGGTTAGTGTTGAACAAGCTTTGAGTTTGCCATACGTGTAGTGCAAAACATTTGTTTTTATTCAAAATTAATAGAAATCCAGAAGCCTAACCTTATCGATTTAATATAATCCTTTTGGTAAACATGTTTTCTATATGTGTACTAAGCGGCTTGTTTCTATTTGGTGTAGTTTTAGAGATATTTCACTTTTTCTGTAGGAACATTGCACACGACCATTGACAATGCCTTGAGTTTGCCGTACGCGTAGTGAAAAACGTCAGTTTTATTCCAAATTAATAGAAATCCAGAACCCTAACCATATCTCTTTAATATAATCTTGTTGGTAAACATGTTTCCTATGTGTCTTCCAATCAGTTTGTTTCTAGGTGTTGTAGTTTTAGAGATATTTAACGTTTTCTGTAGGAAGATTGCACACGACCATTGACAATGCCTTGAGTTTGCCGTACGCGTAGTGAAAAACGTCAGTGTTATTCCAAATTAATAGAAATCCAGAACCCTAACCATATCTCTTTAATATAATCTTGTTGGTAAACATGTTTCCTATGTGTATTCCAATCAGTTTGTTTCTAGGTGTTGTAGTTTTAGAGATATTTAACGTTTTCTGTAGGAATATTGCACACGACCATTGACAATGCCTTGAGTTTGACAGCTGTGTCATATACTGTTCAACAACCACCACTTGGAGCGCCACAGTCGGCATCTGTTACATGGTGTAGTATGGGAGTTGTCCCTCTCATCTGTATACACGCTCTCTGCCATGTCTTAGCAATATACCAACAGGAGAAATAGTGTTGGATTGACGGATGGAATAATTATGCCTGAAATCGTATTGTACTGAAGGATGGCATAAGCGTGCCATAGCAATATACAAACAGGAGAAATGGTGTTGTACTGAAGGATGGAATTAGGATGTCTTAGCAATATACCAACAGGAGAGATAGTGTTGTATTGATAGATGGAATAATCATGCCATACTGAAGGATGGAATAAATATGCCTTACCAATATATCAACGGGAGAAACCCTGGTCCCTCATTACAACTGCTCCCCGGTGTGAACTACGCTCCATGCTCAATGTGAATTCAGCGGTCTCCATCTATATCTCACGCAGCTTTTCACACAATACACTGGTCCCTCATTCCCACTGCTCCCCGGTGCTAACTACACTCCATACTCAATGTGAATCCGTCGCGCTCCATCTACATCTCATACAGCTTTTCACATACTACACTGGCCCCTCATTCCCACTGCTTCCCGGTGTGCACTATGCTCCATACTGAATGTGAAACATTCCCTCTCCACTTCAATCTCCATCTACCACAGTTTTACGCACACTACACTGGTCCTTCATTCCCCTGCTCCCCGGTGTGCACTATGCTCCATAATCAATGTGAAACATTCCCTCACCACTTCAACCTCCATCTACCACAGTTTTTCACACACTACACTGGTCCCTCATTCCCACTGCTCCCCAGTGTGCACTATGCTCCATACTCAATATGAAACAATCCCTCTCCACTTCAATCTCCATCTACCACAGTTTTTCACACACTACACTGGCCCCTCATTCCCACTGGTTCCCAGTGTGCACTATGCTCCATACTCAATGGAAACATTCCCTCTCCACTTCAATCTCCATCTACCACAGTTTTTCACACACGACACTGGTCCCTCATTCTCACTTCTCCCCGCTGTGCACTACGCTCCATACTCAATGTGAAACAATCCCTCTCCACTTCAATCTCCATCTACCACAGTTTTTCGCACACTACACTGGTCCCTCATTCCCCTGCTCCCCGGTGTGCACTATGCTCCATACTGAATGTGAAACATTCCCTCTCCACTTCAATCTCCATCTACCACAGTTTTTCGCACACTACACTGGCCCCTCATTCCCACTGCTTCCCGGTGTGCACTATGCTCCATACTCAATGTGAAACATTCCCTCTCCACTTCAATCTCCATCTACCACAGTTTTTCACACACTACACTGGTCCCTCATTCTCACTGCTTCCCAGTGTGCACTACGCTCCATACTCAATGTGAAACAATCCCTCTCCACTTCAATCTCCATCCACCACCGTTTTTCACACACTACACTGGTCCCTCATTCTCACTGCTCCCCAGTGTGCACTACGCTCCATACTCAATGTGAAACAACCCCTCTCCACTTCATTCTCTATGTACCACCGTTTTTCACACACTACACTGGTCCCTCATCTCACTGGTCCCGGTGTGCACTATGCTCCATAGCCTCAGCAATGTGAGGACATTCCCTCGCCACTTTCATCATCCGACCATCTTACCGATATCCGAGAGAGCCTTCACACACTACACTGGTCCCTCATTCTCACTGCTCCCCGGTGTGCACTATGCTCCATACTCAATGTGAAACATTCCCTCTCCACTTCAATCTCCATCTACCACAGTTTTTCACACACTACACTGGTCCCTCATTCTCACTGCTTCCCGGTGTGCACTATGCTCCATACTCAATGTGAAACAACCCTTCTCCACTTCAATCTCCATCTACCACCGTTTTTCACACACTACAATGGTCCCTCATTCTCACTACTTCCCAGTGTGCACTACGCTCCATACTCAATGTGAAACAACCCTTCTCCACTTCATTCTCCATCTACCACCGTTTTTCACACACTACACTGGTCCCTCATTCTCACTGCTCCCCGGTGTGCACTATGCTCCATACTCAATGTGAAACATTCCCTCTCCACTTCAATCTCCATCTACCACAGTTTTTCACACACTACACTGGTCCCTCATGCCCCTGCTCCCCGGTGTTCACTACGCTCCATAGTCAATGTGAAACATTCCCTCTCCACTTCGATCTCCATCTAACACAGTTTTTCACACACTACACTGGTCCCTCATTCTCACTGCTTCCCAGTGTGCCCTATGCTCCATACTCAATGTGAAACATTCCCTCTCCACTTCAATCTCCATCTACCACAGTTTTTTACACACTACACTGGTCCCTCATTCCCACTGCTTCCCGGAGTGCACTATGCTCCATACTGAATTTGAAACATTCCCTCTCCACGTCAATCTCCATCTACCACAGTTTTTCACACACTACACTGGTCCCTCATTCCCCTGCTCCCCGGTTTGCACTACGCTCCATACTCAATGTGAAACAACCCCTCTCCACTTCAATCTCCATCTACCACAGTTTTTCACACATTACACTGGTCCCTCATTCTCACTGCTTCCCGCTGTGCACTACGCTCCACACGCAATGTGAACCAACCCTTCTCCACTTCAATCTCCATCTACCACCGTTTTTCACACACTACACTGCTCCCTCATTCCCCTGCTCCCCGGTGTGCACTACGCTGCATACTCAATGTGAAACATTCCCTCTACACTTCAATCTCCATCTACCACCGTTTTTCACACACTACACTGGTCCCTCATTCCCCTGCTCCCTGGTTTGCACTACGCTCCACACTCAATGTGAAACAACCCTTCTCCACTTCAATCTCCATCTACCACCGTTTTTCACACACTACACTGGTCCCTCATTCTCATTGCTTCCCGGTGTGCACTACGCTCCATACTCAATGTGAAACAACCCCTTTCCACTTCAATCTCCATCTACCACATTTTTTCACACACTACACTGGCCCCTCATTCTCACTGATTCCCAGTGTGCACTACGCTCCACACTTAATGTGAAACCATCTCTCACCATCCCAC
Source organism: Branchipolynoe longqiensis (assembly GCA_030323885.1). NCBI lineage: Eukaryota > Metazoa > Annelida > Polychaeta > Phyllodocida > Polynoidae > Branchipolynoe > Branchipolynoe longqiensis. The sequence continues at coordinate 15,467,307 of CM059196.1, read as the reverse complement.
TCTCACGCAGAACCTCAAACACTATACGGGTCCCTCCTCCCTACTGCTCCCCACGGGCACTCCTCTTCGCCCACACGCCCCCTACCCCGCCCACTCGCTGCCAGCCTCGTCTAATTGGCGCCAATGACCAGCTAATCACGTGATCCGCCGGCGTGCCCAGTCTAATTAGAACCATGGATGGCACTTGTAGAGCTAATTGCTGCAAAACGCCATGATGTGTTTTATGGTTGCTGCTGCCTCGGGCCCAGAATTTCATGCCATTTGCATACACCGAAGCATTGCTGCCTTAGAGAATGTGTGCAGATGTGCAGACTGGAAATCAAATTACATATATATATATATATATGAATATACAATGTGTAGAGATGTGCAGACTAGAAATCAAATTACATATATATATATATATGTCTCTATATGTAATGTGTGGAGATGTGCAAACTCGAAATCAACTTAAATATATGCGATGTATAAAGTATTATACGAGTATAAATGCTAATGGTGCTGTCACACTATGACGTTTCCCCTGGCGCGCTGCCAACGCGCAAGATATTTGCTAGGGCTCGAGACACGTCCAACTTTTCGGCATTGTGGGAGAAAGTTCGACGGGTTGCAGCATGTTAGTGGCGTGTTTTTGGCGCGTGGCCAACGGCTTTCGACGTGAGGCAGAACAACATGTCAACGTCCCGCCAGTGGGTTCCCAGCATGTTATCAGCGTGTTATCGGCGTGTTGTCGGCGTGTTGTCGGCGTGCTGTCGGCGCGTTGATGGCATGAGGATGGCGCGTTGTTGTCGTGTTAGTAGCGTGTCAACGTGTACATACCCGCCACCAACACGTCAGGATGCGCCAGCAGCGTGTCCACACCCGCCGCCAAAGCGTCCAGGCGCGCCGGCAACATGTCCAACACGCCAAGAAATGCTGGAGCAACGCCAATGGCGCGCCCACTACCAGTCAATGGGACGTTGCCGATGCGGTGACGGAACGGCCGCACTTTGGTGAAAAAAAGGCCAATGTTAAGCGACGTTGATCAGCGTTCTGCCAGTGTTCCGCCGGCGCACCGGTAATGTGTATCGACGTGTTGGTAACGCGTCCATAACGCGCCTCCAACCTGTTGGAGCGTGTGCAAGCACAAAACGATCGGCGCGACCCGACGCGCTCCAACGGCCGCCGACGTGTCGGTACACATGTTGCTATCACTCAACGTGTACCGATGTGTACCGACGTGTACTGACGCGCCCGTAATGCACCGGTAACATGTCCCGACGTGCACCAACGTTTCGACCAAAAACGCAACACGTCGACGCGTGTTGGCCTGAAACATCATAGTGTGACAGCCCCATTAGGGAACATATGTATTTTGCTACTTCCTCAAACGGCGCATTGGTGGAATGCCCCACCCCAGCTGTCAGAGAGTTGTATATGGGTGGCCCCCCTCTCGCCACACACACTGGAGGAATATATATACTATATATATGTATCTATAAGAGATGACTACGCCCTAGTACGAGAAAGACACAAAGCGAGGAGCGCTGAAAGCCTCAGATTTTATTGACCGAGGCTCTGGCTGGGCAATATACCAATATAATTTTAAATCTAGGCTCATGTGATGCAAACAGTGTGGAAAGGTGCGTGACTAGGCGCTGGTGGCGCCAAACTCGCCAGGCGGGATCCGGCCCGTAGCAAATCGCCTGATCAGGCGGTATGGATAAATAATAAATAGCATGCATAATAAAAAACGGAATAAATATTACAAGAATGCTCCGCCCCTTTATATTCATATAATACGTTATATATCACATATATAATGTCTGGAGATGTGCAGACTAGAAATCAAATTACATATATATATATATATATATATATATATGTGCCTCATCTCCCAGTGGGGCAGAAAAATAAAGTTGCCATGAGTGTGCACTGTAACAAGTCAGTACCCGTCCTGATATGACCTTAGATGTTGCGGGGACGTAAATCTCCAAACTCCAAACCTACAGCATGGCAAGCATACGCTCTATCCACTGGACTATCACTTAGGATGAAAGGGCAGGAATGTATTGCAGACCCATCTAGTGATCATCCCCACCCCCACACCCACACCCATGTCATGCTTGGAGACGCACCTATCTCATCCCACACCCATGTTATGCTTGTACACGCACCCATGTTATCCCACACACCAATTTCATGCTTGTACACGTCCCATGTCATCCCACACCCATGTCATGCTCGGACACATACTCATGTTATCCCACACACCCATGTCATTCTTGGATACGCACCAGTGTCATCCCACACCCATGCCATTCTTGGACACGCACCAATGTCATCCCACACCCATGTCATGCTTGGACACATACCCATGTTATCCCACACACCCATGTCATGTTTGGACACGCACCCATGTCATCCCACACCCATGTCATGCTTGTACACGCACCCATGTCATCCCACACCCATGTCATGCTTGTACATGCACCCATGGTATCCCACACCCCCGTGTCATGCTTTGACACACATCCATGTCATACCACACCCATGTCATGCTTGGACACACACCCATGTCATCCCACACGCCCATGTCATCCCACACACCAATGTAATGATTGGACACGCACCCATGTCATCCCACACAGCCATATCATGCTTGGAAACCCACCTTGGACGCGCATCCATGTCATCCCACACACCCATGTCATCCTTGGACATGTACCCATGTCATCCCACACCCCCATGTACTGCTTGGATACGTACCCATGTCGTCCCACACACCCATGCCCACACCCATGTCATGCTTGGATATGCACCCATGTCATCCCACATCCCCATGTCATCCCACACATCCATGTCATACTTGGACATGCACCCATGGTATCCCACACCCATGTCATACTTGGCCACATACCCATGTCATCCCACACACACATGTCCTACTTGTACGCTCGACCACTCACCAGCCCACATCACTGTGATGTAAACTGTCGTGCGTTATTACGTGGTATAACACGGGTCGGAGGCTGCCAGCTGGGTTACTCATAAGACCTACTCGAGCGAGATTAGGCAATGGATTAGCTGTTAGCGCAGAAGACGGCCTTTAGTGATATCTGTCAATTAAGGCTATTAAGTGTATTGAATACCTGTGCTAGTTCGCTGTCAAAGCAGCCAATAATGAAATACCAAGTGTTTGATTGCCTGTGGTAATTATTGGCCATTGTAATCAGTTTGGAATTATTAAGCGTCCGATTATTTTGTTGATAACTAATGAGTTATCAAATGCTTGATTGCCTTCGGTAGGTATTGGCCATAGCAACCAATTCGGAATTATTAAGTGCTCGTTTATGTTGTTGATAGTGTATTTTAGAGCTTTGTCCTAGTTGTCAATTAGGGCTTATTAAGTATTCAATTATATATGCCCGGTCTTTGAAATATCAACGAATTAGGGGAGATTAAGTACTTAATTATCTATTGTCAGTCTTTGAAATATCAACCAATTAAGGATTATTAATTGTACAGGTTGTTATGCTCTGGCGTTGCCATTTTAACCAATTATGGGATATTAAATGCTTAGTTACCTGTGCTAGGTATTTGCAATATCAGCCAATTAGGGGTTATCAAGTACTTAGATACCTGCTAGATATTTACCACATTTGCCAATTAGGGGATATCAAATACTTAGTTGCCTGTGCTAGGTATTTGCAATATCACCCAATTAGGGAATACCAAGTGCTTAGCTACCTGTGGTATGTATAAGCCATATCAGCCAATTAGGGGATAGCAAGTGCTTAGCTACCTGTGGTATGTATAAGCTATATCAGCCAATTAGGGGACAGCAAGTGCTTAGCTATCTGTGCTAAGTATATGCCATATGAGCTAATTAGGGGACAGCAAGTACTTGGTTACCTGTGCTAAGTTTATGCCATATCAACCAATTAGGGGATAGCAAATGCTTAGTTACATGTGATAAGTATATGCCATATCAGCCAATTAGGGACTAACAAGTGCTTAGTTACCTGTGCTAAATATATGCCATATCAGCCAATTAGAGGATAGCAAGTGCTTAGTTACCTGTGCTAGGTATTTGCAATATCAGCCAATTAGGGGATATCAAGTGCTTAGTAACTTCTGCTAGGTATTTGCAATATCATCCAATTAGGGGATACCAAGTGTTTAGTTAACTGTGCTAGGCATTTGAAATATCAGTCAATTAGGGGATATCAATTACTTAGTTACCTGTGCTAATTATATGCCATATCAACCAATTAGGGGATAGCAAGTGCTTAGTAACCTGTGCTAAGTATATGCCATCTCAGCCAATTAGGGGATAGCAAGTGCTTAGTTACCTGTGCTAAGTATATGCCATATCAGCCAATTAGGTGATATCAAGTGCTACGTAACCTGCGGTAGATATTTGCAATATCAGCCAATTAGGGGATATCAAGTGCTTGTTATCTGTCCTAAGTGGTTATCATGTCAGCCATTTAGGAGCTACTAAGTGCTTTATTAGATTTTGGTAACTTCAGTTAGTGCTGTGTCATACCTTATTAATGACATGGTTAGTTTTATAATATTATTAGCTACTAATAAGTGACCATTAACTATTTGAAAACCTATGCTGATTCTCGTTCATAATTGTTCAATCAAGGGTTATCAAGTTATTGACCACTTACCTAATTTAGTGCTTTGCCATAGCTGCCAATTAAGGGTAGTAATTGCTTAATTACATGTTCTATTACATCGTCATTGCTGTCACTTATGGACAAGTGGGTACTTCATCGTCTAAGATAGTGTTGGAGGTACCTACATTATAATAGAGCCAAGGAAGGGCTAGTAATGATAGGATCTTTTGTTTGTTTGTTGTTGCTTTACGTCCCAGCAACATCTAAGGTCATATCAGGACGGGTATCGACTTGTGACAGTGCATAGTCATGGCGCCTTTATAATGCTACCACATTGGAGATCAGGCCGCCAGCACCATGAGCTGATATCCCACTCAGTTACATTATTCAGACACTGAGCCAACCAGTCCTTGCATTATCATAATAATGCTGAGCGCCTGACTAGGAAGAGATAAGTATCAATTTTTAAGTCAAGTAATGATAGGATGTCATATCATTGGGCTTATCTCTTATCTACTCTCTATTAATCCCGAAGTAAGTGCTATTAAATCCTCGTCTACCTCAGTGGGGTTATATTTGTCTAAACGCATAGCTATAGACATCTAAGGTCATATCAGGATGGCTACCTACCGACTTGCGACAGTGCGCGCTCATGGAGACTTTATAGTGCTTCCCCACTGGGAGACCAGGCACAGAACCAGCACAGAACCAGCACATAACCAGCACAGAACCAGCACATAACCAGCACAGAACCAGCACAGAACCAGCACAGAACTAGCATAGTACCAACCCAGAACCAGCACAGACGAGCACTGCCTGCAGAAAACCAGTCGGGTGGGTACCTGTGCAGAGAACCTATCATTCACTACTGATTCAATAGAACACGATACCACCCAAACTCCCCCTACTTCTTCCAATCCTGACGATAATCAGGTTCCACATAGAATCAAATAACCCAATCCATCAGCTTTTATGATGGCGGGGAGCGGGTGTGGATGCACGCTTCAGGATGCATTAAATTCAGATTATCGAAGCTGATTTGACGGAACTGAACTAGTAAACAGCTGAATAATAACAGAAAGCGGCCAGCAGCAGACTCACAGAACATCCACCAGAGTACACAAGCTTTGCAATGTTCGGAATGGGGTGTGCTGCACACAATGCAGCACATTCCACTTCCCCATCACCATGTACAAACCAAATGTGATCACTTCAATGGCTCAAAGACCAGTGCCCCAACTCTGACAAAATATGTATTCAGATGAATAAAATATTTACCAAAAATAGAAAAAAATAATCTGAATACAAAGTCAATCTATGATGACTACACATGGGCGATTGAATGGGCCCACATTAGTACAAACAATCAGTCTGCAAACCAACTACAGGCGAATCGTTGGTAACACAACTTCCAAGGGAAAACAAATGCGAAACTATTTCACCCAAAAGTCTCGGAAATTCTCGGGAAGGTTGTGGATTTCGAAGGATTGCCATTGTCACTCTGGGATTCTCGAGGTGGAGGTATTGGAGACTGAAATATTGATGCAGAATCTTAGAAATGAGCATCAATACTGACAGGATTTTTTGTTGTGCGTGCAGGAAGAAGTCATCTGTTGCCTGCTGAATGTCGTCTGCTGGGAGTGAAATTGACTAAAAGTAAAAATGCTGTTCTTTTCATATGCTGTCACTTTAATTCTGATATTAATCAAGACAGATCACATGACATAATTATGGATGGTTAGTGACCTGACCAAGGACATTGTAGAAGCATCAGTATAAATTCAAAGATAGCGACATATCATAACGGGTATCAAAGTAATGTCGCTACACAATTTGCGAATAGAAACGTACCATAAACTCCTGTGGTTGGTCACTGTTGCCCAGATTTCAGTGTTGAGATTACATTTCTGCAGAATTATACGAGTATAATAACATGGAATATCCCTCCTTTCCCTCATCACTCACTCAGCTCCATGGACTCATGAGGTCTGTCCTAGTCATCTACTGCTCCAGCCTCCCCAACCCCAGCTCCGATGGTGGCGCCACCATCCCTGCACACTGTAACCGCCACTCACCGTAGTGCTAAAATATAATTAGCTTTATGTGCAATGCTTTGATAAGGGATAGAAACAAGATATTAATTTGAGAAAATAACATCCTTATTAAAGCTACATAGTCCGATGAAGCATCAAATTAAAAAAAACCTAAATCATTATATAGATTTCACTCTACATATCTAATTTAGATATTGATGCCAATATTAAGTATTTATTGCCACATAGAATGGAACAGTGAGACAATTTGATAGAACCTGTTACTGTTGAAGCCTATGGTGTCAGAGTTTTGGCGTGCTTGCCAAAACTGAGTTTGCCTGTTTGAATTTCAAATATCTACAAACTTATCCATTTAAAATCAAAGTCACTTTAACCTGAAATAAGGTAGATTATAATGATCCATTTAATATCTTTATCTCAGAAAAATTACCAAAACGCAAAACCATCGAACTATGCAACTTAAAGTTTCCATGTTCAGGGACTACAACCCTTTATTGTGCTGAGATGTTATCACCATGCTTTATAGTGTAGTAATGGCTCACCCCTAAGCCACCCTCTCAAACCTACCGGGCGCGGTGGCCTAATCGGTAGAGCGCGGGTCTCATGTGCGGAAGGTCAGGAGTTCGGTTCCAGGTTGACTTAAACCAATGACTTTTACTTTGATACTTATCGCTTCCTAACCTGGCGCTCGACATTAATAGGATATGGGAAGGACTATTTGGCTCAGTGTAAGGATAATGTAATTGAGTGGGATATTAGGTCATGGTGCTGGCAGCCTGATTTCCCAGTGGGGCAGCACTATAAAGTTACCATGAGTGTGGACTGTCACAAGTCGGTACCCATCCTGATATGACCTTAGATGTTACCAGGATGTACAAGTCCAACAGACAGCCATGTTATTACCATGCTTTATAGTGTATTAATTGCTAACCCATTAACCACCCTCTCACACAACCCTGAACATTCCTCATCACACTACCTTATCGCTTATCTTTTTATCAGTAGAAGTTGGCTCCACTCGAGCAATCCTCACCACCTCCACCTACTCCACCCACCACCCACCACCACCATCCACTCCACTACCATTCCATTTACCACCCAACCACCACCTACTCATCCACCACCCCCCCTCCAAACATATCCAATTCAAAAAGTTTGTGTAGTAGTCTGCACTGACCTCTCAGGCAAGGAGCCACACAACCATTTAGGCGTTGGTAGTGTGGTGACATTAGGTAGCCTAGGTGGTGTAATAGTTAGAACACTGGCCCGGAATGCAAGAGATGTGTGTTCGATTTCCGCTCTCGGCGCAAAATTTCCCATTTTCATCCCCCCCCCCCCCGACAATATATAAGTTAAATAGATTATAATGATCCGCCTACTATATTCATCTAACAATAAACGGCAACACCTGAGAAAAACATCAGACTATGCAACTTAGCGGAAGAAATTTCCCCCTACAGATATATCCAATTGAAAATGTTATCTTGAATGCAACAACAAAATAACAACAACAAAAAACCCGGTTAACCCCGGGCTTGAAAAGCGGGCGAGTTTGTTGGTCGGTGATAACTTGGTATTGTGGATTGGAGATGTGTGTTGATTTGTTGGTGAGACGTCGACCTTCACCCATCTACCGGCCAAATCTACCCGAGGTATCTGCGTCACGCTCGGGTGATTCTGTGGCGCTAAACGGATGATTCTAACGGCTATGTCACACATCACCGGATTGGGGAAATGGAAAGAAACCAAACAAAGTCCCTTGATATCCGGCAAAGTCCAGTTTGTGTCCGTTACATATCTGTTGCATATCCGTTGATATCTGTTGATATCTGTTGATATCCGGCCCAATCCGTTACAAGTTTTGAGCATGCACACAACTTGGAACGGATGCTGCCGGATTGACGTCTATGGTTCTTTTCCGGTTTGAGTTTGTTTAGTCAGCTTATCGTCCGTTGGCTATCCGTTCATGTACGTTTCATATCCGTTTCATGTCCGTTCGTCCGGCGGCCTTTGACCAGATATTGCAACATTTTGATGCATTTTAATACATTTTGATACTTATCACAGCCGAACCCCACCAGACTAGACAATTCTGTCCATTGCTCAATCTGCCATAGTGTTACAGGCACTTTAAAACGAGGCTGCCCGGCTGGAATACCATGAGGAAGAGGCTGAGCGTCACTGACCACTTAATATAAATGACTTGGAGGGAACATTACCATGCCTATATATATATATATGCAGCTTATCACACATGTATATATATATATATACATGTGCGATAAGCCGCGTACAGCTGCCCAGAACTTGGTTCTCACGCAATTGACACTGGATGAATGAGAGACTAGAATATATGCTTCCAACATTTATTGCTACTCCGCCCACCGCAGTGTCACATAACCAGGTGACCCAGCCCTTGACCAGCCAGATCACACGTCACCTCCCATTGGGGGATGGGTGGGGGCTGTAAGCTAGCCACACACATTAGAGGGCAGTCCACTCAGGGCACTGCGCATCGGCTTGCGTGCCACCACCTGATGCAGTAGAACTGTGACAGTAGACGGTGTAGTCCCTGCAGCCACCACATGGTGGTGGAGCTCATGTGCATCATCATCATGCTGTCGGTCGCAATTCGACAAAGCCTGCTTTCATTATTTAACCACTGCTGTCCATTTAGCTCTCTGCTGTGAGAGTGATGTCCATGAGTCGATCTTAATGTCTCTCAGCTTCAGGCTTGGTAACCCGGGCGATGACCGATCCATTATGGTATTTCATGCAATTGTGCATTTCATAAAAGCTGCTTGCAAAGTGTTGAAGTGCTGCTGGTTTTGCAAGTTACTAGCGACATAATCTCAGACAGCAAATAGAGGTCTCACACCGGCAAGAACACGTCAAGACAGGCAAAAACTATTTGTCCCGCTCATGTACAGAGTACTACATATATATATGTATATTAATTATCCAATACATAAGTGTTACTAATAGTTCACTTCGCCATATGGTTGATATTCATTGCAGTAGCTAAGAACTTTGCTAGTCTGATAACAAATTATATTGCACTGACACTGGACTGATATCACATATACTGTGTTATATCTACATGTACATATATATGTGTAGTAATCTGCACTGACCTCTCGTAACGTGGAAGCCAAATAAGTGGTGCCCAGTTTTAGAGAATAACCCTTACATGAAGGGTAGAACGTGTGCTTGATGGATATTAGTTAATTATGATTCGCAGAATAGATAGGAAATTATAAGTTTTTATGGCACAACGTGAGGTAGACTGAACGGGTGGGAAACCTGGATGGGTAACTTAGAGTTAGCACAGTAAAGGCCCGGTCACATACACGTTAGTTGACGTAGTTGAACTTAGTGGAAGCAAACATAGTTGAACGTAGTTGAACGTAGTTGAACATAGTTGAACGTAGTTGAATGTAGTTGAACGTAGATGAACGTAGATGAACGTAGTTGAACATAGTTGAACATAGTTGAATGTAGTTGAACATAGTTGAATGTAGTTGAACGTAGTTGAACATAGTTGAATGTAGTTGAACGTAGTTGAACATAGTTTAACATAGTTGAACATAGTTGAACATAATTGAACATCCATACTTTCAACTACGTTCAACTACGTTCAACTACGTTCAACTACATTCAACTACGTTCAACTACGTTCAACTACGTTCAACTACGTTCAACTGTGTTAGCCTCCACTACGTTCAACTACGTACACTAACGTGTATGTGAGCGGGCCTTAACACTAAGCAGGCCTCCATAGGCTCCCATAGGCTATGGCACCAAGGTTAAAAAGTGGTAGAACACAACAAAGTGAAGCAAATATGGCAGGCGTCGTCCTTAGAGAAATAGCGAAATAGCGAATGGTAGACAGGAAGTGTGAACCCTTATTTGTCTCTCATTTTTGTTTGAGTGCAAGTAAATAAGCAACACAAGGAATAATTAGTAGCATGTGGTGAATAAGGGGTCAAATTTCCCTGGATCATCAGCCCATGCTTTTTCTAATCTGTTCTTGAATGAATTTATTGACTCGGCATCAATAACATTTTGTGGGAGACTGTTCTATATATTTATGATCCTGTTTGAGAAACTGTGTTGCCTTGACTTTCAAATGGCTCTGGATTTTACTAGTTTGGGAGTATGGCCCCGACTGCCTTCTCTTTTATTCAAGGTGAAAAATTGGTTCATATCTATTTTATCAAAACCTTTCATAATTTAAAATACTTCAATTATGTCACTTCTTTTCCTTCTGTAGGAAAGGGTAGGAAGTTTCAATTCCCTAAGCATTGGTTCATAGGGTAAGTCATTTATAACTGCAACTAATTTCGTTGCACGTCTCTGAACCTTTTCGATCTCCAGAATATCTTTCCGAAAAATTGTGCTCCAAATTTGGAGACAGTATTCCAAAATTGGCCCAACAAGAGACTTAAATAGAATGAGAAAATTGTTCTTGTTGAGGCGATGGAAAGTTCTTTTAATTAGTCCTACTCTCTGGTTAGCATTTGAGATGATAGTCCTCATGTGCTTCTGAAAGGAGAGTTGGGACTCGAAGGTTACGCCCAAGTCCTTTTCATAGCTATCTTGTTGCAGGATAGTGTTCTTCATATTATAGGCATAATGAGGATTATTTTTCCCGTAATGAATAATTTTGGACTTCTTTTCAGTGAAGGGCAATTGCCATTTCTCAGACCATTGTGCAAGTTTCAGAATATCCTCTTGCAAGAGATTTTTATCTCTCAAATCTTTTATTGCTCGAAAGACCTTTGTGTTATCCGCAAATATTTTTAGGTTTGATGAGACTGCATGTAGCAAGCCCACTAGGCAGACAAAGCCTGACCTAATTAATGCATTCTGCATTTAAAAATGACAAAAGAAAGTGAATTATATAAAGGAAAAAGATAGCTCTACTATGCAAATAAATAACAGCCTGGTGATTAGGATTATTAGCAGAGGACAACTCTGTGTTCGAAACGTCGTTCAATACACATACAATATGACCGTCCAGAAAGTGCTCCATCATCTTGCCTTTAGCAGGTAGAGGCTACGACTAGGAAATCAAAACGGCTTGGTTTCTCAAGTCGTCTTGAAAAACCAATACGTTTTTTTTATAGAAACAAAGAGGGGTGAGCTGTCACAGTCTGCAGCTACTTTAATATTGAGAATGTAAGCTAACAAAATATATCATTAGAATGGGTGTAAGTAGCTCTTCAACGTTTCTATGAAGAAAATGCTCCTGTGAATAGTATGTTCATAATATTTAATTAAAACTACATTAAAATAAAGAGATAATCTTATTTTGCCTATAACATTTTACTGCTTGTATTCTTGAATTATTCATTTTTACTGGTGAACAACCATGGTCTGTTTAAGAAAGTACTTTTCTTAGAATCAAAATCCTGGACATAGTTAATGAGAAGTAACCAAAAATATGAACAAATCATGATGTATGGCATCATATAAACCATTACTCTAATGTACACACAGGCAGATGGGTTGTTGTTTTAGCAGTCTACACAAGGATGGCCACTTGGTGTGGGTGTGGGTGTGGGTGCAGAGTGGGATTTCTCTCTGTGTGGTATATCCACCACACAGTATATGTGTATGTGCATATACACACATACATATATATATATATATATGCACACAGATATATATGCATATATATGCATAATTATATACATATACACCCATATATGTGCATATATGTGCATATATACTCATATATATGTGTATATACGTATATATACACATATATATGTGTGGATATATGCATATATACATATATTTGCATATATATGTGTAGATGTGCATTTATATGTGTATATATGCGCATATATACACATATATTCACATATAAGTATTTATGCATATTTATGTATATGTATATAATGGTATGTTTCTAAGCATATATATGCATAATTATATACATATACACCCATATATGTGGATATATGTGTATATATACTCATATATATGTGTATATCTGCATATATACACATATATACGTGTCTATATATGCATATATACATATATTTGCATATATATGTGTAGATGTGCGTTTATATGTGTATATATGCATATATACTCATATATTCGCATATAAGTATTTATGCATATATGTATATAACAGTATGTTTCTAAGCATATATATGCATAATTATATACATATACATACATTTATGTGGATATATGTGACTATATACACATATATGCAGAATTTTCAGTGCCATAGACAATTCTTTTAAACAATAACATAATTGTGTACATCATTTCTGGTTATTATACACTCCTCCCAGGTCTATACCCACTCTTACCAAACTCACTTCCACAACACACCCTTTCACTCTCTTGCCCACAAGTTGGGGATGGGGGTGGAGGGGGGTGCTCCCAGTATGTGCTGGTACTGGTTGTGCCCCTATTCTCAAACTTAAAAACAAGGTTTGGCAGCAGTCATGCCTCAATGACCATGACCCACATCCACCCTAAGTTTATCAGTTAAACAGTTGTGTTGGGGTAACCCTGACAGCCAGACAGGCCAGGCTAGGGGTTACCCCACCTGATGCCTCCTACCCCCCCCCCCCTCACACACACAAAGTAAGACAATAGCCACACAGCAACACTGGTCTGCAACCCACACCCCCACCAGCCCACTTCTAGCTACACCATACTGGTCAGTCATGAATCAATGATGATGTGGTGATATTTATTTAAATTTTATTGAATTTATTTTCAAATTTATTTTTTATTATCCTTACTATTGAATTTTGTTCATATTATTCCTAGCCATATTGATTGCTCGTTATTCACATGCTTTCAGGACCTCCCAGCAATCTGCCACCAGTTGGACCATTGTGAGTTGCACTTCCTCTGTAGCTCAGATGGCAGAGTGTTGGTCTCAAGATAAGAGGGTAACCAGTGCGAATCTTGGAACTGCAATACTTTTTTTTAAACTTTTTTTTGTAATGCATAATTATATCAATATTAATAAATATGCATTTACCTTGCTCGACGTTATCTGACTGGGCTTTACCCGGCTCTACTTTACCCGGCTCAGGTTTACCCGGCTCTGCTTTACACGGTTCTGCTTTACCCGGATCAGCTTTACCCAGGTCAATTTTACCCGATGCGTCTTCACCTGACTCGACTTCACCCCACCCGACTTCACTCGACCCGACTTCACCTGACCCGAGTCCACCCAACCAGAGTTCACCCGACATGACTTTACCCGACTACACTTTACCCCGCTCGCCGTTACCCACCTCGACGTTACCCGCCTTGACGTTACCAGCCTCAACGTTACACGCCTCGATGTTACCCGCCTCGACGTTACATGCCTCGACGTTACCCGCCTCAACATTACCCACCTCGATGTTACCCACCTCGACGTTACCCGCCTCGACGTTACCCGCCTCAACATTACCCGCCTCGATGTTACCCGCCTCAACGTAACCCGCCTCGACGTTACCCGCCTAGACGTTACCCGCCTCGACGTTACCCACCTCGACGTTTTACCCGCCTCGACGTTACCCGCCTCGATGTTACCCGCCTCGACGTTAACCACCTCGACATTACTCGCCTCGACGTTACCCGCCTCGACGTTACCCGCCTCGACGTTACCCACCTCAACGTTACCCGACTCGACGTTACCCGCCTCAACGTTACCCGCCTCAACGTTACACGCCTCAACGTTACCCTCCTCAACGTAAAGTCCAGGTGGGTAACATCAGGTCGGGTAATGTTGGGTCGGGCAAACTCGTGTCAGGTAAACTCGGGTCAGGTAAAGTGAGGTGAGGTAAAGTCGGGCCGGGTAAAATGTGGTCGGGTAAAGTGTGGTCGGGTAAAGTGTGGTCAGGTGGAGTTGGGTCGGGTAAACTCGGGTCAGGTAAACTCGTGTCAGGTAAAGTGAGGTGAGGTAAAGTCGAGTCGGGTAAAGTGTGGTCGGGTAAAGTGTGGTCGGGTAAAGTGTGGTCGGGTGAACTCAGGTCGGGGGAAGTCAGGTCGGGTAAAGTCGGGTCAGGTAAAGTCGGGATCGGGTAAAGTTGGGTCCGGTAACGTTTAGGCGGGTAACGTCGAGGTGGGTAACGTCGAGGTGGGAAACATTGAGGTGGGTAATGTTGAGGTGGGTAACATCGAGACGGGTCACGTCGAGCCAGGTAACATTGAGGTGGGTCACATCGAGCCGGGTAAAGTCAAGGCAGGTAACGTCAAGTCGAGCCGGGGTAAACTCGAAGCGGGGTAAAGTCGAGCTGGGCTAAAGTCGACCCGGGGTAAAGTCGACCCGGGGTAAAGTCGAGCCCGGTAAATTTGACTAATATTAATATAATTATGCATTTAAAAAAAAAATTATTAAGACATTCTTTACAAAAAAAGTATTCTAGTTCCAAGATTCGAACCAGTTACCCTCTGATCTTGAGACCAACACTCTGCCATCTGAGCTATAGAGGAACTGCTAATCCCAGAGTGGTCCAATTGGTGGCAGAATGCTGGGAGGTCCTGACAGCATGTGAATAATGAGCAAAGAAATATGGATAGAAATAATCTGAAAAAAATTAAAAAGTAAGGATAATAAATAAATAAATTTAAATATAAATTAAATTAAATTAAAATAAATATCACCACATCATCATTGACCAGCATGGTGTGGCTACAAGTGGGCTGGTGGGGGTGTGGATGGCAGACCAGTGTTGCTGTGTGGCTATTTTCTTACTTTGTGTCTGTGGGTGGTGGGGGAGGTGTCAGGTGGGGCAACCATGCATGACTACCACTAACCTGGTCTATATGGCTGACAGGGTGACACCAACACAAAGAAGCTAGGGTGGGGATGCATCTGTAAACTGACTAACTGAAAAACTTAGTGGGGATGTGGGTCATGGTCATTGAGCCATGACTGCTGCCAAACCTTGTTTTTAAGTTTGAGGATAGGGGTACTACCAGTACCAGTATATCCATACATCCATACATATATGTATATATATGCACATATAGATGCCCATATATGCACATATATACATGTATATATGTGTGTATATACATACCTACATGTATGTGTATATATGTGCATATATACACATATATACACATATATATGCATATATATGTATATATGCATATATATATATGTGTATATATGCTTATATATGCGTATATATGCGAATATATACGCATATATGTGTATATATACATATCTACATGTATATATGTGTACATATGCATATATATGCACATATATGCGTGTATATCACTATATGTTTATAATTATGCCTATATATGCATATATATATATGCATATATATATACATGTATATTCTGTCTGTATATGCACATACACATATACTGTATGGTGGATATACCACACAGAGAGAAATCCCACTTTGCACCCACACCCACACCCACAAACACACACACACCCAACCCACACCCACACCCAACTCCAGTGGCCATCCTTGTGTAGTAGACTGCTAAAACAACAACCCATCTGCCTGTGTACATTAGAGTAATGGCATATATGATGCTATTCATCATGATTTGTTCATATTGTTGGTTATTTCTCAATAACTATGTCCAGGATTTTGATTCTAAGAAAAATACTGGTTTAAATAGACCATGGTGTTTCACCAGTAAAAATGACTAATTCCAGAATAAAAACAGCACAATGTTATAGGCAAAATAAGATTATCTCTTTATTTTAATGTAGTTTTAATTGAATATTATTAAAATACTATAGACAGGAAGATTTTTCTTCATAGAAACTTTGAAGAGCTACTTATAGCCATTTTAATGATGTATTTTGTTAGGTTCCATCCTCAATATTAAAGTAGTGGCAGACTGTGACAGGTCACCCCTATTTGTTTCTATATGTAAACTGTCTTGGTTTTTCAAAACGTCTTGATTTTTCAAGACGTTTTGAAATCCAAGACGTGGCCCCTACC
>CM059196.1:15111518-15450196 GCA_030323885.1 Branchipolynoe longqiensis | reverse complement strand
ATGAAGCAATAGCTGACTCAGCACTTACCCAGATCTTGGCGAGGTTTGATAGAATGGAGGCAAGGGTGGACGATAGCATTATAGAGGTGAAATCGATGGCCGGAGAGACAGCTGCCGAAGTAGCAAGGTTGTCGGTTCTGTTAGTAACTAGCAACCAGGAAAGGGAAAAGGACAGGCGGTCTCTCCGCATCATCAACCATGATCTTAAATTAACACGGCAGTCTAACAAACTATTGTCCGAGAGGGTGAATGAGTTGGAGAATAATGCAAAGCTATGCAACATTAGACTGGATGGGAAAGAAGAAGATGAGACAGAAGACCTGAAAGCATACATGACGGATCTGATCAGATTTCTTGGCCCCACAGGTGTTGGAATGCCAGACATAGGAGCAGCATATAGGATCGGTAGGAAATTACCAAGTCGCCCATATGCAAATCAAGCTAGCTCACATAGGAATGCTCACACAGCCACCAGACCCAGACCAATCATGATCATATTCAAGACTGTACTTGCTAGAAATGCCTTCTACTTTGCTCGGGCAAAGCTAAACAAGTCAGATCGATATGCTGGCATCTATCTTAATGATGATGTGACCCAGGCCACACGCAAGTGCCGTGAGGAATTCCGGTCAGTTGCAGTACTTGCTAGAAGTGGTGGTTCGGAGGTTAGAGTGCACAGCGACGGCATTGTGATAGATGGTCACAAATTTAAGCATGCTGCCACCCTCCCAGAAAGGTTCTCACTATCCAAGGCTAAAACAGTTGAAATACATGAGGAACTTTACTTCCACTCAGAACACTCATTCCTATCCAACTTCCACCCTTCGCCGATCAGTGATGATAACGCGGTTTATCCAACAGCCGAACACTGCCTCCAGGCAGCAAAATGCCACTTGGCAAACGACAAGGAAAAACTGGGTCAAGTGCTGGCTGCCCAAACACCAATGGAAGCAAAGCGCATCGCGGAACAGATACCAGAATCGGCTGAATGGCGACACAGCAGAGAAGTCACCCTAAAAAGGGTCATTGATCAAAAGTTTGATCAAAATCCTGACTTGGCGGACATGCTTGTGGCTACTGGCCACATTAAACTAAATGAAGCGACCAACAACACATATTTCGGAATTGGAGCCACCCTTCATAGCAGAGCCCTAAGAGATAGATCCTATTGTGGGCTCAATAAACTGGGACATGCATTGGCAGCTAAGCGAGACAATATCAGGGCTGGCAGGAGCCATAATAAGTAAAGCAAAACTGAGCGATGGAACAAGCAGATAATTCCGTAAATAGCATCACACAACCGACTGAGGAAAGCAGGAACTATAGTTTAGACACTTGTGTGATCATTCATTTGGATGGATGCATAGGCCACCCGGACAAGGAGCGGAGTGCATGCCTACTCTGAATGGACTTATCATCACTAATATGTACAGCCCAGTGACGAATACCATGCTAACCTACATACTAAGCAGCACTGGGCCAAGCAGATCACCAAGACGGATAGGGCCATCCTACTATTGACAACAACTTGGAACGCCCTGCCACCATTGCACATCCCGAAGCTGAGTAGACTTATGATCTTCTTCTGCACTAAATTGTCATCTAGCTCCTAACTGTCCCAATCTACTGTGTAGTTGTTGCATATGCAGCACTATCTTGCCAACCAGCATTTGACTGTTCCAATCAACTGTACAGTTATAAAGACGCCTGTTTAAAAAAAAAAAATAATAATAATAATAAAGATAAAAAGAGAATAAAATAAATTCTCATTTGCACTACCTTACCAGCTACTATTTAGGTATTCTAATCCACTATGTACTGGTAGCATACAACACTATCTTAACAACTAGTACTTGACTGATTCTATCAACTATGTACTTGTAATTCTGCCCGTGTTGTTGGTTTACAAAAATAAAATAATAAATCAATTAAAATTCACACTTGTACTTCTTGAGCTTGCATCATATTCCATTATATGGTTGCGATCTAGGCAATCTAGAATCAAATACTGCCAATGTTCTCCCACTTTCCATCCAGTAGAGCATACTCACAAGCAATGGCGATCACCACCACGGCTGCCCGTCGCCAGTGTCACTGCCCGTCATCATTGCCAATGCCAAGACCAGAAAACATTGCACCCCCTGTATGACACCGCTACCAGCACCAGAACACCGGGAGTGCAGCATCAGGATCGTCAAGACCACAACTCACTGACCCATCATCTCAAACACTGGACTCTGAAACAGCAAGTAGACTAGCCTACTAAGTGCATCAGCGATCTACTATTTGGGTTATGTATTCTGCTGATCCAAACCATACTTGAGTTCTAATCTGCCAATTACCTATTCGACTGACTTTTACATGTGTAACCAGCATGCATGATCAGTCTATGCGCCTGGATACACACACTCATATATGTTAAACTCTGTGTGTATATGCCCTTATGGTTGTGATCATCAATGGTGGCACCTTACCACTGGACACAACTAAGGCATTACTGTCTATGACTCTGATCCCATCTGTATGTATTCAATGCTCTATATGTTGTTGGCAAGCACTGTGACTTCTGACCTGGCCCGCAGACCACAGTGTTTTATGTTTGCAGGTTATTATTTGTATGAGGGGCATAAATTGATTGACCTTCTGCACTACTACCCTTACTTATGTACAACTACTGTACACCTTGATTCTGCTTCGGAATCTACTATTGGGGCGTGTTAGTCAGCTGGCCCAGGCCATTGATCCGGTTTGGATCTACAAATTGCCTTTTTGACTGCCCTCTATATGCATGGTTTGCTAGTGCAGACTTGACTGGTATGACTCAAGGAACACAAACTCCCCTGTCAGATTTATCAAGCTCTCCTTGTACCCTACCCTTCATGTGTAACGTATATGCCTGAGAGCACTGTGCATGGATGCCAAGCTATTTGTGCATGTGCCCTTGTTGCTGTGCCCACTTTCAAGCACAACCAAAGCACTATTATGTAAACAACTTTGCTTCAAACTGTATATAATCATGCCTCTATATGCTAAGGGTAGACCTCTGACCCGAGCCCACAGGTAACACTGCTTGATAATTGTATGTTGGAGGTTGATGGACAAAGATTTGAATATTACTGCTGTGCACCTCAGTTCATGGTGCTGATGGAGCTGGTCAGCGCGAGCTTCGTGCTGATGGAAGGGCTGGACTCAACCTTTGGAACTGGTATGCCTGATATGGCGCATTCACAACAGTCCTTAATGTACATTTGTCATACTGGCCCTGGCTTGGGCGTCTGCTTGATCACCCAACACCAACTGCAGCAAATGTCAATACCCAATTACCAATATATAAGTGGTGACACTGTCTGCTGTTGACCACACCCAGCTGTCACTGATCCCTGTCTAACTGTCATATATCATCAACTCAAACAACATTGACAAGAACCTATTAAGTAGACCTTACATTAATTAACCAGCACCCTGTTACAACATGATACACTAATATCATAACCCCCATTGAGAAAACCGCAACTAAAACTGAACTCAGCCTAAGCCAACAACCACCACCACATCATGGCTAAAACCCAAATATCAGGTTTAGCTAAAGCTGGATGCCTGTTAGGTGCTACTACCGGGCAAGCATCCATGCCCAACAAAGAATACGCTATACACCATGACATAAGTAAATACACAACCACATTCACACTCACTGGGGGAGGGGGTACTTTGGGGGACGGGGCGGACCGTATTTCCAGGGAGGGGGGCGGACTGATGGTGGCCTGGGGCCCTTGGGACCGTGTCATCTGGGCGCACTTCCTCTAACAGATCTGAAGGGCCTGCCAGGACTAAAGATTGGCCACCTAAACGTACGTAGCCTCACACATAAGATCAACCAGCTAAGAGCCGACCTACCCGGGTCTGGTTTTGATGTCTTCACTATATCAGAAACATGGCTCAATAGAACAGTTGAAGACAGACTCACATCAATACCAGGTTACCAATTTATAAGGGCTGATAGAAAAACAAAGCAACTTAGTGGGCAAACCAGAGCTGGTGGTGGACTAGGTATTTACTTTAAGCAAGATCTCCATGTTGATGCAGGTAAACATGCTGAGCATAACCTATCAAATAGCAATATTGAACTACAGTGGGCTGTAGTCACCAGACCCCATACAAAACTAATACTCATCGGCAACGTATATAGACCTCCAAATGGCAACCTAAATGAAGGAATTGGGCAAATAAGTGACTCTTTGAATAATATAGCCAATATCGATCAGTATGAGATACTCCTCATTGGCGACTTCAATGAAGAATATAATGGCAAGAGGCCTACGATGGGAGTGAGAATAAAGCAACTTGCAGCTGAACATGAGTTGCAACAAATGATCCAGCAGCCAACCAGGGTAACTAAAACCACAAACAAAACAATAGACCTGGCACTTACCAATATCAAACATTGTACAAAGGCTGGAGTCCTTAACTATAACATAAGCGACCACAAACCAATATTTATAATAAAGAAAAAAATAAGAAATGACAAAAGAATCACCACCCACTGGGGACGCTCTTATAGGAACTGCAATTTTAATGAATTGGCTGGCACACTCAAAGAAATAAACAGTGCCGAATTTCTGGATATGAGAGACCCCAACCTATGTTGGGATATGCTAAGCGCAACAATCACTATTGCAGCTGACAGGCACAGTCCCCTAACCGAGATCACCACCAGAATCACCATGGGAGGTTACCTTAATGACGAATTACTAGAGCTTCAAAAGGATAGAGATTACTTTATCCAAAAGTTTGAGAAAACAAAAGATCCAGGGGATGATTTCATAGCTAAATGTATGGTCAGAAAGGCTAGGAGTGAAGTAAGGAAAGCCAAAGCAAGGTATTATCAAGTCCAGATAGACAAATATAAGC
The DNA here is from genome assembly GCA_030323885.1 of Branchipolynoe longqiensis. NCBI lineage: Eukaryota > Metazoa > Annelida > Polychaeta > Phyllodocida > Polynoidae > Branchipolynoe > Branchipolynoe longqiensis. The sequence continues at coordinate 15,445,288 of CM059196.1, read as the reverse complement.
AGAATGCCAGAAAATGTTGGCATGAAATAAACCAAATCGAACCTAAAAACGAGACAAGAATCAGTGGCCTTGCAAGTGAAGAGACTGGTATTAAAATCCGAGATGAATTACTGGCAGAGGAAATCAATAACTATTTCATAGATATAGGTGAGAAACTAGCCAATAAATTCAAACAGAAGGATGAGCAACACAAAACCTTCCATGCCAAACTAAATAAAGAAAAGTATGACCTTCTGGAAACCACCCAGGATGAAATCCTTGATAGAACTAACAAAATATCTATTTACAAGTCATCAGGAATGAAGGATATCAGTACCACTTTGATAAAAAGTGCGATCACAACACTGAGTGCAGAATTTACACATTTATATAACCTAATAATCAGTACAGGCATCTTCCCTGATGACTGGAAAGTGGCCACAGTGACGCCCATACATAAAGTCAACATCCCGCAAACCTGTAGTGAACTACGCCCAATATTGATCCTCCCACTGCCTGGCAAGATCATAGAACAAATAATACATGACCAAATTAAGACATTCCTTGAGTCCTCTAACTATTTGACCTACCAGCAAAATGGCTTCAGGAAAAAATAGGTCCACCACCGGGGCACTGGCGTCTCTACTGGATGAACTTTTGTCAAACATAGACAAGGGTGATCTTACTATCGCAGTCTTCCTTGATTTCAAGAAGGCATTTGATACGATCGACCACAAAATCCTCATGCATAAAATATAACGAGCTGGGCTAGGCAATAGAGCACATAGCTTCCTCACAAATTACCTCAGCAATAGGAAACAATACACAAAACTAAGTGACACCAACTCGACCACTCGAGAAATAAAAACAGGAGTTCCACAGGGCTCAACTCTGGGACCCCTACTGTTTCTAATATTTATAAATGACCTACCTCTAGTTTCCAACAAAGCATCTTTCACATTATTTGCCGATGATGCAGCACTAACAATACATAACAAGGACCTGGCCATAGCCGCAACCGAGGCTGGAATGGCGCTGGATGGAGTGAACACATGGTGCAATGAGAATAAACTAACACTAAATGGCACTAAAACTGAGTACATAATCTATGGAACCAAAGCCAGGAAGGTGAGGGCCCGGCCAATACAACTGCAGATGGGTGGCTTAGTGCTCCGTGAAGTGAACTCCTATAAGTACCTAGGCACAACTCTCGATGCGACTCTAACTGGTACCCAACAGCTGGCAAGACTTAACCAAACACTGGCACTAAAAATGAACACATTCAGAAAAATAAGACATATGTAAGTGAGAATACTGCGCTGCAGCTGTACAAGTCAACAATATTACCAATTATAGACTACAATGATATCATCTATGGATTACTAACGAAGCAGCAAGAGACCAAATTACAAAGAACGCAAAACAGAGCCTCATAAGATCACCGCCGTGCGTGTGAATGGGTCAGTGGTTGTGGTTAGAAAATGCATAAGTGCAGGGATGCAGGTGGGGCTGGACAACTCTGGATGTATGACGGGAACCTACACTAATGAAGTTTGACTTGTATAGAACCGAGCGAGTGATGACAATACATAAATCTGCTTTTCCAACCTGAGGGTAACGAGAAGGGGGAACAATTGCTATTTCAACTGCTCTGGGTGCCCAACACTAATAAAATCCAATAAGTTAATGAGAAAAAAAAGAAAACTCCGACTACAAAGGCACAACGAAGAAAAGGGAGGAAAGAGGAAAGGTGGGGGGGTGGAAGGGTGAAGGGTGGGAGCCAGGGGGGAAGAGAGTGGGGTTGGGTGGCTGGGGGAGAAGTTTGTAAGGGTCATGTGGAATGAGCTCCCAACCAAAACCAGAGAAGCGGGTTCGATCCTTGCCTTTAAAAATGCATACAGAGCTCACCTGGTTATTCAGGCCCAAAACCTGGCACTGCAAATATATAATACGACCTGGTGAACGACCCATTGACTTCGCCCTCTCTCATGCCTGCTCTCTCCCTGCGTGTCCGCCCCCCTACCCATGGACCCCTCTCCCCCATCCACATTTGACCCCCATCCACATTTGACAAACAACTATTATAACTCAATGACTCGAGACCCACTACCCCTACTTTAGACCCATTACCACCACTGAATAACTACATCAACCAGCAATGCACACAATATAAACCACTATGCATGCACAATATGGCACTATTTAAAGACTAACCAACATTAAAACCAAATCTAACTGATATACAAACACAACATATGATTTAACCACTAGTGTACATTACTGCACACTCTATCTTGATGCATATACCTTGCACTATGGTGAGTACATATGCTGTACCCTATGCAGCATAGGCTGTTCCCCCACTTTCTTTTATGTTCAGAATGGTTTATGCTGCACACAATGATGCATATACCTTGCACTATGGTGAGTAGATATGCTGTACACTAAGCAGCATAGGCTGCTCCCCCACTTTCTTTTATGTTCAGAATGGGTTGTGCTGCACACAATGCAACACATTCCACTTCCACTATGCACAGATGAAATGCGACCACTCCAACGGCTGGAAGACCAGTGCCCCGGCGCTGACAAAATATGTATTCAGATGAATAAAAATATTTACCAAAAAAAAAGCCGAATAAAAGCTCATGAGAGAAGCATGCTGGAAATGGCTGCCAAGTTGTGGAATGCCCAAACGGTAAAGGAACGACAAATTCCTGACCTAAAAACTTACAAAAAATATCTGTGCAAAATAAGGCTAGGAAACCCCCAGTAAGCTGCAACGCAAAGGGGCATGTAATATGTCACGGCCCAACAGCGGGATGCCCAATGGAAGGTAACCATGCCAAAAGTAGCCAGATAACACACCACACAGCTACGTACAAGCCTACGATATGTAAATAGGAGTAGGCTAGTCTAGTAATAAGAGTAGAAAAATAAAAACATATATACCAAGAAAATCCAAAAAAACTAACATAGGCTACTAACCATACCAACCAATTATCTATCTGCTACTGAAATGCAGGCAATCAAATACCTTATCAGCAGCCACTGTCTGGTAAGATAACACCAACACTACAACTGGCCAGCATTGAAAACAAGCCTGGGTACCCGGGCTTATATGCTATGGACAGTATAAATACAGCCTCAATAAAAAAATAAAATATATAAAAAAAAAATTTTTTTTTAAAACTCGGTACCATCATTTATGGAATAAAATATGCTAATGTTCTGCCTTAATTTACTAAACAAACCACATGGACCCACTACCATCATCTACAGAACAAACCACATGAAGCCGTTTCCGTCATCTACAAAGCAAACCACATGAACCCACTACCATCATCTACAGAACAAACCACATGAACATGCTACCATCATCTACAGAACAAACCACATATACCCGCTACCATCATCTACAGAACAAACCACATGAACCCATTTCCCTCATCTACAAAACAAACCGCATGAACCCGCTACCATCATCTACAGAACAAACCACATGAACCCGCTACCATCATCTACAGAACAAACCACATGAACATGCTACCATCATCTACAGAACAAACCACATGAACATGCTACCATCATCTACAGAACAAATCACATGAACATGCTACCATCATCTACAGAACAAACCACATGAACATGCTACCATCATCTACAGAACAAACCACATATACCCGCTACCATCATCTACAGAACAAACCACATGAACACACTACCATCATCTACAGAACAAACCACGTGAACCCGATACCATCATCTACAGAACAAACCACATTAACTTGCCGCCACCATCTCAGTCAGAGCAAACCACACATACAAAAGTCATTGTGAACCCAACGCAGATCACGTCAGCGTTGATCCATCTCCCGCCTAGCACTAACTATAGGCTGACGTCACTGACGCCAGTGCACAGTGAGGTCACAGTCACGTGACCTTCATCCGCAGTGGGAGCCCCAGTAATATGATTGAGCCAATGAGGTGTTTTGTCACCACACCTCGCCAGCACGGACGGGCGTGGTATCGGGGTCGTCGGTTTAGTGTTTCACCGGCGAGATGTTTTACTGTTTCCAACCCGCTGGCTTTTTGTAGGGTTTTCCCCCTAAGCGAATTGTATGCATATATATATATACAGAAATATATATATATAGATATATATATATATATAGCAAAAGTAGAATATACCAAATTTCCTCCAGTGTGTGATGCGAGGGGGCCGCTCACCCGGCAATTTACCCCACAGCTGGGAGGGGGGGGGGGAGGGGCACTCCACCAATGCGCACAGAAGAAATATAGGATGTGCATGTTACCCTTGCATTTATACTCGTATAATGCGTTATACATCACATAAATAAGTAGCAACAATATAAATTAGGAGGGCAATAGCTAAGGCTAGTTTCCAGGGGGCCTAGCTTGGGATTTTCAGGTGGTATGCAAATGGAATAAAACGCTATTGGAATAAAACACAACGGAATAAAAAGCTATACGACATCATATATTAATCTTTTTTTAAATATTTGTAATATTAGGTGGTACGCAGCTGCGTACCAGCATATTTAGAAGCCAGACACCTGATTTCCATTATTCTATTTTTATATAAGTTCAATATTCGGAGAACAAGTGAAATAATGAATGTCAAAACTGCCTAGGGGCAGTTGGCGCTACAGTCGCGTGCTTTTGTTCGGTGCAGTTTTGTGCACTGCGACCAGCGATTGGCCAATAACTAATAATGAAATAGAACAATGCAAACCCAAAATAACAATACCCAAATGATAATAGAGAATAATAATGGTTACTCTCCCGTTTTATATATAAATAATTCATTGTTTATTCTAGTGTTGACTATATATATATGTAGTTACCCTATATACCATATGATTGTGGGCGTTGTGTTATTCTGTATATTGCGCCACTCTTTGTATTTGGTGAAGGGCGTAGAAGGGAGAATTGATTGGGGTTTTAGGTCCCAGCAACAACTGAGATTATATATCAGGGCTGGTCCTGATTGGTGACAGCGTACACATGCGGCAGCTGAATGGTTGTGCATTATTGTGTTATTTCATACATTGCATTATTATTTACATTAGATGGAAGAAGTAGCAGGGATAGTCACATGGGGTTTCCATCCTGGCAACATACGAGGTTATGACATTAAGCGTAATGATTGCTGGCTAGATCAGACGGGATAGCCAAATGAGTCGAACGTCTGTCTCCTGTTTTGGGAGGTTGGGGGATCCAAACCCATGAGTCCCTGGGTTCAAACCCTGGTCGAGTCAAATCAATGACTTAAACATGTATACTTGTTGCTTCCTAGCCAGGCACTCGGCATTATTAGGATAGGACAAGGACTGGTTGGCTCAGTGTCAGAATAATGTCACTGAGTGGGATACCATGTCATGGTGGTCATGACCTTGTCTCCCAGTGGGGCAGCACCGTAAAGTTACCATGAGTGTGCACTGTCACAAGTTGGTACCCATCCTGATATGACCTTATATGTTGCTAAGACAAACAAACAAACAATCATTGCCCGGCAGTATGCACTCATAGCAGTCGAGCAATATGAAGGTTTTATTATTTATATTCTTACGTACAGGGACCAAGAGACGAATATAGTTGGAAGAGATATCTTCTGGCTGGTACCCCTAACGGTGCCTCCATTTAATCAAGCAGGTAAAATTAGAAGTAGTAACGTAACTCAACATTCTGACCGACTGAAGGATGGTTAACAGAGGTGCCGACGCATGTAGCCACCGCTGAAGTCATTGTAATATTGAGTACACCAATCCTTGCCCTCATGACACAATATCCCACTCAGTCACATTATCGTAATACTGAGTAAAACAGCCCTTGCCCACATGACCCAATAAAATTATCCTAATCACAGAACAAACCAGTCTTTGTCCTATCCTATTAGGATGGTTAGTAGAGGTGCCGACGCATGTAGCCACCCCTGAAGTCATTGTAATATTGAGTACACCAATCCTTGCCCTCATGACACAATATCCCACTCAGTCACATTATCGTAATACTGAGCAAAACAGCCCTTGCCCACATGACCCAATAAAATTATCCTAATCACAGAACAAACCAGTCTTTGTCCTATCCTATTAATTCACACACTCGTGCAATTAGAGAGACAATAAAAGAGTATGATTTAAATTGAGTTTATTTTTCAAGTTTTAATCAAATTAATCTGGGCCGACGAATCAGCTATCATCAAGTTTAGGATGAGGTACAGAGACCCGTGTGCTGAGCAGTTCAGAGCATCATGAGATTAAGCAGTCAATTCCATTTGAGGAATTCCAGGTCATCAGGTCATCAGACCGGAGCAGCACTCACACCTCTAGTTGTGGGTGGGAGGTGGGTGAGCGAAGTGGAGTGATGACCAGCAAGCAGGGAAGTGACGAGCTAGGGGTAGTGAGATTCAGCAGGAAAGCTAAAAATAGACAGACTCATGTGTAAATTACCCATGTTAGCCTGCAGCCAACATATTTAATTCACACACTCATACAATTAGAGAGACAAGAAAAGAGCATGATTTAAATTGAGTTTATTTTTAAAGTTTTAATCAAATTAATCTGGGCCGACGTATCAGCTAGCATCAAGTTGAGGACAAGGTACAGAGACCCATGTCCTGAGCAGTTCAGAGCATCGTGAGATCAAGCAATCAATTCCATTGGAGGAATTCCAGGCGACATCAGTTTGTCAGTCCGGAGCAGCACTCACACCAATAAAGAGGTGAGTGCTGTAAGAGCAGCTCGGATGACAGGACACGCTAGATACAAATTGACGCTAGCTGTTTTCCAGGTCCCAGCCTGCATGATCCTTGGGAGGGGCAGGCCGGAGAGTTCACAGGCTTGTGCTGCACTTCGGTGGAGGCTATGGAGAGTGAACTGTTTCTCCCCTCGGAAGACAGTCGTGGCAGCTGCTCTGAAGGCTTGAAGTAATGTTCTATTGGTTAGCGGGGTCCCTCCGGGCTGTACCAAGGTGGCAGAGTCAGCGGAGAGGGTTACCATCCGAGCATAGCGCTTTCAGGCACGCACAGGGCAGCAGTGTGAGTTTGGGATAGGTGGGAGGCAATAGCGAAGAGGGACAGAGGAGGAAGTATGAGTTTTATAAGACATAAGGGTTACGAAAAGCTTGGAGTCATGGATGGAGGGAAATTTCACCAAACATAAGTACATGAGGGCCCATAGTGGAGCAAGAAGAGAAGCCTAGATTACTTTGATGCATAAGAGTGAGGAAAGCTAACAGTATGGCAAGAATTATGACGTGGGGTGTGGGGTTCAAGGGGACTAGGAACTGAATAATTTACTGTAATTCTACTGGAGTTATGGGGAGAGTTCTAACTACTACATGAACGGAGGTCTTAAAGCTGCATAGTCCGATGAAATATCAAATTTTCAAAACCAAACCAATTATATAGATTAGATTCTACATATCTAACTTAGATACTGATGCACTTATTAAGCATTTGTTCCTGCATAGAATGCAATACTGAGTCAATTTAACAGAACCTGTTACTGCAGAAATCTATGGTGTCAGAGTTTTGGCAAGCATGCTAAAACTAATTTTGCATGTTTGCACTCAAAATATCTCGAAGGTTTACCATTTAAAATAAAAGTAACTTTGAACTAATGTAAAGTAGATACTAGTGATAGATCTAATATATTTATCTCAGAAAAAATACAGAAATTCAAAACCATCGGACTATGCAACTTTAACTATCACACGTTTCATAATGAGTAACTTGTGCGCGTCAAATTGAGGGTGATCACCGGGGCTACCAGAAACCCAGAGCTTCACTGAACTAAAATAGTTGAACACTGCACCCAGAGACTTAAGGAATGAAGACAGATACTGTTACGTCCCAGTACCTCTTGTTCTCCCTGCTGAGACGTTGTATCACGTCTTGGTCGGACTCTTGGTCCGAGGAAGCAGAAGTGGACGGGACTGGCTGTTCCGGCCTCAAGGGAGACCAGTCACTAGAGAGCAGTGAACTGGGCTGAAGAAAGGGGTCGCAAGACAACCTGGTGGCTCTATTCGGCTGTGAGCGGGGCTGGGGCTGGACAAGTGGTGGCCTACCTCGTCGCGTTTGGATGGGCGGCATGGCGAAGTGTGCTGCCTGTAGGAGCGGTGCAGTAGCAGAGACGCACATGGTCGGTAGTAGCAGCGGAGGTGGGTGAGCGAAGTGGAGCGATGACCAGCCAGCAGCGAAGTGACGAGCTAGGGGTAGTGAGATTCAGCAGGAAAGCTAAAAATAGACACAGCCTCGTTTTCAAATTACCCATGTTAGCCTGCAGCTAACATGTTTAATGCTGAGTACCAGGCTAGGTAGTGGCAGGTATCAATTATATTATAAGTCACGCAGCCACCCAGCCACCCAGCCACCCAGCCACCCAACCACCCAGCCACCCAGCCACCCAGCCATCCAGCCATCCAGCCATCCAACCATCCAGCCATCCAGCCATCCAGCCATCCAGCCATCCAGCCATCCAGCCATCCAGCCATCCAGCCATCCAGCCATCCAGCCATCCAGCCATCCAGCCATCCAGCCATCCAACCATCCAGCCATCCAATCCAGCCATCCAGCCAAGCCATCCAGCCATCCAGCCATCCAGCCATCCAACCATCCAGCCATCCAGCCATCCAGCCAACCATCCAGCCATCCATCCAGCCAGCAAGCCATCCACCCATCCAGCCAGCCACCCATCCAGCCATCCAGCCATCCAACCATCCAGCCATCCAGCCATCCAGCCATCCAGCCATCCAACCATCCATCCATCCAGCCATCCAGCCATCCAGCCATCCAGCCATCCAACTATCCAGCCACCCAGCCATCCAGCCACCCAGCCATCCAACCATCCAGCCATCCAGCCATCCAGCCATCCAACCATCCAGCCATCCATCCATCCAGCCATCCAGCCATCCAGCCATCCAACCATCCAGCCATCCAGCCATCCAACCATCCAGCCATCCAGCCATCCAGCCATCCAGCCATCCAACCATCCAGCCATCCAGCAATCCAGCCATCCAGCCATCCAGCCATGTTTGCTTGTATTGTGGGTGGGGTATTTACAGTGACAGGGTAAGGAATGTCCCTGCGCCATCTTCATGAGCTCGCCTAAGCCTTATCTAATCATATATACCCATATGACCTCTTGACCTCTTGACCTCAGCATTTTAGCTGGTGGTGGTGGTGGTAGTGGTGTTGGTGGTGCTGGTGCTGGTGGTGGCGATATCTAAGGTCATATGAGGACGGGTACCGACTTGTGACAGTGCACACGCATGGCAACTTTATAGTGCTGCCCCAATGGGACACCAGGCCTCCACCACCATGACCTGATATCCAACTCAGTCACATTATCCTAACACTGAGCCAACCAGTCTTTGCCCTATCCTAATAATGCCGAGCGCCAGGCTAGAAAGCGACAAGTAAATATTTAAGCCATCAGTTTGTGGGTTCGGATCTCCCATCTCCCAAAACAGGAGACGGACGCTCTACTCATAAGGCCCCCCCCCCGCATCTGGTCCCATTGGTGTGTGATGTTGGCCATACTTCTTTATCAGAAATAAACAAAACATGGGTTGAAGACCCATACCTAGATTAGAAACCTCTATTCATCGAGATCTGAATCTCAAATTATCTAGTTTTGGAATTATTCGGGCTAAATGCAGTAAATATCAATATTGTCAACAAGAACTTGCTTCAGAGGTTTGTCTACAATGACTGCTGGGCACTACCCATTTGATAAATTATATAATATTATTATATATATAAACGTATCGGAGAAGAAGTCTTTTCAAGGTTGTATGATTATGGACCATAGAAGCAAGCATGTGCCTAGTTTCGCCCACAAGCGCCAGTGGTGCCGCCGCCACCAATATATACTCAATGTCTGTGCCAGTTTGCACCACTCCTTCACCGATTGAAAAACTTTGTATTTGATTAAGGCAAGGCGTTTTCTTGCCAGAGAATTGCATAAAAGACCTCAGGACCAATTCATATTGTGTTGTCTCTTTGTAGCAGTGCTTATATTCTTGACAAAATACCACCTTTCACAAATACTGAAAACTTGAATGGAATACGGAAACATGATTGCTAAATGGTTATGATGCTATTGTTCTTCTAGATAAAAAATATAGGTTAATATTTGTTTATTTGGTCAAATATTCCGGAATTTTATAAATATTATGGAATGTAATGAACATTAGGGAGGCTGATGTAGAGTTGGCACTATGATACATTAATCCATGACAACACATGCACTGAACCAGGATCTGGTGGGTGTACACGCATGTATGGACTCAATTGTGACAACACAGGGAGCGTGGGGATGGTATATGGGTTAAGCACCAACCAGCCAATCAGGGAACATTGGAAGAGGCGCGGGGAGATTCAGCGAAGCAATGATGCAATGTGGAGAGGACATAAATGTAACTTGTTTAATAAGGACGACCGTCCTACACTGAACTTTCTTCACTCTACAACTCCGGTGTCTGAGTCTCTCCTTTGCTACTACCATGTGCGTCAACATGTCAAACAACAAGCGGCGCTAATGATTCAAACTCAATGAAAGTGGAATAACACAATTCCATAGAATATCTGCGGCAATATGTAGGCCATTATAATTCAGGTCGCATTTCCTGTGCAAACAAATCAAAACAAACAGTAAATAATATGAAGTGTAATTTATTATGTGATATGTAACGCATTGTGCGAGTATAAATGCAAGGGTAACCCTATATTTCCTCTGTGCGCATTGGTGGAGTACCCGTCCTCCTCCCAGCTGTCGGGTAAATTGCCGGGCGGGCACCCCCCTCGCGTCACACACTGGAGGACATTTTTTCTTAATAACAATTGAAGCTGTATTAAGAATGTCATGTTTGATATTGTAGTAATCTGCACTGACCTTTCAGGCAAGGAGCCGCATAGACAGGTAGGCGTGGATGGGGTGATTGCATCAGGGAGCCTAGGAAGTGTAATGGTTAGCATGCTAGCCCCTGAATGGCAAGAAGTGTGGTTTGGTTGTTGGGAGTTTTACATCCTGGCAACATCTAAGGTCATATCAGGACATACATACTATAGACCTATTGCATATGACGTCAGCATAGGTATCTAGGTCAGTGCGCATGCCTTTTGGCTGCAGGACGACACACTGTCACACTGTCACCCTGCAAACTCAATGGCTATGAGCAATCTTCATACAGAAAAGGTTAAATATCTCTAAAACCACACCACCTAGAAACAAACCGTCTGGTACACATATAGAAACATATTCAACAAACAGATTATATTAAATTGATAAGGTTTGGGGTCTGTCTTTCTATTAATTTTGAATAAAATATACGTTTTGCACTGCGAGTACCGGTACTGCATACTGCACACTGCACACTGCATACTGCTCCACCCTACTGCATACTGCCCACCCTACTGCATACTGCCCCACCCTACTGCATACTGCCTCACCCTACTGCATACTGCCCCACTGTACTGCCTTCTTCCCCACCCTGCTGCATACTGCCCACCCTACTACATACTGCCCCACCCTACTGCATACTGCCCCATCCTACTGCATACTGCCCCACCCTACTGCATACTGCCCCACCCTACTGCATACTTCCTCACCCTATTGCATACTTCCCCACCCTACTGCTTACTGCCCCACCCTACAGCATACTGCCTCACCCTACGACAAATGAAAATGACTATGCAGCCATTATTATTTTTTAAATGAGAGTAGTGTTTTGAACTTAAAGGTAGTGTTTTGAACTTAAGGATAGTGTTTTGAGTGTGGCCACAGTAGTGTTTTGAACATACCTTCATCTAGATTGAAAACACTACCATAATGTTTTTAACCTACCTTCAACTAGGTTGATCAGAGCTCGATTTTCACTGCAGAAGCCCGAGCACTCCTTCTCGCGTTGGAGTGTATCGAGGTATCCAACCACACTAACTATGTTATATACAGTGATTTGTTCTCTTGCCTCCTGGCTGTTGCTGGACTGAAAATGAATCACCCTATTCTAGCAACGGTCATTTATAAAATGAACCAACTGACAACGGATGGGTATGACATCCACCTGTGCTGGGTGCCTGGCCATGCTGGGATACAAGGAAACGAACGAGCTGATCGTGCTGCGAAGAAGGCCCTGAAGTGTGATCTTGAACCGTGTCTGATCCCTCACTCTGATCTGAAACCACTAATAGCCACCCACATAAAATCCAAATCGCAACATGAGTGGGATGAAAACATTAATAAACTTAAAGAAATTTAACCAGCTGTGGGAAAACCACCACAGACTCATGCTGGAGGTCGGCGGGACCAAGTGGTCCTTAGCCGCTGCCGTATTGGCCACTCGTGGCTTACACACGCTTTTCTGCTCAAGGGGGAACCTCCCCTTGAATGTATTGGGTGTCAGTCCCTGCTGACACTCAAACACATTTGACTAAGTTGCGTTGATTTTTTGGCCCTGCGCAAACAATTGTACACTGCAGACAGTATGCATGACCTTTTTACTAAAGTAAAACAGGAAAACATTTTAGCCTTTTTGAGGGCAGCTGGATTGTACCACCTCATATAGTTTACTAAATAAATTCTATCAATTATTAATAAAACTTTTCTTTTTCTATGGGATTTTATTTCCCTTGACCACAAATATATGAAGAGTTCAGGTGCAAAACCATGTAAACTCCGATCCAAAAATGTAGGTTAAATAGAAGAATTTTACCTGAACTTAATTTTAATTCTCACTAATTCCACTTTTCATATGATCGTGACATGGTTATGGAGAAATGAACAAAAGAGCTGGAATAAAATAAAATCAATTTTGGAAGGTTTGAGTCCAATGTTCATCTCCATTTTTGTATTGGCATTTATGTGGTTTTGCACCTGAATTCTTCATATGATTGTGAGCTTTCTAATTTAATGAGTGTCTATTGGCACATAATTGATTGTCTGCTTTTACATGTAAAAGCGATGGTTTGAACAAAAAACAAACATTTCTCGTCGTGAATATGGCCTATGCTGCCGACACGGCGCAAAGCAACCACCAATCAATCAATCAACTAGGTTGAAAACACTACCATAGTGTTTTGAACCTAGGTTGGAAACACGACCGTACTGTTTTTGTGGGGTAGTGTTTTGAACTTACTACACCGGCATAGCATCGAGCCGGTGATTGTCAGGGATTCGTGAGTCCATTTGTAATGAGCTGGTGATTGTCAGGGAGTTGTGTGTCTATTCGTAATGAGACGGTGATTGTCAGGGAGTTGTGAGTCTATTCGTAATGAGCCAGTGATTGTCAGAGAGTTGTGAGTCTATTCATAATGAGCCGGTCATTGTCAGGGAGTTGTGAGTCTATTTGTAATGAGCCGGTCATTGTCAGGGAGTCGTGAGTATATCCGTAATGAGCTGGTCATTGACAGGGGGTCATGAGTCTATTCGTAATGAGCCAGTGATTGTCAGGGAGTCGTGAGTCTATTCGTAATGAGCCGGTGATTGTCAGGGAATCGTGAGTCTATTTGTAATGAGCTGTTGATTGTCAGGGAGTCATGAGTATATTCATAATGAGCGGTGATTGTCAGGGAGTTGTGAGTCTATTAGTAATGGGCCAGTGATTGTGAGAGAGTTGTGAGCCTATTCATAATGAGCCGGTGATTGTCAGGGAGTCGTGAGTCTATTCGTAATGAGCCGCTGATTGTCAGGGAGTCGTGAGTCTGTTTGTGATGAGCCAGTGATTGTCAGGGAGTTGTGAGTCTATTCGTAATGAGCCGGTGATTGTCAGGGAGTTGTGAGTCTATTCATAATGAGCTGGTGCTTGTCAGGGAGTTGTGAGTCTATTTATAATAAGCCAGTGATTGTCAGAGAGTTGTGACTCTATTGGTAATGAGCCGGTCATTGTCAGGGAGTCATGAGTCTATTCGTAATAGGCTGGTGATTGTCAGAGAGTCGTGAGTCTATTCGTAATAAGCCAGTGATTGTCAGAGAGTTGTGAGTCTATTAGTAATCAGCCAGTCATTGTCAGGGAGTCATGAGTCTATTCATAATAAGCCGGTGATTGTCAGGGAGTTGTGAGTCTATTCGTAATGAGCCGGTGATTGTCAGGGAGTCGGGAGTCTATTTGTAATAAGCCGGTCATTGTCAGAGAGTCGTGAGTCTATTCGTAATGAGCCGGTGATTGTCATGGAGTCGTGAGTCTATTCATAATGAGCTGGTCATTGTCACGGAGTCGTGAGTCTATCAGTAATGAGCCGGTCATTGTCACGGAGTCCTGAGTCTATTCGTAATGAGCCGGTCATTGTCAGGGAGTTGTGAGTCTATTCGTAATGAGCTGGTCTTTGTCAGGGAGTTGTGAGTCTATTCGTAATGAGCCAGTCATTGTCAGGGAGTTGTGAGTCTATTCGTAAGGATGATGCGTGACTTCAGGCCAGCTCTAGGAAGATGTCTAGACGCCGACCTTTGAGTTGAAACGAGGGCAACAATTTCCTGCCACCCCTTGAAGGTTGCTAGTCAATCATGGATAATATCGCTACATTAGGACACGAGCAGTTTGTGTCTGGTTGGAAAGGTCAGAAGAACTTCATAGTCATTTGGTGACTTCTCGCGTCGCTACGTGTGTGCTTCGGACGCCGTAGCCGCATCGGTAGAGCGCGGGCCTCCTGTGCGGGAGTTATATTTCTTGTTTATTTTACATCAATTTCCGAGTATCAAAACAACCTGGGAACTTCGTCAACAGCATCATGTGAAAGAAATGGAAATAATAGGAAATGCACCACGTATACATAACTTCCAAAGACTAGTTTTTTCTTGCTCAGTCTTTGTGTAGCAATTATTTTGTTGGAAGTTCTCTGATAGTATTTCAATGGGGTATTTCTAGTGTTGGTGATATATTTCATTAGTGAAACACTGACTGCGTAAAGGGCTTCTTAGTAAAAACATGCGCACTTCGATCCACTCGTGAATCCATAGCTAAGCGCTTGCCTACATGATAGTTTCGCATCAGCTTAGCCACCGTCCCAGACCTGCCGGGTAAGGGCGGCGTGTGGCGCTTTGATCAGCCGACCAGGCCTGTCATCCGGGGACTTGAGTGACTGCCCGAGGTGGGTCGTGTGGTCAACAGCAGATAGCCGGGGGTGGGGGCTCTTCAGACACCACCAACCCTCCCACACTCCCACCCTCCCACCCTCTCATCCACCCACCCTCTTACCCTCCTAGCCTCCCACCCTCCCAGCCACCCATCCTCTCACACTCCCACCCTCCCACCAGACCACCGTCCCTCCCACCTTCCCACACCCCCATCCTCCCACCCTCCCTCCCACCCTCCTACCCTCCCACCGTCCCATCCACCCACCCTCCCACCATCCCACACTCCCACACTCCCACCCACCCTCCCACGCGCTCATTGATCCGCCCTCTCACCACCCTACCCTCACTCACAGGCAATTCTCAACGTACTATCGAGTTTCTATTGTTTTTGTTTTTCATTTGTTTCCTGGGTTTGGTCCTGATAAAGTCACACATACCTGGATCAGGGGCCTGACGAGCCCCGGACCGCCATCCGGGGTGGTCCGCGGCGATCCGGGGTGATCCGTGGCTCATCCGTGGCTCGTCCATGCAGACACCCCCTGATCCGGCCTGATCCGTGGCTCGTCCAGCGCCATCCGGGCTCAGCCCCGGATGTTTTAAAATGTTTAAAGCATCCGGGGAAGTCCGGGGGATTTTGCAATCCGGACTCAATCCGGCCTGATCTGGCCTGATCCGGGGGTGGTCTGGGTATTTCGGGGGTGGTCCGGGCCTGTCCGGCGGTGGTCTGGGGTCATTTTGATCCACGGTTTGACCCGGACCATCCCTGGACTATCCAGGACTACCCCCAGCCTAGCCACGGACCACTCCCGGACTGCCCCCGTAAGACCGGGGGTGATCCAGGATAGTCCAGGGGTGATCCGGGATAGTCCGGGGGTGGTCCGGGGCAGTCTGGGGGTGGTCCGGCCTCGTCCGGGGCCTATCCAGCCCAGTCCGGGGGCAGTCCGGGGGTGATACGGGGCGGTCCAGCGCTCGTCCAGGGCTCGTCCGGGAAAGTGTGACTGCGAGGCAAAAATCGACGAAAACAGTGATTTTATCCATGGCGGTCCGGGATGTCCAGGCCGTTGGTCCATGGGTGGTCCGGCTCAAGATCCGGGGCTCGTCCGGCAATGAGTGACTGGGGCTTAACCACCACACCCCCTGCCGGAATTCCCACAAAAGACCTCTCGACCGCGAGATGTGTGACATCACCTCCAGTCAATGACAGCCGGCCAGGTCCTGCTTTCATCACTATGCCTCCAGCTCCTGGACCAACAACAACCACCAGCTTACTCGGCTGCCCACCCATCCCTATAATGAGACGAACACAAGCGATAGGGTTGAAAGCCTGAATCGACAAACTTTTGACGATTGACCTTGTATGAACACTCCCATTATACTTGACTTAGTTGAATAAAGTCCATGTCTATAGCTCCTTGTTTGTTTGTAGATTAACCTGTAATACGAACCATACCAATGCACAACAATTGATGAAAATAATCAACTATTGTTTTTGTTTATAAAGCCTTTAAGACTAATGGATTTACATTTACAATAGAGCTCTTCGATTGAATAAACCATGAAGCTCCCCCTCTCCCCCCACAACATATATATATATATATAGGAAAAATATCGGGGGGCAGGGAATGACCACTATGCACAACGGCGGAAACAAGGGCATCCACTAGAAAGTTATCAGCAGAATAAACAAACCATGACTTAAAAAAAAGATAACAAAAAGAAAACAAAAAAGCTCCATATAAGAAGTATTACCCTGAAGTGCAAAGCAAGCGTTACTATCCTAATTGCAATTTCAAGGTTGATGGAGACTGAGAATGAATAGAAATACTCAAAGTATTAAGAACAGTTTGCACCTTGTGGACTCGATGAAAGTTCAACCTCATTGAGTGGTGCGCAGAGGAAGGCGAGACACAAAGCGCACTGGATGTAATCCACATAATGTCTGCCCTGACAGTGTTGATGGAGGATGCTGGATGTCAGGGTGAGGAAGGGGTGAGGATGAGGAAGGAAAGCTGCGGTGACCGAATGGGTAGGAACGCAGGCTTCCTGTGCAGAAGGTTCAGGGAGTTGGACAACCCGGCTGAGTCTAACCAACGACTTATCAAATTGATACGTGTTGCTACAGAGAATGGCACTCGACATTAATAGGATATGGCAAGGACTGGTTAACACAGTATCAGGATAATGTGTCTGTGCAGGATATCGGGGTCAAGGTCATGCCGGTGGTCTGGTCTCACAGTGGGGCAGCACAGCACTATAAAGTCACCATGAGTGCACACTGTCACATTCACACTTGCTATCCGGACCGCACTTCATCCACACCTCTCTCTATCTCCTGTCCGCTGGCCTTGCTCCTCCTTAATATGTTTGAAAAGAGTTCCAGGAGGGGGAGCCCGCGAGCATTTCACTTTCTACATTTACTCTGTTTGTGTCTTTGGCTCACAGGATGGTCGCCATAGAGCAAATAGACATGGTCCTTTGACTCAACTCTCCTCATTTCTCTTTCCTAGAATCTACCCTTTTTTTTCTCCCAGGCATATTTCTCCCCCTGACCAAGGGAGTTGTGTCCTTGGGTGGGGCCCTTTACCTTTACCTTTCTCTTGCTTTGTTCTCATTGATGGAACCGCTGGACCCATCTTTACCCGCCCGTCCTTGGAAACCCTTGCTGCTGTCTGCTGGATACAAGTGCTGTCCTACTGCAGTTCTCTGCAACCAGTAACCGTCATAAGGTTACAAACAACCCACTATCTCTCTCACTGTCACAAGTCGGTACCCATCTTGCTATGACCTTAGATGTTGCCAGGATGTAAAACTCAGTTGAAGTATGGATTTGAAACCTATGAGAGGAACTTACAGTGCTTCTTCACATTGAAGGGTGTGACATGATGGATGTTATTGATGGATGGTGAATGGTGGATGAAGGTCTGCTGACATGTACTGAGGTGTTTGGACAGGCGCCAAGATGGCCTGTATGTACGGCGGTGAGGGCCGACAGAGGGCAGCAGATGACCTTTATGCACTCATGACCTTAAATATCCATACTCCGATGAAAGCATAAAATATTAAAAACAGAACAAATTTACCTACATCTGATCCTCGATACTCAATTTAAATACTGGTGCAGTCATTCAAGAGTCAATTTATAGCGATATAGCGAATGGTAGACAGGAAGTGTGAACACTTATTTGTCTCTCATTATTATTTTTTTTGGTCCATTAGTTGTCCCAAGCACAGACGACTGGTCTTCCCCACTCCACTGCTGGTCAATAGAAAGCCCAAGCCTACACTTTTACCGACCCAAGGGATTTTTTTAACCTCACACACCACATAGACATGGTATGAGAGCAACCGGCCTTTGAAGACGCTGTAAGTTATACACAGCAGTGGAAATCCAAATTAATAAATACTGCAGTGTTGACTGGCATAGCAAAATCGGTATATAGAAACAGCAGCGTGACCTTTACAAGTCGCTGATTCAAGCTGCTTTAATACACTATCACGTAGGATATCGTCTATTTAATATTCAAATAATGCATTGTACGATCCATATATACGTATGTGTGTATATAGTGTCATTGTAGGGATGTACTACAATGCTAACTATGGATAGTGATAAACCCTTTATCGTGTGTAATAAGCTCTGTAGTGGTTTCTTCCCTTCCCCTCATGTGGGGGTGGGGGGAGGGGGGGGGGGGGGTGACCAGCAGGCACCTCGCCCCCTTCTCGGGGCAACCAGACGGGATGCCCGAATGAGTTCGAGTGTCCGTCTCCCGTGTTGGTAGATCGTAGGGTCGTGGGTTCGAACCGCTGTTGAGTCAAAACAATTACTTAAAAATTGACACTTGTTGCTTCCTAGCCCGGCGCTCGGCATTATTAGGATAGGGCAAGGACTGGTTCGTGCAGTGTCAGGATAATGTGACTGAGTGGGATATCAGGTCATGGTGCTGGTGGCCTGGTCTTCCACTAGGGCAGCACTATGAAATTGTCATGAGTGCGCACTGTCACAAGTCAGTACACGTCCAGATATGACCTTAGATGTTGCTAGGATGTAAAACAACAACAAACAAACAAACAATCTTCTCGGCGCTGCCTTTGCCACACGGTCAGATTTATTTATATATTGCTCATTGTAGGTATACGCCACAAAGAATATACATTGCCCATTGTAGGGATGAGTTATAATGCATATATGTTACTCATTGTAGGTATGTGTTATAATGCACAATAAACATTATATTGCCCATTGTAGGAAGGTGTTGTAATGTATATGTATTACTCATTGTAGGGATGTGTTATAATGCATATATGTTACTCATTGTAGGGATGTGTTATAATGCATATACAAATATATATATAGCCCATTGGGGTGATGCACAATAAACATTATATTGCCCCTTGTAGGAAGGTGTTGTAATGCATATGTATTACTCATTGTAGGGATGTGTTATAATGCATGTATATTACTCATTGTAGGAATGTGTTATAATGCATATATATTACTCATTGTGGGGATGTGTTATAATGCATATATATTACCCATTGTAGAGATGTGTTATAATGCATATATATTACTCATTGTAGGGGTGTGTTATAATGCATATATATTACTCATTGTAGGGGTGTGTTATAATGCATATATATATTACTCATTGTAGGGATGTGTTATAATGCATATGTATTACTCATTGTAGGGATGTGCTATAATGCATATGTATTACTCAGTGTAGGGATGTGTTATAATGCATATGTATTACTCATTGTAGGGATGTGGTATAATGCATATGTATTACTCATTGTAGGGAGGCATGAAGAAGTGCTGTCTTACGATAGGGATGCACAAATGCGGGTGCCGGGTCATACTGTTGATGTTTAGGAATGCACATGTCTTCCTCCTGTTGATGTTTAGAAATGTGCATGTCTTCCCACTGTTGATGTTTAGAAATGTGCACGCCTTCCTACTGTTGATGTTTAGGAATGTGCATGTTGGTGTGCGCCACATAGGTGATGTCACACTGTTAATGTGCACCAATACAGGTGACGTCATACTGTTGATGTGCTCACATTCAGATGACGTCACTCGGTTGGTGTGCACCAACACAGGTGACGTCACACTGTTGATGTGCACCAATACAGTTGGTGTGCACGGATACAAAGTCGGGAGCTTTGCCCAAAGTATACACACTGCTTAACAAATTGGAACACTGCCTTCCGTCATTGAACGCCCACATCTGACCTGAAACGCTGCAGTGTCAGCGCAGATCGCCTTCACCTCCGCACGTGGGACCTTTCATCACGTGGTACAAGACCGGACCACGTGACCCGTCCCTGCGAAGGGTGTGGGTGGAGGGGGGGTGGGGGGGAGCGCTGACTTCACTAACGAACCGACTACAGGAACAAGCAAAAGGTTGGCCAGTTTTGTTTGTTTGTTGTTGTTTTATGTCCTAGGAACATCTAAGGTATTATCAGGATGGGTACCGACTTGTGACAGTGGGCACTCATGGCAACTTCATGGTGCTGCCCCACTGGGAGACCAGGCTGCCAGCACCATGACCTGATATCACACTCAGTCACATTATCCTGACAGTGAACCAACCAGTCCTTGCCCTGTCCTAATAATTCCGAGTGCCTGGCTAGGAAGCGACAAGTATCAATGTTTAACTCATTGGTTTGACTCGACCAGGGTTCGAACTGATGATTCCATGGGTTCGGATCCCCCGATCTCCTAAAACAGGAAAAGGACACTCAACTCATTCGGCCATCTTGTCTAGTCTGGTTGGTGGGTTGGTTGTTGGAGTTTTACATCGTGGCAACATCTAACGTCATATCAGGACGAGTACTGACTTGTGACAGGGCGCACGCATGGCAAGTTTATAGTGCTGCCCCACTTGGAAATCAGGCTGCAGGAACCATGACCAGATATCCCACTTGGTCATATTATCCTGACACTGAGCTAACCAGTCCTTGCCCTATCCTATTGATGCACAGCGAAGGAGGAAGTCAAGGCAGGAGTGGGAAAAAGGACACTTTATTATGTAAAGTGGGGGCGGCAAGGTACAATGGTGGGGGAGGTAAATGCATAAGTGAATGTCATAATGTCATGTTAGGGGATGGGCCCCGAAGAGCCGTGATGGAAAATTGGTCGTGTAGTGTATCTGGCTATGTGTGGTCTACACTTTTATATTGCTGCGAGACATGGACTTTGAAGAAAGCAATAACAACAAAGCTCGAGGCATTTGAAATATGGCAATACAGAAGAATGTTTAAAAATTCCATGGACAGCAATGATAAGCAACGTGGAGGTCCTAACAAGAATGAAAATAAAGAGACAGATAATACAAACAATCAAAAAAAGAAAAATTAAATACTTTGGCCACATGATACGACACCAGGAATCACAGAGAAGAATACTGGAAGGGAAGATAGAAGGGAAAAGACCAAGAGGGAGAAGGAGAACAACATGGATGGACAACATCACTGAGTGGACAGCAATGAGCTATGCGGAATGCGTGAGAGGAACGAATGACAGGAAGAGATGGAGGTCCATTGCAGCCAACCTTCTTCGAGAAGACGGCACCCATTGATGATGAGTGTATCTGGCAGGGCTAGGAGGCGGAGTGGAGAGGGACGGCTAGGAGGCAGCTTATAAGGAGGGAAGAGGAAGGGGGGGTGTTATGCAACCCCAACGACCCGCGGCGGAAGGAGGGGGGGGATACTCCTCCTTCACTGCGAATCAAGCGAAATGCAAGCAATAACGACCAATGCTGAGCGCCAACCTATGAAACAGCAAGTATCAATTTTGAAAGTCATTGGTTTGACTCGACCGGGAATTGAACTCCAGATCTCCCACACGGGAGGCATACGCTCTACCGAATCGACCACTGCACCCAACAAGCAAAAGAGAAAGTGAAAATAGTTTTTTCTTTTCTCTTTTTTCCCTTTTTAACACATAAAAGAGAAAGTGAAAATTGTTTTTTCTTTTCTCTTTTTTCCCTTTTTAACACATAAAAGAGAAAGTGAAAATTGTTTTCTCTTTTTTCCCTTTTTAACACATAAAAGAGAAAGTGAAAATTGTTTTTTCTTTTCTCTTTTTTCCCTTTTTAACACATAAAAGAGAAAGTGAAAATTGTTTTTTCTTTTCTCCTTTCTTCCTTTTTAACAAGCAAAAGAGAAAGTGAAAAGGTTGCGTGCGTGTTGTTGGAAGTATTGTAGTGAATGGGAACATTGTGGCCAGAACGGGACCCGAACCCACATGTCTGCCATTCCAGGATGAACATCGTAATCATTTGTCTAACTATGCTTCCCGATGGAATCACTGGACCCATACCAGCAATGCATGACACTATCACGTGTCCGTTACAATCCTTATTTGACATGAAATGTTACTAGGATGTAAACCCCAAATCAATCAATGACACTGATGAGATTTTAATCAACCTTCCATGATTAAGACTGTTTGATTAGTGAGGCTTTCATCAAAGACCCTATACTACTCAGACGGCTCACTCAGCCTGTATTGTGTAATCAAAATGATCAAACCCACCACTTGGTGCGCTGGCTATTCTCTTGGTTAAACAGGTGCTATATTATATGTATAAATGAATATATGAATGTGAAAGATGTGTGATGATGACTATGTTGATGATGATGCTGATGATGATGTGTATTTGTTCATAGCAATTTCATATTGATGTGTGTTCATACTTACCTATCTCATGTATAATATAATTGTATGTGTTTACATGTGAAACACCAACCAGCAGCTGG
The DNA here is from genome assembly GCA_030323885.1 of Branchipolynoe longqiensis. Lineage (NCBI taxonomy): Eukaryota > Metazoa > Annelida > Polychaeta > Phyllodocida > Polynoidae > Branchipolynoe > Branchipolynoe longqiensis. Next base: position 15,422,456 of record CM059196.1, on the reverse strand, counting down.
GCTGATCAAACCCACCACAAGGTGGCACTGCAAAATTTACATTACCATGGGAGAGATAGGGAGTGAGCCGTCTTAGTATTATAGGGTCTTTGCTTTAATGCAGGGGAAACGACCAGAGGGTGACTGAGAAAATAACAGATGGCAAAATAAGACTATTATCAATACAAGCTCTCCATGGTGGATTAGACCAGATGGGATGGCCAAATGAGTTAGGGTGTCTGTCTCCCATGTTGGTAGATCGTGGGGTCATGGGTTCGAACGCTGGTCGAGTCAAACCAATCACTTAAAAATTGATACTTGTTGCTTTCTAGCCTGGCGCTCGGCATTATTAGGATAGGGCAAGGACTGGTTGGCTCAGTGTCAGGATAATGTGACTGAGTGGGATATCAGGTCATGGTGCTGGTGGCCTGGTCTTCCAGTGGGTCAGCACTATAAAGTCGCCATGAGTGCGCACTGCCACAAGTCGGTACCCATCCTGATATGACCTTAGATGTTGCTAGGACGTAAAACAACAACAAACAAACCATGGTGGATTGAGTTGACTTGTATTGGTTTGCTTGTTGGGGTTTTACGTCATGGCAACATATAAGGAACTTGTATTGGTGACGTGATATCATCACTTGCCAAGCCGAGGCACTGTATTTGTGTGTGTGTTTGTGTAAAACAGTTTATTCATCATATAGCAATCTTATTGCAACTTCTTTAAATTAGTATATAGAGGGGAAGTTAACCTTTCAGACAAGTTGGGTCAAGTAAGTATGAATCTGGCTGGCATAAAAGACTGACACTTACATGTCAAAGAACATTTCCAAACGAACTGGGCCAGTGGAGCGAGCAGCCCACTGGACAATGGAGCCGGATTGAAGCTGTGCCTGCCTCAATGCAAACTAGCCATGCTCCAGGTTCCTTCAGCAGTTCCCCGTCGAGTCAAACCAATGATATATAAAATTGATACTTGTCACTTCCTAGCCTAGCGCTCGGCATTAATAGGATAGGACAGAGACTGGCTAACTCAATGTCAAAATAATATGACTGAGTGGGATATCGATTGGGTCATAGTGGCGGTGGCCTGATTTACCAGTGGGGCACCACTATAAAGTCACCACACACTGTCACAAGTTGGTACCCATCCTGATATGACTTTAGATGTTGCCAGAATGTAAAACTCCAACAACCAACCAGTCAGATTCATCATTCAGAGACTCCTTTCCTAGTTCAGGTCACACACGTGTGGTGCTGCTCGATCTGCAGTTCTTCCGGCAGATACCTCCCCAAGCTTGGATACAGCCACTCAACCAACTAAGATGCACGCCATCAATATTTCATACCTAAGCCTACATAGGCTTTCACCCTGAAATACATATGCCACAGCCTCCATGCAATATCGCCACTCACAGCAAGTGGCCGGTGTGGCGGTTTCAGCGCCCGGTCAGTTTCAGCGGCCTCGCCGGCTACAAGCTCAGCTGTAACTATCGCTGGTGCCTGGCAGTGTTAGGGACCGATTAGGCCGAAATCTATTGAATGCGATCATATTTAACAGAATTACATACTCAAATAATTAAATTTAATTAAATTAACCTTAAATTCCAAGCGATATTAACGTAGCAGCTAGATCAGCGTCGAATCGCCGAGTGTAAACAAAACAAATAGCAGTGCTCGCCGCAACGTGCGAAAATCTGCGCATGCGCAGAAGCCATGACAGGCCGCTGAAACTGACCGGGCGCTGAAACCGCCACACTGGTATGGTCATCATTTTCAAAATTTTAATTTTATTTCTTTTGTGTGTCTGAATATTCTATTTCTGAGAATTGGTCTGGTTTTTTTTTTCAGGACTGGGTATCAAGCTATAGACTACATCAGGCAGAATTTACACAAAATTGTGCTAGTATTTGTTTGCTTGTTATTGCTTTACATCCTAGCAACATCTAAGGTCATATCAGGAGATATATTTTATACGGCATTTGTTTGACTCGGCTGGGATTCGAACTCCCACCTTCCGTACGGGAAGCCTGCACTCTACCGATTTGGTCCCGATGTCCGGAAGATGTACTTGCATGTGATATGGATGCAATATTGTCAGGAGCATAGCTACATTGTCCTACTTGTGACAGTGCGCACTCATGGCAAATTTATAGTGCTGCCCCACTGGGAGACCAGGCTGCCCACACCATGACCCGATATCCCATGCAGCCATATTATCCGGACACTGTGCTAACCAGTCCTTGTCCTAGCCTATTAATGCCGAGCACCAGGCTAGTTAGCGACAAGTATCAATGGCATACATTATCTGTTTGACTCGGCTGGGATTCAAATTCCCGACGGTCCGCACGGGAAGCCTGCGGTCTACCGATTCGGCCACCACGTGCAGTAGATGCACTTCCATGCGATATGGATGCAATGTTGTCAAGAGCGTAGCTACATTGCTGCACTGTAAGCACGTTCAAACAATTTTTCTCAGCCTCATAGTTTTGTCGATACTAAATCTTTGATAACATTGATGTTTCTTATGATGACATCAGGGAGCCTAGTTGGTGTTATGGTTAGCATGCTATCCCGGAATGCAAGAGGTCTAGGATCGAATTCTAATCTAGGCGCAATATTTCCCATGTTCCACACTCCGACAACACTGGTTGCCGTGACCTGGATCCTGTACAAGCTATGTGTGCGTATTTATATATCTAGCCTGTATGTAATTGTAAGCATTAAAATAACTTATGGACGTAAACCAGTTAAAAGACTTACAATTCCAGGGGGACGCCTGTAGTAGTCTGTAGTGACCTCTCAGGCAAGGAGCCACTTAGACAGGTAGGTGTGGATAGTAGAATGACATCAGGAGTCTAGGAGGTGTAATAGTTAACACACTTACCCAGAATGCAAGAGGTGTATATCTGAATGGGCAGACGACTATGTAATGGTGGTTTCTTCTTCATAGTGTCCTTCGACCAGTTATCTCAAGGGATTTTCGAGCAGAGGTATGATCTTTATTCGTGGGACGTGCTCTTGGTGGTGGATGGTGGTAGCAGGATTTGCAATCAGATAACTGATTCCCAGGGCCGCGATGTGGACACTCCTGCTGTGGCCAGTTTGTCGGTAGAAAGCCCGGGCCTACACTTTTACCAACCCAAGGGATTTTTAACCTCCCACACCACATAGACATGGTCTGAGAGCAACCGGCCTTTGATGACGCTGTAAGTTATACACAGCGGTGGAAATCCAAATTGGCAGAGGTGTGGGGGGGGGCACGGGGACTCGAACCACCAACCCCCAGATCAGGCATTCGACCTAGAAAAAAGTGAGACACTCTAACCACTTCGCCACAGAGAACGCCATGTTGGTGGCAGTCGGTTACTTCGTCTTGAATTGTGTGGGGTTTTCTTTGGGGGTGGGGTGGGGGGTGGTGGTGGTGGGGTTTAAGGGATGCGTAGACCAGGTGATTGGAGGGTATTGGCTATTTATGATAGAGCTTAGTGTTATAGGTGGTAATATATAAGCAATTTGTCAGCATCAGAGGGTAGTTACATATTCAGGTACCTAAAATATAATTTAGGATATTATTAGTTGACTCTTTGACGATTAGGGTAAATACTATAGGTTGGCTGGTGCTAAGTGTTCCTGGACAAATACAGTTTTCAATTGAGTTGAATTAGTTTTACATGACATTTCTTGTTTGGTACATTAATTGATTAAGCTAGAGAAATTTCAATTGCGGATCATTGGTCTTCCTCATCCCACTACTCATTGCCCTATCCTAATAATGCCGGAAGTCAGGCTGGGAAGCGACAAGTATCAATTTTGTAAGTCATTGGGTTGACTCGAACAGGAACCGAACTCCCGAATTCCCGCACAAAAGGCCCACGCTCTATCGATTCGGCTACCACGTCCGGTAAGTGTGGATAGTTAACTTGTGGTGTGTCTGTATAGCAAGATGGCCGTGTGGAGGTAACGTTTGCCATGGTGATGCACACATATGTATATTTCTCTGACCATTAAAGGTTGAGTAACACGATACAGACAACACAAACGTAAAGCCGCATAGTTTGTTTCGTATGGTGTCTCCTTTATTTCTATTTCAATGTTTACAAACATTGTGTATGCGTGCGCACCTTGGCTGCAGAACCAAGGTACACTGCCATTGAGTTTGCCAATAGGTTCAGTGAAAAACGTCAATTTTATTCAAAATTAGTAGAAATGCAGAACCCTAACCATAGGAATTTAAGATGATCTGTTTGATAAACATGTTTTGTGTATGTGTGCCAAGTGGTTTGTTTCTAGGTGATGTGGTTTTAGAGATATTTCACTATTTCTGTATGAAGATTGCTCACGACCATTGACAATGCATTGAGTTTGACAGTATGCGCAGTGCAAAACGTCAATTTTGTTCAAAATTAATAGAAATACAGAACCCTAACCTTATAAATTTAATATAATCTCTCCGTTAAACATGTTTTCTGTATGTGTGCCTAGCAGTTTGTTTCTAGGTGGTGTAGTCTTAGAGATATTTCACTTTTTCTGTAGGAAGATTGCTCATAGACATTGAGTTTGAAGCGTGACCATGTGTCGTCCTGCAGCCAAGTTGTAGGCGCACTGACCTAAATACCTATGCTGACGCCATATGAAATAGGTCTATTGGTTTGTGATGTTTTATGGCTTACTTACTGTCTATCCCCGTTCTATATGGCAATGGCTGCTTAGCTCAGTATCAGGATAATGGTCATGGTGCAGGCAGCCGGAACCACCAGTGAAGCAGCACTATAAAGTTGCCATGAGTGTGCACTGTCGCCAGTCAGTACCCATCATGATATGACCTTAGATGACATGTTGCTAGAACATAAAATTCCCAACAAACAATCATTAGTTCAATATGGATATCTTGGGAAATCGCTTGCAAGTTTGCATTATTCAACCAAGCTGTAAAATATTCTGTTTTACAGCATTGGAGGGAATGCAAATGTTCTATTACTGATCGGGTATACGCGACCAAGTGCATGTATGTATATATGTAGGTGCTGGTGGTGCCTGCGTGGGGTGTAAATAGACGTATCGGTGCTGGCAGGGCTGTGTGTAAGGGGCACTCAGAGCCTACCCCCTCCCCCTCTGCTAGGTAGGATCACCACACTCAGGCTCAAGGCAGGTGGTGGCCAGGGAAGCCACACAGCTTGGTGGTGGTGGGCAGATCACTGGTAACCATGGGGACAAGAATGATGGATCCCTATTGGTAGGGCCAAGAATGTGTGTTTCCCATTGGGGGAAAAGGGTGGGGTGATACTCTACAATGAAGCCATGTACAATATAAATAATAAATCAGAGGGCTTGACTGTCTCTCTTCCTTTACACTTTATATGCTTCCTTTCTCTTTGTCTGTATTGATTTCACTATAGCCTGCCTACACAGCCACAGATTCGAGCTTTAGCCATTCTAAAAAGCATTGAAGCCGTCAATTCATGACACCCTTATGGAAAGTAGATGTTACAGAATCCCTGAGGACTGGTCCTGCTTCTTTTGTTCGGGGTGTGGGGGGGGGGGCCATTATTTTGGCGGGGGGTGTCAATGTATTGTTATTTTCCTATGAATAGTCTTTTTTATTAGCGCTGAGGCACTGATCTTCCAGCCATTGTTTTTGCGGGAGATCGGGAGTTCGATTCCTGGTCGAGTCAAACCAATGACTTATAAAATTAATACTTGTCGCTTTCTAGCCTGGTGCCTGGCATTAATAGGATAGGGCAATGACTGGTTAGTTCAGTATCAGTATAATGTGACTGAGTCGAATATAGGGTCGTGGATAGGACAGGGCAATGACTGGTTAGTTCAGTATCAGTATAATGTGACTGAGTGGGATATCGGGTCGTGGTGCTGGCAGCCTGATTTTCCAGATGGCAGCACTATAAAGTTACCACCAGTGTGCATTGTCATAAGTCGGTACCCGTCCTGATATGACCTTAGATATTGCCAAGACGTAAAATTCCAACCACCAATCCAGCCATTGTCGGTACAGCTATCCATAAATGTGTTGTTTTAAGATTTAAACAGAATGATTTAGTACATAAAAAAGAGAGAAGAAATTGCGAAATTAAAGTTGTATGGTCGGATGGCGTTTGAAGTTTTGTTTTATTTTTTAGATAAATATATTAAATTGATCGTTATAACCTACTAATCATTAGATTGGAGTCATTTTGATGGGAAATTGGTAGTTTTGAAGCAATTTGAGCTGAAAGAACTCAAAATACTTTCCACAAGCTTTCCAAAAGTCCTCCATCCATAACCTGTATTGATATCTCACGACGGTCACGTGGTGTGAGCTGACCTACTAATGGCTAGGTAGTCTGGTCTCCTACTATTTCTACTGGCCACATACACACACACAATGTGCCCAGTGATTGTGAGGATGGGGGTGAGGATGGGGATGGGGATAGGGGGGGGGCATTTAGCTGCATAGGGTGCATATCTGATTAGCACACTCCCTGTGGGGTGGGGGTGGGGGGAGGGGGGAAGCGGAGGGGGAAGGGAGGGAGGGGTGGTTGGTTGGGTGGGGTGCCATCAAACTTCCACCATGTGACATGGAACCTGACACAAACCATATATGGTACTGGGAATGAGGGGAAGACTATGGAGGTCATGAGATTGACCTGATTGGTTAATGGCTTCCCTGTCTGATGCCATCTCAAAGTAGGTATCCACAGGGATGAGTTAGTAACTTCACTGATTATTCTGCATATGCTGTTCCAAATCACTAGTTAATGCATCAATATCTAAGTTGGATATATAGAATCAAATGTAAATAACTGCTTTGGTGTTGAAAAATATTTATTTTATCGGACCATGCAACTTTAATAGCCAATGGAAATAAATACCTCGCTAGTAAAAGACCTTCTCTGCTGAGCATGCGCAGTCAGTTGAACATCGCATTGCAGGTCACCTTTGGAGGTGAGGATTGGTTGATTGGTTGCTGGAGTTTTACGTCATGGCAACATCTAAGGTTGTATCATGGATAAGTCTGACTAGACTTGTTTTCACCATTAGACAGTTTGTCGATAGAAAGCCCGAGCCTAACTTTCACCGACCCAAGGGATTTTTAACCTCCCAGACCATATAGACATGGTATGAGAGCAACCAGCCTTTGATGACACTGTAAGTTATACACAGCGGTGGAAATCCAAATTGGCAGAGGTGGGGGGCATGGGGAACTGAACCACCAACCTTCAGATTAGGAGTCTGACCTAGAAAACGGTCACACACTCTAACCTCTCTGCCACAGAGAACACATTTGGTTTTAAAAATTTGATATTTTCATTGGACTGTGCTGCTTTAAAGTTGTTAATATCTATTGAAATTCTAAACCAAGAACTAAGACGGTGCATGTAAATGTAAATTGATTTAATGTACCTCATATTGATTACTTATTGCATTGGGTACACTTTCATTTCAGAATTTACTTCATATATGACTAAAATTCATTTACTAGAAAAGACACAGAGGCAGTGTTGTGGGAGTAACTAGAGGTCATAGTGGTGCGCAGCACTTGTCGCCAAACTCTTTGCTGCTGCTTCCTCCGCAGTCTGGGCATGTTAGTTTAGTTATTGGGGGGTTTGTGATCTAGCGGTCACTGGCTGCAGAACTGCAGCATTAATAAACGGCGCCGTTAAAACGGCCCTTTTTTGGTGGTTTTTTTTGTGGTTTTTGTTAGGGGTCTTTCATTTTTCTTCGTCCGAGGGGCATGCCAGTGGATGGTGCGTTGTATATGCAGTTTGGCTGAGGCAGGCGGATGGGCGGGGGTGGGTGGGGGGTGGGCGTGGGGGTTGGTGGGTGGGGGGTGGGGGGTGGGGGGGGGTGGGGTTAGCAGGGGGAGGGCGCAAGGGGTGGGGCGCAGACAAGCGCACAGGGGGGTAGCAGGGAACATTCCACTGAGCAGGATGCGGGAGATGGGGGCGGCGGGGGGGGGGGGGAGGGGGGGGGGGGGGGGGGGGGGGATGGGGCGCAGGGGGGCGGGGGGGATGGGGCGCAGAAAGGGCACATTGGGGACACATATGGGGGGGGGGGGGGGGGGGGGGGGGGGGGGGGGGGGGGGGGGGGCGAATGAGGGAGCGGGGGTGGACGTAGGGGGGTGGGGCGCAGGGGGGAAACGCATTGGGATGGGGCGTAGGGGGTGGGGCACCGGGGGTGGGGCGCGGGGGTGGAGCGCGGGGGGGAGTAGGGGGGCACCGGGGGGGGAGGGGGGCAGTGGGGTGACAAAGTGGCAACACGGGGAATGGGAGAATGCATAAACGCGCATGCGCAAACCGACTTCCTCCACTCGAGCTGAGCTTAGTGCACACTGGAGGACAATGGCGCGCATTCACGAGTGATCCAGAGCGAGGCTGGCCCGCCGCGTTAGGCCATCTGTTGACCTCGCAAAGGCGCAATCCAATATGTCTGAATGGGCAGACGACTATTTAATGGTGGAGGCATTCTGTTACTTTGTCTTGGATTGTGTGGGTTTTTTGTGGTTTTTTGGAGCGGCGGGTTTCTCTGGTTGGTTGGTTGTTGGGAGTTTTACGTCCTGGCAACATCTAAGGTCATGTCAGGACGGGCACCAACTTGTGACAGTGTGGACTCATGGGGATTTTATAGTGCTTCCCCACTTGGAAATAAAGCTGGTGGCACTATGACCCGATATCCCTCTCAGTCAGATTGTCCTGCCACTGAGCTAACCAGTCCTTGCCCTAAGATATTTTAAAGATGTTAAGACATTTTTTATTCACAATTTCTATGTATTATTCCACAAAGATATACTATTCTGTTATCAATAAAAATTGCCCTATCCTTTAAATGCTGAGTGGCAGGCTAGGAAGCAACAAGTATCAATTTTATAAGTCACTGGTTTGACTCGATCGGGAATTGAAGTCCCGATCTCCCGCACGTTACGCCCGCGCTCTACCGATTCGGCCACCTCGCCCGTTTTTTTGTCTTTGCGTTGCGTGGTCCGATGCTTTTGAGATTCTGTCATTTTCTGGGATAAATATATTAGGTTGATTCTTATAATCAACCTTGCGTTAGTTTGAAGTAACTTTTGTTTTAAATGGCTAACTTTCTATATATTTGATGTGCAACTAAGCAAAATAAATTTTGCCATGCATGCCAAAATTCAGACACCATAGCCTTCTGCAGTAATAAGATTCTATTAAATTGCCTCAGTATTCCATTTGGTGTGGCGAAAAATGTTTAATAACTGCACCAGTATCTAAGTTAGATATCAAATCTAGATAATTGCTTTGGTTTTGACAATTTTATGTTTTCATCAGACTATGCCGCTTTAAGACAGGGTGGCCGAAAAAGTTGAGGGTGCGCCTCGCGTTTTAGTAGGTCATGGGATTCGAACCACCCTTGGTTCGAACCCTGGCCGAGTCCAACCAATGACTTCAACATTTATACTTTTCATCCTGGTCTAGTATTCGGCATTACTAGGATATGGCAAGAAGCAGGACGATTGAGGAAGGGCAATTGTCGACGAAATTTATGCCCCGGCCACATACACGTTAGTGGACGTAGTTGTACATAGGTGAACATAGTGAAGGCTAACATGGGTCAAACATGGTGTAAGTATGTTAAACTACATTGAAATACGTTAAGGTATGGCAGGTTTTGGTATGGATAAATACGTTCTGGTACAGATAACTACATTCAACTACATTCAACTATGTTAGCCTCCACTATGTTCACTAATGGCTATGTGACCAGGGCTTCGTTCAAGTACGTTAGCATACACTACAGCATGCTAGAGTATGCTAGAGTACGATAGAGTGCGCTAGCATATGTTAGCATCACGGATGCAAATTCAGCCCCTAATGTAGCGCTCTTTTGAATATGTCCAAAGATTAAATCGGAACTCACGGCCCACCCATGTTATTACCAAGTTAGCATGACGGAGAAGTATGAATGCTGGTACGTTCAACTACGTTCAACTATGTTAGCCTCCATTACGTTCAACTACGTCCACTAACGTGTATGTGACCGGGCCTTAACCCTGCTTAATCAAAACGTGTACTAAATAGAATGTATAATTTATTATGCGTATATAAAAGGGGTGGAGCTCTAACCTAATAATTATGATTATTATTATTTATTATTACCTCTTGACTATTATATCCAATCGTTGACTTGCCCTGTTTGCCCCGTTGTTGCCTACACCAGCGCCACCAGCGGTCAGTTCCGACTTGTGCGCGTGCCGGGCAGTCATTCTCAGCCCCGATTTCAAACTCAATCCTTACACTTCAAACGCTTGTGTGATAGTACAAGAATGTTCAGCAGCAAAGTACTGATCTTCCGCAATTGTTCAAGTCATGGTTATTTACCACAAAAAAACTGGCATGTCAAGTATATAATTAGGGCAGGGTATTTAATTAGGGCGTTCTCTGTGGCGGAGTGGTTAGAGTGTCTGAGTTTTTTCTAGGTCAGACTCCTAATCTGAGGGTCAGCGGTTCGATTCCCCGTGCCCCCAGCTCTGCCAATTTGGATTTCCACCACTGTCTATAACTTACAGCATCATCAAAGGCCGGTTGCTCTCATACCATGTCTATGTGGTGTGGGAGGTTAAAAATCCCTTGGGTCGGTAAAAGTGTAGGCTCGGGCTTTCTATCGACCAGCAGTGGAGTGGGGAAGACCAGTCGTCTGTGACTGGGATTTCCCCTGCTTGGGTCAACTAATGTACAAAAAAAAAAAAGAAAAAAAAAAAAAAGAGAGACAAATAAGTGTTCACACTTCCTGTCTACCATTCGCTATATCGATAACATGTACACACTGAGGAGCTGTGTGAGACAACTCCTGAGAATGTGCAAGGTGGCAGCACAGAGAAACCTGGTTCAGTAACCTAGTCTAAAGGTGAATGGCTATTCTGCAGTCTACATGTGGAAAATCTGATAGGCCATAGTATTTGCCATGCCTGATTGCTACCATGTATTGTCTATTATTGTTCATACCATCTAATCATCTCATCCATAAATAGTTCATTTGCACTGTAACTAATTAAGGCTGGAAGACCAGTGCCTCGGTGTGAAAAAAAAGATATTATTCAACTGAATTTGTTTTTAATCGAACAACAAACAGGTCATTCTTGCAAAGCATTACGCAAAAATTAAAGCTTGCTTTATTTAATGCTGCCTCTAGTGCACATTCATTTTCATATCGGTTATTGAACATCAAACATATGGTCATTCTGACATATTTCTTTGGAGGAAGCCCATTGACGCCACATAGGCTACTCTTTCCGATAAGCAGCACGGGGTCTTTTATGTACACTTTCCCACAGACAGGACAGCACATACCCCAGCCTTTGATGAACCAGTTGTGAACCACTGGTTGGAATGAAAAATAGCCCAAACTGCAAATGGGTCCACTGAGCAGGATCGACCAGATGACCTACACCTTCACAGGTCGACACTCTACCACCTGAGCTACTTCCCGCTCCCCAAAGAAGTAAGCATGGAAAGGATAAGGATATCGCAATATGCCTGTGAATGACATTTAATTCTATATATGTTGAGAAGTTCTACATATTGAACACTTCTGCTACTTTATTGCGGAAGGTCTTGAGTTCGAATCCCAGCCGAGTCAAACCAAATTGATACTTGTAGTTTCCTAGCCTGGTGTTCGGCCTTACTGGGATAGAACAAGGAATGATTAGCACAGTATCAGGATAATGTGACTGAGTGGGATATCGGCTCATGGTGCCGGCGGCCTGGTCTCCCAGGAGAGCAGCACTATAAAGTCACCATGAGTGCACACTCTCACAAGTTGGCATCCGTCCTGATATGATCTTAGATGTTACCAGGATATAAAGACAAACAGAGAAAACAAAGAACTATTGCAACAAAATGTGTACGTGCACTGTAAATGTTATAACAAAAAGAACTCTACATTTGAAGGTTAAGTCAGCAGGAAATGAAGGCACTGTAATGCAACTAGCGGTATCTTATCTAGAGAGAAACTCAAAGAAGCGACAAGAAAAAAACACCTGGGGGGGTTATGCCCTGATCTATCTCGTGTCACTCCAGTAAATGCCAGAGCCACGGGGTCTGTGAGGATTTCCCGTCATCATATCATGAGCAGTGCACATGCCCAGCGGGACCCGATAGATTACACCCCCCCCACCGCTCTCGGCCCCTACTACCTCCAACCAGTGTCATCCCACATTATCCGTTATTGGCCCCTGCGAGATGCACCCAACATTTGTCACGAATTACACCTACATGTACACATTCGATGGGCATTACTAGAGGTTACCACCTGTATCAAAAGTAATTAATTAATAAAGAGATGTTTCATGCGATTCAAAATATACGAATAAACAACAGCCATTATTATTCGAATTGAAAATTTGGTGGGAAAGTTCTGGCAGTTTTGTTAACGAAGCATCCACCCAGTGGAGTCGCCAAAGTCTCACGTCAACTCGGGTCTGATTGATCATGCGCGTGGACCTTTGTCTGACATTAATCATGTTGTCATGGTGACATGGGTCACAGGTCTCACAAAGGCTTGACGGACGGTTGGCTAGCACCTATGTTGGAGCTGCCTCGGGGTTGGGGGGCATTTTATTGCTCCTTCCGGTCTGAGCGGCGCGTCAACCCTTTAGTGTGCAGTCCTCCCGCGTGGTGGTGCTGAATAGATTAAATAGGATAAACAGGCTAAATGGCCTAAGTAGCATATATATAGGGCAGGAGTGGGCGGTGTTCTACCACACACTTTGCAGCAATGCCTCAGGAACTGCTTTCATATGCCTGTCAAGCGTCTGCATTGCCTCACACCGCCAGACACCCACCTCACACCCACCTCATTCCCACCTCACACGACCTCACTCCCACCTCATACCCACCTCACACCCACCTTACTCCCACCTCACTCCTACCACACACCCACATCATACCCACCTCACACACCCTCAAACCTACCTCACTCCCACCTCACACCACCTCACTCCCACCTCACACCCACCTCACTCCCACCTCACACCCACCTCACTCCTACCTCACACCCACCATACACCCACCTCACACCCACCTCACACCACCCTATAGCCACCTCACACCCACCTCATTCCCACCTCACATAACCTCACTCCCATCTCATACCCACCTCACACCCACCTTACTCCCACCTCACTCCTACCACACACCCACCTCATACCCACCTCACACACCCTCAAACCTACCTCACTCCCACCTCACACCACCTCACTCCCACCTCACACCCACCTCACTCCCACCTCACTCCTACCTCACAATCACCATACACCCACCTCACACCCACCTCACACCACCCTATAGCCACCTCACACCCACCTCACATCCACCTCGCACCACATCATACCACCTCACATACCCTCACATACCCTCACACCCACCTCACACCCCTAACTCCCACTTCACACCCACCTCACACCCACCTCATACCCACCTCACACCACCTCACACCACCTCACACCACCTCAAACACCTCACTCCCACCTCACACCCACCTCACACCCACTTTACTCCCGCCTCATACCCACCTCACACACCCTGACACCCACCTCACTCCCACCTCACACCACCTGATACCCACCTCACTCCCACCTCACAACACCTGACACCCACCTCACTCCTATGACACACACACCTCACACCCACCTCACTCCTACCACACACTGACCTAACACACACCTGCCACCCACCTCACTCCCACCTCACACCACCTCACACCCACCTCATTCCTACGACACACCCACCTCACACCCACCTCACACACACCTAACACACACCTCACACCCACCTCACACCCACCTCACACCACCTCATACCCACCTCTCACCTACCTCACACCACCTCACACCACCTCACACCCACCTCACACCCACCTCACTCCTACCACACACCCACCTCACACCTACCTCCCTCCCACCTCACACCACATCACTCCCACCTCATATCCACCTCAGACACCCTCACACCCACCTCACACCACCTTACTCCCACCTCACACCCACCTGACACACAACTGACACACCCTCTCACCCACCTCACTCCTACACACACCCACCTAACACATGCCTCACACCCACCTCACTCCTATCTCATACCAACTCACTCCCACCTCATACCCACCTCACATACCCTCACACCCACCTCACACCACCTCACTCCCACCTCACACCCACCTCACACACACCTCACACACACCTCACACATACCGAGCTACCAGTCTTCCTGAAGGCTACCATTCTCTCCGGGCCTCAGGCCGGACACTCTACATAATATAACACCTCAGCTGTCACGCTAACCTGCACCTTGTCCCAGCTCCTTTTACACGCTTTGCATCTTTCACACTGCCCTGTCAAGTCGTCCTTTGTTGTCGCCACTGAGAGAATGCTTCCAATCCATAAAGTTGCATAGTCCGATGATTTTGAGGTTTTGTCTTTTTCTGAGATAAATATATTAGGCTGATCATTATAATCTACCTTACTTTAGCTTGAAGTAACTTTTATTTTAAATGGCTAACCTTTGAGGTATTTGAAATGCAAACATGCAAAATTAATTTGGGAAAGCACGCTAAAACTCTGACACCTTAGGCTTCTGCAGTAACATGTTCTATTAAATTGGCTTTGTTTTCCCTTCTACGTGGCGATAAAAGCTTAATAAGGTCACCAGTATCCAAGTTTGAAATGCACGATCAAATCGAGATAATTGTTTTCATTTTGAAAATGTTATGTTTTCAACGGACTATGCAGCTTTAAGGACCTATATAGACTGTTAGAAATACAGCCAACTCTGTCAGATTTCCTGCTCTTGACCGATCTCACTGTAAAATATTCTGATAATTGCACATTGGTGGGTGATGTGTACTGGTCTATAAGGGATTACAAATGGTATATAAAGGGTAAATGATGTAACGTGACCAGATGCATGTGGTATTGTGTAGTGCTGGTGATCCTTTACTTAGATTAGATAGACATTGTGTATTCTATAGATAGTGTGCGAGGGGCACTACTGTTAGTGGGATAGGGTGTTAGCAGCTCTGCTCACAACCCCCTCCCTCCCCCAACTGTTAGCTACGGACCACTGCACACCCAGACACAACAGGGCAGGGAGACCAAAATAACCAAGGTATGGATACAAGAATGCTTACTGTTAATTGGTGGATATGTGAATGCTTACTGTTGATTGGAGGATCTGGTCATGTGACAGGCCATCTTGGATTCTAAAACCACTATATAATAATAAACCTGAGGGTGCAAGCTCTCTCTCTAACTTTCACTCTATACTCTGCCTTTCTTCTAGTTCTACTGCCTGTAGTGATTTCCTATTTAGCCTGCCGACACAACTACAGCTGCCAGCCGACGACTTTACATCACGCTTGCGGTGCACCACCTCGCTTTCGAATGCAATCAAGGTTAGTACTGAGAGATCTGCGATTGCACTAAACGCCTAGTAAACCACTAGTTGTGCAGAGGTGCTCACCAGTGCAGTTATTATTAGTGGCAGAGTATTCCCTCACAGTGCCAAGAGATCTGCGATTACTCCAAGCGTCCACTAAATCACCAGCGCAGAAATTATCTCAAATTCATTATTTCCGTACCATGTGAAGAAAATGTCCTTGACTCATCCTTGTTGGGAAATACCGAAACAATTATTGAAATAATCCTCTCGCTACCTGATCCACTTTTGCATTCAGACACATGACAGTAAGCCATTGCATTTCTAGGGATCTGCTAGGATCAGTTGGACAACTAACCTCGTTTTTGTAGCAAAAGTACCCGCATGCGGTGGCCGAATCGGTAATACCCCCATCACACCAAACTAGTTCTCACTATGTTCTTGAAAATGTTGCTGAACGGACTTAAACTGTATGCGAACTGAATGGACATAGTGGCAACTTTTTACGGTCTTTTTACGAATGGAATGGAAGTGCTAGAATGGAATGGTCCTCCAGAACTTTGAGCATGTCCACAATTTTCTTGCCATTCTACCCTGATCACAGCCCGTTTTAGAATGTGGTCAAACATTTTGAGAACTAGTTCGGTGTGATGGGGATGTAAGAGCGTGGGTTTCCTGTGTGGAAGGTCGGAACTTCAAACCCCAGCCGAGTCAAACCGATCACTTACTAAATTTATACTTGCCGCTACCTATCCTGGCATTCGGCATTACTAGGATAGGGCAAGGAATGTTTAGCTCATCAGTAGCCAATCAATCAAAATAACAAAATAAATATGTGGCAGGCATGGCGTTTTACAGGATAGATGGTCTGAACTTGATGTTTGAAGTCATATTCCTTCAACCGCCCTAATATGACCTTAGATGTTGCTATGACATAAAACAACAACAAACTTACAACCATTTCTGCAATGCGTTCATGGATATTTAATTGGTTTCAATATTACTGTTATTGTAGTCTACATGGAAACTGGCCACACCAAAAAAAACGCCCTCTGGTGCCAGTGGCAAGAACCTGCGATATGGGTGGGACTTCAAAACTGATGCACCTATCACACCTTACCGGACTGAGTACCGGACACCACCGGACAAAGAATTGTCTAGTCCGGTGCTCTCCCGTACACAAAATGTATCGAAATGGAGTGTAATTGGGTCAATTGCCGCCGGACAACCGGATAAGTACCATACATGAACCGTACATGTACCAGATGAGAACCGGACAAGAACCGGACGAGAACTGGACACGTAACGGATGGGTACCAGACATGTACCGGACAAAACGGACAAACCGGACACCAACGGATGGGTACCGGACATGTACGGATGGGTACTGGATGGGTACCGGATGGGTACCGGATGGGTACCGGATGGGTACCGGACATGTACCGGAAAAAAACAGACACCAACCAGACACCTCAGTCCAGCAGTGTCCGGTAGAAGTTTTGTGCATGTTCAAAACTTGTGATTTATACAAACTATATTTAGATGAGTGACTTTAATATCTATATTTGTCACTTGAAAAACATATATTTAGATGAGTGACTTTAATATCTATATTTGTGATACAACAGGCCTCTCAGACCCCTACACATTTATAGGTATTCTAAAGGCCATCCTTGCCCTAACCCTTGTACATACATATATATGTATAAATGTTCTCAAATGCACTACACAGCCCTGCATGCTGATCCCATTCCCACCCCTACCCCACCCCTACAACACCTTCTTTCAAAACCTAGTACCTAACATTTTCCTTGAAAGTGACATAAAACCTGTCTGATGAATGTCCCCACTGCAATCTCAGACTTCCGATCCCATTATTGGGCCACACAATACGGAACACCTGTGATAGGATTAAAATATGGGCAGGTTTCTCGCATTTGGTATTGGTGATTGGTTCTAGTGATTTGCATATTTACAATATAATATATATATGTGTATTGGAGATATGTTATATCTTATGAAAAAGGAAGAGAGAAATACAAAGGAAGACAGAAGTGCTTAAAGACAATTCCAGAATCATGCAATACCATGCGATGCATATTCACCAAGTGCATAATACATATGTTGAACTAGAATTGTATGCAGCTACTATTACAACTTATCATCATCATTATGCTGTCGGTCGTGATGCGACAAAGACTGCTTTCATTACTTGACTGCCACTCTCCATTTAGCTCTCTGCTGTGAGAGTTGCGTCCCGTCGACGGAAGATGAGCTCGAGCAGCGCAGTCCTTGGTAACCCGCGCAACGAGCGAGCCGGTATGGTGTTTTGTGCGGTTGTACATTTCATGAAAGCTGCCTGCAAAGGTGTTGAAGTGCTGCTGGCTTTTGCAAGTTACCAGCTGCACTCTCTCAGGGAGCAAATAGAGGTTTCACACCAGCAAGAACATGTCAAGACAGGCGCAAAACTATTTGTCCCTGCAGTGGCTGGTCGGGAGATATTGGGAGTTCCATACATCAACTGCCCTTAATGCTGCCACAGTGACATGGTTTTCTGTTTAGGGTTTGCTCCCTTAGCCTTCGTTTCTGTCAAGAACCTGTACCACAAGGCAATGGTTTACAACTATGTAGGGCAGGGGCGTCGAACTCCCTGAGGTATTGCTATACCTGCAATACCTGCATACTCCAGGTATTGCAGGTAATAATCCATTTATATTATGCTTCTATTATTGAAAAGGATTCGATTTTTTGTTATTATTGCACCTGATATTGTCATGTATGGACCAACAAATTGTAATGAACAGGCGGAAGACCAGTGCTCTGGTGCTGACAAAGGACAGTATTCGCTGAATAAGATTCATTTAGTAAAACAAAAAAAGATTTAAATATCTATATTCGTGACTTGAAAACCCTATATTTAGATGAGTGACTTTAATATTTATATTTGTGATTTGTAAAACCTATATTTAGATCAGTGACTTTGATGGTTATTTTTTCTTATTTTATTCATATTTGTGTTACTTATCCCCAAGTATAGAGAATGGGTAAGGGTAAACAATCGCTTTATGAAAGCACCTCAAATAAGCTCTTTTTGACAAAATAGACATTCTCCACATTTAGAACGAGCTAATTCCAGAACTAGATAAATCTAGATTTAGAGCTAGATATATCTACTTCTTTTTTTTGAAGATTTATTCTGTCTATCATGGATAAGTGTGAATAGTCTTGTTGGTCGATAGAAAGACCGAGTCTACACTTTTACCGACCCAAGGATTTGTTAACCTCCCACTCCAGATATACATGGCATGAGAGCAACTGGCCTTTACTGACGCTGTAAGTTGTACATAGCAGTGGAAATCCAAATTGGGGAATCGAACCACCAACCTTCAGATTAGGAGTCCGACCTAGAAAACAGTCACACTTTAACCACTCCGCCACAGAGAAGACCACTACTATTATTAATTGAGGTACTAGTTCCTACATATATTTATATTTCGGATCAAGAAGCCAGAACAACATCACACACTGATGACCCACTTTCTTATTATATTCATTTAAATCAAATCATTTACAAATGGGACGGTTGAATAATCAGTACATTAATGCTGCATGGTCCGATAAAATAATTATTTAGATTTGATCCTACATATTTAACTTAGATACTGGTGTACTTATTAACGTAACCATTTGATGACATATAGAAGACACAAAGAATACAAATGATGGGAGATGTGAGGAAGAAATTAAGAGAAGGATAACAATAGCCTGAACAACATTCTCCAAAATGTATAGAGTGTTAACATCAAGTAAGATATTAATACATACAAGGAAGCGTATTCTTCAGTGTTATGTGTGGTCTACTCTATGGGGCTGAGACATGGAAAATCTCTAAGAAAATGTACAAACATTTAGTAGCATTTGAGATGTGGAGTTATCGAAGGATGATGAAAACATCATGGACAAAGAAGTTCACCAACAAAGAAGTTCTCAGAAATTTTTTAAATAAGAAATGCTTGTTTGCCACTATACAGACAAAGAAACTTATTTATTGTGTCCACATCATTCATCAGAGGTCAATATACTGTACATTGTTGGAAGGGAAGGTGAATGGCAGCAGAGGGAGAGGGAGACCAAGAACATCATGGTTTACAAATATTTCACAGTGGGCAGGCTTGAATTATTCACAGTCTATCAGAACAGCACACCATCGGGACAAGTGGAGAACCATTGCATCCAACCCTCGACTAGAGGACGGAACTATTGATTGATTGAGAAGGGACTACTGAGTAAAGATAATAGAATCTGTTACTGCTGAAGCCTATGGTGTCAGAGTTTTGGCATGCTCCCGAATCAAATTAATTACTTTAAAATGTATACTTGTCACTACCTAGCCCCGCACTTGGAATTACTAGGATAGGGAAAGGAGCAATAGAATATGGAAGACCAATTGTTTGTGATTGAAATGTCCCCTGCTTAACCTACCAATGTACTAAAACAAACAAAAAGCAGGAGAAATTCCAATCGAAGACAATCTTTTATTTTGTTGGTGGTAAATATCTGTATTCTGCTGAATAAGTCTTTTGTCAGTGGCAAAGCACTGGTCTTCCAGCCATTTTTCAATTCAGGGTTATTTACACAAAGGTATATAGGATAAGGTATACAATAACTGTTGAATGCACAAATTTGCATTATGAAATTCTGTAACCCAAAAGTTCCATAGCAATATAGTAACAGTAGTGTCATATAACTCAATCAATATTAGTCAGATCAATGTGAGTATTTACATAGTATTTAGAATGTAAGCAGAAGTTATCTTCTGTATTCAGTTGGTAAAGTTGTAGTAAGTTTTAATGTTCAGTTGGAGTTAGCCAAGCGGTATATAAATGTCAGTTTGTTAAAAATATTCTAGTGTTACTCTAGTGTAGTTAGTTATGTGAGTTTATGAATTGGTCTTCCCCATTCCACTAATCATTGTCCTATCCTAATAATATTGAGGTCCAGGTTAGTTAGTGACAACTAAACATTTGTACGTCATTAGTTTAACTCAGTCAGGGTTCGAACCCAGATGTTGGAACCCGGATGTTGACCTTCCAAATCCAAGACCGCAATCGGATGTTCTACTCATTCCACCATCCCGGTTTTTTCACTGCATTCATATACAGTAAAACCTTACTAAATCGACCGACCATGGGACCGACTTTAAATAGTCCATTTAGGGAGATGGTCGGTTTAGGGATTGTTCTTGTTATCATTGCAATGGTATTGTAAGGGGGGATCGTTTGGGAGCCAAGTAAAGTGATCGATACAGGGGAGTGGTCGATCTGTGGAGGTGGTCGGTTATAGAGGTTTTACATGTAATTAGTTTACAATTATATTACCGCGATGAAACATGTGGTGTTTTGTTCTGTGGAATGTTGGGTGATTCCTAGTGAGTGATTGCTTGTACCACGCACCGCCCCCCCCCCATGTCCCCTGCTGCTGTGGACGACTAGTGCTGCCCCCTGGTGCTGTCATTTGACAACTCTGCCGAATGACAGTTGCAGTGGAGAGGTGGTTCCAGACGAGCAAATCTCCAGATTTGGCGGGAGATCTCCCTAAAATATAGCTAGATTTCCCTAGAATATATCTGAAATCCCGCACTTGCAGGTCACCGCATCTCATATATGCGGGCGTTTGAAGCTATTGATGGCCGATCCAGTTAGGTGATACGCGAGGGTTATGGTTATCTTTTCTGATGGTTACTCATGTTATTAGTGATACTGTTCTAGACGGCCAGAGTGCCCTACTATCTTGCTTAAAGTATCTATCCTGTATAAGGCATACTATCCTGCATAATGCATACTATCCTGCATAAGGCATACTATCCTGCATTAGGCATATTATCCTGCATAAGACATACTATCCTGCTTAAGGCATACTATCCTGCATAAGGCATACTATCCTGCATAAGGCATACTATCCTGCATAAGGCATATTATCCTGCTTAAGGATACTATCCTGCTTAAGGCATACTATCCTGCATAAGGCATACTATCCTGCATAAGGCATACTATCCTGCATAAGGCATACTATCCTGCATAAGGCATACTATCCTGCATAAGGCATATTATCCTGCTTAAGGCATACTACCCTTTGGATATATTCTATTCATATGAACTATATAGCAGAGCTTACCCCATAGTAGAGACACACAGGACACAACGCGTGATTCGAGTCCAGCACCAGCAGAAGTATTGGTAGAAATGATACTGATGCTTTGTTTTATTCAGTTTATATACATGCAGCAGTGGATGTTATCAATATTCTTATCGGTTGCTTTCAGGGCTCACCCCCCACCCAGCTTTGACCACCACCTGAACTATCATAAGCTTAGATAACATGTAAAACTCCAACAACCAACCAAGATAACATGTGGTGACTGTGTGTCTGGGTGAGATAAGGGGGAAGGATTGTGCTTAAAGGGGCATTGTTTCCCTCCCCCTGTCTGAGCCTTATAAAGGGAGTACTGTTTCATATTTAACCATCTCGATATTCAATATACACTTAATCGGAGAATTTTACATATAGTCAGATTTGTGGATTTTAATTTGTAATCTTCCACCAAATAACCATATTCGCTTGTTTTAGTTAAAAGTTCATAATACGGTGGTTTTGAATTTCTGCGAGTTTCTGAGATAAATACATTTGATTGATCATTATAATCTACTTTACTTTAGGTTGAAATAACGCTTAGCTTAAATAGGTAACTTTGGAGATATTTTATGTGACATCATGCCAAATTAATTTTGGCAGCAACAACAAAACTTTCACACCATAGGCTTATGCAATAACTGTGAAAGTACAATGTCTGAATGCTTTGACTTCTGGTTAACAAATACTTTATTCACCATCCAGGGGTCGAACCGCCGGCACCCATGTGTCTACGACGTCATCTCATTAGCATATTCCTTTGTTCTCTCCACGTGCCTGGATACCTTCTACGCATATATTACAATAACAGGGTCTATTAAATTGACTTAATATGCCCTTCATTGTGACAACAAATGCTTAATAAGTGCACCAGCATCTAAGTTAAATATGTAGAATCACATTTAAATGAGTGTCTTGGTTTTGGAAATGTGATACTTCATCAGACTATGCAGCTTTAACAATTGGTACGCAGACTTTTCATCAAAATGCACCAGAATGCACCATTTTGCATCACTTTTAAACAAATTTAAAAATCAGGGGAAGGCCCTCCGACCCACCCCCACTACCTGTGGGAAGGGGCGACCCCCCCCCCCCGCCCCTCCTCCCACACCCTCCCCCGTTCAGCCATGTTATTTGTCCCTATTTACAATTTGAGTATTTCGGAGATCTCCCTACACACACTCTTATCTGCTCGGGACCTCTGGGGTTAGCAAGAAGCCCCCCCCCCCCGACCCCCGCACTGTGAATTGCCATTCAGATGATAAGGTGAGGTGGACAATGATTGGTCCTCGAGATCAGCGTTGTCCAAGGCCAGTTGCTCTCATACCTTGTCTATGTGGTGTGGGAGGTTAACAAATCCCTTGGGTCAGTAAAAGTGTTGGCTCCGACTTTCTATCAACCAACTGTCTGATGGTGAAAACAAGTCTATTCAGATGTATCTATAATTGGGGGCATAAATCTTCAAGAAAAGAAAAAAAAACGGGTCATTCTAATCATGATATATTCATGAATGCAACATAAAGGGTGACGCCCACAATAGAGGTGTCTACTTGTCAGGCTATGTCAGATAAAGTTGCATGATTCGATAAGGTATGACTCAACAAGGAAATGCAAACACAGGAGACAAGTTTATTGACAGAACGGGTGGACCGACACATCTAGGCTTGGCTTAAGAAGTAATGCAGAAGTAAAGTCTTAAAGTACGAGAAGGAGGGTGGTGGGCGGAAGAAACTGGAGGTGTGGTCGCTATGCTTGTTGGCTCGCTGAGAAGTGCCCGTGGAGAGTGGCGGGGATCTCTTATACGACAAGGAGGACACAGGGTGTGAAAACGCTGGTGTATATGAGTGGTTCAAATGGAAGGGAATGAGTCGCTCCCTTCAAATCAAATGGAATGTGCGCATTGCAATCAATGCGCTGGTTTTGAGTTCATGCCATACATTTTTAATAAACATATTATCTCGTTTGCTATTATCTGTTTCAGTTCAGCTTGGAGTAAGCACAAATCAATTTTGGCATGCACACCAAAATTCTGGAGACCATGGCTTCAGCAGAAGTAGGTTCTATTAAATTGACTTATTTCCTTCTATGTGGTGTAATATATGCATAAAAGACATCCAGGCACGTGTGGAGAACAAAGAAATATGTAAATGAGATATCATCAGAGACAAGGGGTGCTGGCGGTTCAGGACCCTGGACGGTGAATAAAGCATTCAGTATCCAGAAAAAAAAAAGAAAAAAAGTGAAAGTACGACATCTGAACACTTGGACTTCTGGATACTTAATGCTTTATTCACCACCCAGGGTCCTGAACCGCCGGCACCCTTTGTCTCTGCCATCATCTCATTTACATATTCCTTTGTTCTCCAAACGTGCCTGGATGTCTTTTATGCATATATTACATGTGGCAAGAAACGCATAATAAGTGCCCAAGTATCTAAGGTAGATATGTTGGATTAAATCTAGGTTAGTATTTTGGTTCCGAAATGTTATGGTTCCATGGGACTATGCAACTTTAAGTTGTCCCTAATTTAGTATTTATCTATCATTAAAGATATAGTTTAGAGCCTTCGCTATTGAATTGAAAGGAATTCTAAGTCTACGTCTAAAACCTGTTGATCCTGAAGACCATGGTGTGACAGCTTTGACATCCACTCAACAATTCAATGTCTTTGTTTGCGGAATGTATGTTTGAATGAATGATTAGTACAAGTTGTGCCAATGCCTTAATGTAGTTTGTACAAATACATTAATGCAGGTTGAATAATGCATCACTGCAGGTTGGATAAGGCACTAACCCAGGTTGTATGAATGTATGTTTTAAAAATCTATTAATGCAGGTTGTGTGAATGCATTATCTAGGTTGGATAATATTTTAATGTAGGTTGAATAATGGTGTAATGCAAGTTGCACAAATGTATTAATATAGGTTGTACAAATGTATTAATGTGGGTTGGAAAAATGTAGTAATGCAGGTTGTACAAATGCATCAATGCAGGTTGTACAAATGTGGTAATGTATGTTGAACAAATGAATTAATGCAGGTTGCACAAATGACTTAATGCAAGTGGCACAAATGTAGTAATGTAGCTTGAACAAATGCATTATGTAGGTTACACAAATGCCTTAATGCAGGTTGCACAAATGTGTCAATACAGGTTGCACACATATAGTAATGCAGGTTATACAAATGGCTTAATGTAGTTTGTACAAATGTATTAATGCAGGCTGTACAAATGACTTAATACAAGTTGTAGCGGACGTAGTGGCCGAATGGTAGAGTGCAGGCTTCCCGTGTGGGAAGGTCGACAGTTCGATTCCCGCTCGAGTTAAACCCATTGACTTACAAAATTTGTACTTGTCACTTTATGGTATGGGGCTCGGCATTAATAGGATAGGGCAAGGACTGGTTAGCTCAGTGTCAGGATAATGTGACTGAGTGGGATATAGGGTCATGGAGCCGGCAGACTTGTCTCCCAGTTAAACAGCACTAGACATTCACCATGAGTGTGAACTGCCACAAGTTATGATATGACGTTAGCTGTTGCCAGGATGTAAAACTCCAACAACCAACCAACCAATAACACAAGTTGCATAAATGACTTAACATAGGTTGCATGAATGAGCTAATGCAGGTTCCTGAAATGCATAAATGCAGGTTGCATGAAATGCATGTAGACACCTTGACACAGCTCCCTCGATAGAGGACGGTTCATTTCCTTACCCGAAATGACTGTGGCCTGTACACTGCACATAAGTGATTAGTGAGTCCATGTGCATGTGTGCTCGTGCATTATTTACTCAAGTAGTGCAGCCTTCATATGGACCACACTTAATGTGAAGAAATGGGGGGGGGGGGAGGGGAGGGGGGTTGTCATCTCCATTGTATGGCCCCACTGCGCATGACAATAGTTGTACAATGCCCCCTTCTCCGCCTCATTGGTGGGAACCCACCCTCTCCCCCACCCCATTACCACTATCTTTCCGAAAAAGTAAATTTGTTTTATTTAATGATGCCTCTATGGCACATTAATTGTTATCATCGGCTATTGGACGTCAAGCATATATGATCATTCTGATATATTTCTTTGGAGGAAATCTGCTTCCCCAACATAGGCTACTCTTTCCAATAAGCAGCAAGGGGTCTTTTAGTTTTATATGCACGTTCCCATAGACAGGACAGCACATACTTTGATGAACCAGTTGTGGACCACTTGTTGGAACAGAAAATAACCCAAACTGCAAATGGGGTCCACTGAACATCGATAGGATGACTGACATCTTCACAGGTGGACACTCTACCGCCTGAGCTACGTCCAGCTCGCTCTATCTTTCCAAAGCCTGATTGTAGACATTCATGGTGTAAAGCGGACAGCTCTCAAAACAGATGATTGTTGGTTCTTCTGCAGTTAATGTTTGTAGATAGGTATATATGACAGGTTATATTTGTCGTGGAAGCTGCTGTAGTTGAACAAGCTCATACTTAAAGTCATTCACCCAAACAATGAAAAAGTTAAAAACAGCCTACTTTTTAAGGGGTCCAAAATCTGGAATGACATGTCCCTTGTAGCTCAGACCTTACCCACCTATGATGCATTCAAGAATTACTCCAAGCATTTCTTTATAAATGTGCCTAACAACTAATACATTCCTTGTATGGGTCTCAGTATTAGTAAATACTAAGTATGTACTGTTTCATTTATTGAAGTTGTTAATCTGGACGGCTATGTACTATTTCTTAGAAGATCAAATTGTTATTTGTACATCTATTGCGGTACACGTGTTTTTCTGTGTGGTTTTTTTTTTCTTTAGTTTTTTTTCTCTCTTGCCTTATATCACCCATCTCATCTTCCATAAAATTCACAAATCACTTAATTTGATATGTAAATAGTTCTAAGCACCATCTGGGCTGGATTGTAGGGCATCACGACTCAGGTTGAATAAGTGACCTTGATGCTCTACAATTCCATATATTAGCTTTCTTTTGCCCTCAATTAAAAAAAACACAAAAACCAGATCAGATGGTAGAGCGCAGGGTTCCCATACAGAAGGTGGGAGTTTGAATTCAAGCCGAGTCAAACCATGGACTTACTAAATTGATACTTGTTGCAGCCTAGCCCGGCGCTTGGCATAACTGGAATAAGGCAATGACTGGTTGGCTCAGTTTCAGGATAATGTGACTAAGTGGGAAATGACATCACAGTACCAGTGACCTAATATCCCAGTGGGATAGCACTATAAAGTTCCCATGAGTGTGAACTGTCACAAGTTGGTACACACCCTGATATGACCTTAGGTGTTGGCAGAACATAAAACCCAAACAAGCGAACAGCCATTAAACAGAACATCATGCTAGAGTGCGGCTGGAACCCACATGTATGCCATTCTGTGGCAGGTGTCCTAATGATTAGCCAATCTTATCTCCCTGATGCAATCAACTTTCCAGTGTGTGCTGCATTTCACCTGGGATGGGGAGTTTCGTATGACACCATAGAATCCACACATCCCGAGCTCAAACCGGAAATCACCGATTCGAATCGAGAACGACCAGTAACAGAAACCGTGTCACATATCGCAACTAACGAATAGTCCACAATATTGGCTAAGGTTATTTTTAATTGATCAAGATGCATCTAGATGTACAGTAAAACTTCTCTAAGCAACCACCTGCACAGATCGACTACTCCCCTATATCGATCGCTTTATTTGGTTCCCAAATGATCGCCCGTGCAATAATACCATTGTAACGATTTAAAATAAATCCCTAAACCAACCCCCTCCCTAAATGGACTATTTAAAGTCAGTCCCATAGCCGATCGATTTAGATAGGTTTTACTGTATATCCATGGCATAATCCTATTACCAATGGGATGGCCAAATGAGTTAGAGCGTCCGTCTCTCGTGTGGTAGATCATGGGGTCATGGGTTCGAATCCTGGTCGAGTCAAACCAATGACTTAAAAATGTATAATTGTCGCTTCCTAGCCAGGCACTCGGCATTATTAGGATAGGGAAAGGAGCAGTGGAATGAGGAAGACCAATCGCCTGCGACTGAAATGTCCCCTGCTTAAACAACTAATGTACCAAAAAAAACAAGAAAATGCATATAAATACTTGCTATTTCACACAGCAAACACAATTATGTATAAAAAGAATTTAATGTTGCATGGCCGGAAGGCCAGAGTTTTAGCATTGACAAAAGAAATTGCTTAGTTAATAAACATGTTTTTACTAAATGAAAATGAGTGCAGGAACCAGCACTAGTATAATATCCCATGTGTTCTGTTGCTAGTCTTTGCTTTTTGCTGAGGAGTTGGTTGGTTGGTTGTTGGAGTTTTACATCCTGGCAACATCTATGGTCGTGTCAGGATGGGTACCGACTTGCGACAGTGCACACTCATGGCACCTTCATAGTGCTGCCCTACTGGGAAATCAGGCCCATGACCTGATATCCTACTCAGTGACATTATCCTAACAGTGAGCTAACCAGTCCTTGCCATATCATATTAATGCTGAGAGTCAGGCTAGGAAGTATCAATTTTATAAGTCATTGGCTTGACTCGACGGGAACCATAGAGTGACAGATGGGAAGAATGGCAGTCTATTTGGTTCTTTCTCTGCCTAAATAATGCGACGGTTTATCTGCTTTCACAATCTATCGCTAGGTGGCAGATAGCTCTGTCTGTCTACACTACTAACAGACCTGGTCCTTTCTACAGCCTTCATGATAAATAGAACCTAATCTCCCTTGTCTTCTTCGCCTTTCTTATCTGTCGTACCTTCTTTATCTTCGGACCGGTCGCGGTGGCCAAATCGGAAGAGCGCAGGTCAGTGCAAGGACTGGTCACCATGAGTGTGCACTCTCACAAGTCTGTACCCGTCCTGATATGACCTTAGATGTTGCCAGAACATAAAACTCCAAGACACAAGCAACCGAAAATCGTTATCGTTTCTACCCCCTTACCTCCCTTGCATATATATACGGTGTATTAGTAATACAGGGTCATTCTGTAATTTATAAAAGTATGAAGTGTTACTATTTGTATATTTATTGATGTCATCAAATTGGTTGGTTAGTTTATTAGAGTTTTACCTCCTAGCAACATATATGATCATATTAGAACGGGCACTGACTTGGTCCCGTTCATGTGGGTATTGTTGACAGGCAAGGCATTGACAGCAGTAGGTCCCAATCATGTTGGTATTCTTGACAGGCAAGGCGTTGATGGCTGTAGGTCCCACTTGTGTTGGTTGTGTTGACATGCAAGGCATTGATGGCTGTAGGTCCCACTCATGTTGGTATTGTTGACAGGGAAAGTGTTGACAACTATAGGTCCCACTCATGTTGGTATTGTTGACAGGCAACGCATTGATGGCTGTAGGTCCGATTCATGTTGGTATTGTTGACAGGCATAGCGTTGACAACTATAGGTCTCACTCATGTTGATGTTGTTGACAGGCAAAGTGTTGATGGCTGTAGGTCCCACTCATGTTGGTAGGTCCCACTAATGTTGGTATTGTTGACAGGCAAAGTGTTGATGACTCTAGGTCCCACTCATGTTGGTATTGTTGACAGGCAAGGCATTGACAGCTCTCACTCCCACTCATGATGGTATTGTTGACAGGCAAAGCATTGACAGTTCTAGGTCCTGCTCATGTTGGTGTTGTTGACAGGCAAAGCATTGATGGCTCAAGGTCCCACTCATATTGGTATTGTTGACAGGCAAAGCATTGACAACTATAGGTCCAGCTCATGTTGGTATTGTTGAGAGGTAACACATTGATGGCTCTAGATCCCACTCATGTTGGTATTGTTGACAGGCAAAGCATTGACAGTTCTAGGTCCTGCTCATGTTGGTGTTGTTGATAGGCAAAGCATTGACAGCTCTAGGTCCCGCAACCTGCCTGTGGGTGGTGAAGTAAGGCCAACGCGTGAGGAGAATCGGGTCGGCGGGGTGAAATGAAAAATACCAAAAGGAACAAAAGTGGTCCCAATGTCGGTAGGAACCCTTGGAGTTATGTGAATACAGGACGTAAAAAGAGGGGTAGCGCTGCTAGCGCTTCTGAGGTGGTGACAATGTCTTAGTTAGCATAGCTGAGCCACAGCAGCCACCGGCCGACTGACAATGTGAAGGCAGTGAATGTAGAAGGTGACACAGAATCAATAATGAAAACAGTAGGGAGGATGGAGTATGGAGAAGGGATCGTGGGGAGGAGGTGGAAGGGGAAGGGAGAGCAGAGATGCCAATGGGAGTGTGGGGGAGGGATGGGGAAGGTTGGGAAGGGAAGGGACTTGGATGGAGAAGGACGGGAAGGGATGGAAAGGGAAGAGATAGGAACATGAAGGATGGGAAGGGATGGAAAGGGAAGAAATGGGAAGGGGAAAGATGGGAAGGGATGGAAAGGGAAGAAATGGGAAGGGGAAAGATGGGAAGGGATGGAAAGGGAAGAGATGGCACGGGGAAAGATGAGAAGGGATGGGAAGGGAAGGAATTTGGATGGAGAAGGATGGGAAGGGATGGAAAGGGAAGAGATGGGAAGGGGAAGGATGGGAAAGAATGAAAAGAGAAGAGATGGGAAGGGCAAGGATGGGAATGGATGGAAAGGGAAGAGATGGGAAGGGGAAGGATGGGAAGCGATGGAAAGGGAAGAGATGGCAAGGGGAAAGATGGGAAGGGATGGAAAGAGAAGAGATGGGAAGGGCAAGGATGGGAAGAGATGGAAAGGGAAGAGATGCGAAAGGGAAGGATGGGAATGGATGGAAAGGGAAGAGATGGGAAGGGGAAGGATGGGAAGCGATGGAAAGGGAAGAGATGGCAAGGGGAAAGATGGGAAGGGATGGAAAGAGAAGAGATGGGAAGGGCAAGGATGGGAAGGGATGGAAAGGGAATAGGTTGGAAGGGGAAGGATGGGAAGGGATGGAAAGGGAAGAGATGGGAAGGGGAAGGATGGGAATGATGGAAAGGGAAGAGATGGGAAGGGGAAAGATGAGAAGGGATGGGAAGGGAAGGAATTTGGATGGAGAAGGACGGGAAGGGATGGAAATGGAATAGGTTGGAAGGGGAAGGATGGGAAGGGATGGAAAGGGAAGAGATGGGAAGGGGAAGGATGGGTATGGATGGAAAGGGAAGAGATGGGAAGGGGAAGGATGGGAATTGATGGAAAGGGAAAGATGGGAAGGATGGGAAGGGATGGAGAGGGAAGAGATGGGAAGGGAAAGGATGGGAAGTAATGGGGAGGGAAGAGATAGGAAGGGGAAAGATGGGAAGGGATGGAAAGGGAATAGGTTGGAATGGGAAGGATGGGAAGAGATGGAAAGGGAAGAGATGGGAAGGGGTAGGATCGGAATGGATGGAAAGGGAAGAGATGGGAAGGGGAAACATGGGAAGGATGGAAAGGGAAGAGATGGGAAGCGGAAGAATGGGAAGGGATGGAAAGGGAATAGGTTGGAAGGGGAAGGATGGGAATGGATGGAAAGGGAAGAGATGGGAAGGATCAGAAGGCATGGAAAGAGAAGAGATGGGAATGGGAAGGATGGGAAGGGATGGATAGGAAAGAGATGGGAAGAGGAACGGTTGGGAAGGGATGGGAAGGGATGGGAAGAGATGGGAATAGATGGGAATGGATGGGATGGGAAGGGAAGGGAAGTGAAAGGGAGGGAAGGGATTGGGATGGGGAGAGGTGGAGAAGGAAGGGATGAGAAGGGATAGAAAGGGGGTGGGATGGGGAGGGATGGGTAGGGAAGGGATGACAAGGGATGGAAAGGGGGGATGGGAAGGGAAGAGAAAGGAAGGGAAGGAAAGAGAATCGAAGGGAGGAGCTGGAAAGGGGTAGCAGAGAAGGGAGATGGGGAGGAGGAGGGGTGAGACAGCAGAGGTTTTAGAGGGAGCGGATAAACAACAGCTTTGGGTGGCTGGACAAGGTGATACCCTCCTTGAGCTGATTGATTGGGGCTTTACGTCCTACCAGCATCTGAGGTCATATCAAGAGGGCGGGGGGTATCAATGGCTGTCAGTGCACAGTTACGGCAATTCATATTGCTGCCTCACCTATCTAAGCGGTCCCAGTACGGCGCCATGTCATCACCAGCCTCGCTTTAAGGCACAATGACTTATAAATTTGATATGTGTCGCTTCCTAGCCAGGCACTCTGCATTATTAGGATAGGGCAAAGACTGGTTGGCTCAGTGTCAGGATAATGTGACTGAATGGGATATCAGGTCATGGTCCTGGTGGCCTGGTCTCCCAGTGGGGCAGCACTATAAAGTCGCCATGAGTGCGCACTATCACAAGTCAGTGCCCGTCCTTATATGACCTTAGATGTTGCTAGGATGTAAAACAACAACAAACAAACTTTAAGGCGCATGACATAATCAGCCAACTTGTAGGATGATATCCCCGGTAGAGAAGGACGCAAGCTCTCCATGCAAATACCCCGTCCTGATATGACCTTAGATGTTGCAAGGACGTAAAACTCCAACAACCAACTAACCGTGCAAATACAACCATCCGCAAGCAACTTTGCCATCGGAGGCTCTTGTGATTGGCTCACAAATGCGAATAAATTATCTACAATCTGTGTGTAACAAAAATCATACAAAAAGTAAACCACAAAGTATGGCTATTTGCTAAACTAAGAAACTATATGACACAAGATGTGTCAATAAAAATCTTCAAAGGTATGGTACTCCCCTACTTTGACTATGGGGATGTAATTTACATGGGTGCTAAAAAAGAGCTACTAAAAAAATTGCAGATATTACAAAATAGGGCCCTAAAAATCTGCCTGAAAGTAGACAAACTACACCCCACTTATGACCTACACAAAAGAACTAAAGTAAAGCTACTAGAAAACAGAAGAATAATCCACCTAAAAACATTAGCATATGGATATAGCCAAGACATTAAGCGTCTAACCCAACCACTAAGGGACACCAGAGCAAGCAAGGCACCACTACTAAGGCAGACCAGAAGCCGAATCAAAGCCCATGAAAGGAGCACGCTGGAAATGGCCGCCAAGGCATGGAATGCCCAAATGGTGAAAGAAAGACAAATCCCTGACCTAAAAACATACAAAAAATATCTGTGCAAAATAAAAACTGGAATCCCCAACTGAACTGCACCACAAGGGGGCAGGTGATATGTCACGGCCCCCAACTGGACAGCCCAGGGCCCAGGGCGGGACAGCCAGAAATATATAAGCCAGATAACATATCTAACAAAAATATAAGACAAATCAAATTCAAACAAACATAACTCAACCACCTATTACGTACAGGCCTATGGACATGTAAATAAAATAGGCTAGTATAGAAGTGGAAAACTCTTCCCAAGAAAACCCCAAAACACTAACATAGAACCTTAAGAAAACAACTAACATAGTAATAAGAATAGAACAAAGATACAATGCCAAGAGGGCCCCAAAAAAACTAACATAGACTACTAAACATACCAACAGACTATCTATCTGCTACTGAAATGCAGACAATCAAATAACTTATCAGCAGCTACTGCTTGGTAAGACAACACCAAAACTACAGCTGGCCAGCATTGAAAACAACCCTGGGTACCCGGGCTTACACGCTATGGACAGTATAAATACAGCCTCAATAAAAAATAAATTAAAAAATTAAAAGATTATCACGCTGGCGCATGAGTATTTAGGAACACGCTAGCTAATGCACTATAAGTGTGTCAGTATAATAGTATACAAGTATAGAAATAGAGGAAATAAAAGGTTTCCTGTATTTGGAAATTGGTGTTGGGCAAATCAGTGGTTGTGTGCTATTTGCTGCGGTACTGCTATTGTTAGAGGTTATATATTGCTCAGTGGGCTTGTCTCAGCCCCATTCGGATGCTTTATTTGAGCCATGGATATAACATTTGCCACCCCACTATTGTGTCCTCTCGTGTTGTCTATTTGCAGCCAAATTTTCTGTATTTTCTCATTTTTATTCCAGTTGAATAATATCTTTGTACAGCACGGAGGAACTAATCTTCCGGCCTTACGAATGATTGTGCATATATATGACCTATTTATGGATAAGATGATGAGATGGTATGAACAATATAGACAATAGCAGGTTGATATCAGGCATTAGAAATATTATGGGGATCTTATTTTATACATGTAGACTGGAGAATATCCATTTGCCTTTAGACTATATCATTGATTTGCTGATCAGACCTGTGAGGAGACATTAATTAATACAGTGAGTATGACTTGCTGATACAGGTACAGTACAACCCCATCAAACCAAGCTCGGTTAAACCAAACGATCGGTTAATCCAAACTGTTTTCGGCGGCCCGGCAAAATATTACCATTTATCATATAAAAAAGTTGGTTAAACTAAAGTCGGTTAATCCAAATTATCGGTTAATCCAAACAAAATTGTCGGACCCCAGGCCACTCCGGTATGGTTAAACCAAACTTTCATTTGGTTATAAGGTCATCTGAGACTTTTTTATATGATAAATGGTAGTATTTTGCTGGGCCGCCGAAAATAGTTTGGATTAACCAATCATTTGGTTTAACTGAGCTTGGTTTAACAGGGTTATCCTGTATATACATTAAAAAAAATAATCAGTGTCCACATACATTGTATATTACATGTGAAATACATGCTTACTCAAAGTCAAAGTCAAAGCCACAGCTCGGTTAAAGCAATGATCGGTTAATCCAAACTAATTTCTAGAGTTGCTTCAAGTTTGCTTTAACGGGATTATACTGTAGTAGTGAATTTTGGATTATGCAGGTAATTGTTGCACCATTCATTTAAATTGCCTTGGTTAATGATAGCTTTGTGGTTAGTATATGTTTTTATATAGTTCCTGATTAAACCACGGCATTATAGGTGCTACGAAGGACATATTCATATGAATGTAGTAGTCTGTACATGAGCCCTACTACCATGGGGTAGCGGCGGAGACTACGCCGCACACCTATGCAGTTACACTGAACTGCGCTAGGTGGTGGCAGGCTAGCCACCTGCCAGACCCCAACTGGGCTGCCCTCTACTGAGTGTGCCTAGCTCCCCGCCCCCCACCCCCACCCCACCTATAGAGTTGATGTGGGATCTGGCGAGTCAGGGCGCGGGTCAGATGACTGTGGACGCCGCGGAGAGCAGATTGGTTCAATAAACCAAGTTGAAGCGTACTTATATTGGATCTTGGCGTTCTTCCGTGTGTGCGTGGCAGGGTGAGTCGGAGGGCCGTGGGCCATTACATGAATAAAATACACATAATCAACACATAATCAAGCACACATAATCCAGCAAGGTAGGTAGGATTG
Organism: Branchipolynoe longqiensis; assembly: GCA_030323885.1. Classification (NCBI taxonomy): domain Eukaryota; kingdom Metazoa; phylum Annelida; class Polychaeta; order Phyllodocida; family Polynoidae; genus Branchipolynoe; species Branchipolynoe longqiensis. The sequence continues at coordinate 15,387,603 of CM059196.1, read as the reverse complement.
TGTGTGTTTAGTTAGAGACATGCTACCAAATGTTAATTTTTGAGCGAGTGGTATAGGCATGAGCCAGAGTCAGGCGAGGAGAATAGGCCAGGTGGCAGCACCAGGCGAGGCAGAAGGCCGGACCAGTCGCTTGAGTAGTTGAGTGTCATTAGTTATGTAGTGTCATTTGGTGTCAACTCAGGACACAGTTCATTGGTAATAAGTTTACGGATAAGTATAAGTATAACCAAGTATCTATCTGCTACTGAAATGCAGGCAATCAAATAACTTATCAGCAGCTACTGCGTGGTAAGATAACACCAACACTACAACTGGCCAGCATTGAAAACAAGCTTGGGTACCCGGGCTTATATGCTATGGACAGTATAAATACAGCATCAATACTCATATAATTGCTTATACAGCACATAAACATGCAACTAAAACACATGCTATATATATATATATATCTATGTTATATTCCGTGATTATGCTGTAGTTCCAGTATTGCACCTTGTTTGAGTATTCATGGAGTGGACATTCTTGATTTGAAATAACGCCATCTGCTGACCTACCAGAGTAAATGCAGGTTGTAATGCAGACGCACAAGATGGATCCTGAAGGCTGTGTAAGCTGATGGTTTTATGTTCCTGTCATTTATTTTCGGATAGCTATATTAGGTTCATTATACAGTATAACCCCACTAGACCAAACTTGAAGGGACCCTAGAAATTTGTTTGGATTATCCGATCATTGGTCTAACCGAGCTTTGGCTTTGACTTTGACTTGGCTTAGGCAAAAACACGGGTGCATTATGAATTTGATATACAATGTATGTGGACACTTCGATTATTGTTTTTTATGTATATAGAGTATAACCCCGTTAAACCAAGCTTGGTTAACCCAAATGACCAGTTAATCGAAACGTTTTTCGGTGGTCCGGCAAAATACGACAATTTTGTTTGGATTAACCGATAGTTTGGATTAACCGGCTTCGGTTGAACCAACTTTTTTATATAATAAATGATAGTACTTTTCGGGCCGCCGAAAAAAGTTTGGATTAAACGATCGTTTGGTTTAACCGAGCTTGGTTTAACGGGGTTATACAGTATTGATCTATTTTATTTTAGTTTGAGGTGACTTTTTCAAAAGGCTTAAATTGGGAGATGTATGTAATAAAAACATGTCAAATTATTTTGCTGTGCACAGCGAAATGGTGGATATGGGCCTTGGTGACCTGTTTTAAAGCATAGCAGCGTATCAGCATGGCAGCAGGGCAGCATGGCAGTATGGCAGCATGAGAGTATTGCAGCATGACAGCATGGCAGTATGACAGCATATAAGCATGGCAGCATAGCAGCATGGCAGCATGGCAGTATGGCAGCATGACAGTATGGCAGTATAGCAGTATGACAGCATAGCAGCATGGCAGTATGATGGCATGGCAGCATATCAGCATGGCAGCATGGCAGTATGACAGCATGGCAGCATAGCAGCATGGCAGTATGGCAGCATAGCAGTATGGCAGCATGGCAGCATGGCAGTATGGCAGCATGACAGCATGACAGTATGGCAGTATGACAGTATGACAGCATGGCATCATAGCAGTATGGCAGCATGACAGCATAGCAGCATAGCCGCATAGCAGTATGCCAGCATAGCAGCATGGCAGCATGGCAGCATGGCAGCATGAAAGCATGACAGCATAGCAGCATAGCAGTATAGCAGCATAGCAGCATAGCAGCATAACAGTATGACAGTGTAGCAGCATAGCATCATGATAGCATGGCAGTATAGCAGTATGCCAGCAGAGCAGCATGACAGCATGGTAGTATGGCAGTATAGCAGTATGCCAGTAGAGCAGCATGACAGCATGGCAATATGGCAGCATGATAGCATGACAGCATAGCAGCATAGCAGCATAGCAGCATAGCAGCATAGCAGCATAGCAGCATAGCAGCATAGCAGCATAGCAGCATGGCAGTATGACAGCGCAGCAGCATAGCAGCATGACAGCATGGCAGTATGGCAGTATGGCAGCATAGCAGTATGGCAGCATGGCAACATGGCAGCATAACAGTATGACAGCATAGCAGTATGGCAGTATGGCAGTATGACAGCATAGCAGCATAGCAGCATGGCAGCACAGCAGCATGGCAGCATATCAGCACCACAGCACATCAGCATGGTGACATGGCAGCATGCCCGCATAGCAGCATAGCAGCATGTCGCATAGCAGCATAGCAGCATGGCAGCATGGTGGCATAGCAGCATGGCAGTATGGCGGCATGGCAGTATAGCAGCATGGCAGCATAGCAGCACAGCATACAAATAGTCCCTGCCTTATTTATAAAATATGATGTATGAAAATAAAATAGGTTTTTGGAACTTTATGAATTTCAGAATTCCGATGAGGAGATTGTGGACCTGTAATTAAATTGCCATAAAGTGCTGACATTGCATTAAACAAATACTTCTAACAATTAACCACAATAATTGTCATGAAATGTATTTCTATGTTTAAAATCGAAGCCAGTGCACTACATTATAAGCTTCATTACGTGTATTTAGCAATATATGTTGGTAGTATTTATGAAAATGTTTAGATGAAGAGTTCATGCGCTAAACCCCGTAAATGCCAATTAAAAGAATGCAATTAAAATAAAAGTGTTTTACCTGAAAATAATTTTAATTCTGACTAAATTCACTTTTGTTGTGATGATATGATTATAGAGCAATTACCCAAAATAAGTAGGAATGTAAATGAATATAATTTGTGTAGGTTTGATTCCAATGTTCATCTCAATTTGTGGATTGGCAATAAACAAATACTTCTAACAATTAATCACAGTAATTGTTTTGAAGTGTATTTCTATGTTTAAAATCTAAGCCTGTGCACCATATTATAAGTTTTGTTAGTGTATTTAGCAATACATGTTGGTAGTATTTATGAGAATGTTTAGATATTGTCTTACATCAGCTCCGTGCCAGATAATGTTGCAGTTATTTGAGCAGAGTGTACGATGATAGCTTTATTTTCGCACTTTTGTCTGCTAATAAATTGGGGGACAAATAATACTTCTTTTTTGCGGGTAGATTATCCTTTTTATTCAGTGAATAAAGATATTTCTTCAGCACCGGGGAACTGGTCTTCCGACCATATTATGTTACATTCATTCACGTATATAATATAATCTAAAATAAACAAAGGTTTGCTACAATGAAAATAACTCATCATCATCATCATCATTATCATACTGTCGGTCGTGATGTGTCAAAGACTGCTTTCATTACTTGACTGCCGTTCTCCACTTAGCTCTCTGCTGTGAGAGTTGCGTCCATGAGTCGGTCTTAATGTCTCTCAGCTTCAGGTTTCTCTTGATGGTATCCATGAAAATAACTAATAGTGTTGTTATCCCACAGAATTGTGGGATAATAAGATGAAATGTTATAGTTTGCATGGCTATACACTAGTTAATATTCAGATTTGTTGCAAAGGTACAGCACACACAATTTGTGTTCTGATATAACTTTCAGCCAAGCAATACAAAATGTGTCTTCTAATGTACCGTTCGGCGAAAGAATATAATATGAGAAAAATGGCCTTTTAAAACGAAAGCTATTATGTGTCCGAAGATTAGTTTGTTAGTAAATGAATTGATGCAGCGCAAACTAGAAATATGACATTTTAGTTGATTTGTTATTTGTTTGCTTCTGCTTTTCTCAGTAGTAGACGACATTTACTCGAAACCGATGGGGAAATATAGGCTGGATGAGAATAGCGTGATAACGCCATTCCTTGGGGGGGTTAATGCCCTGATCTATCACATGACGCCCATGTAAATGCTAGGGCTGCTACGTCTCTGCGTGAACTGCCCTTCATGACATCATGAGCAGTGCACATGCCTGGAGGGCTACCGCACCTTAATGCCCAATCCCCCCCGACGGCCCACCCACTCCACCCCCACGCACTATTGGCCCCCACCCCATCAGGCATTCATAGCTGCACTGACTATGTTCACCGAACATTTTGTATGCGAACACATCAAACGTGCATTAAGTTGCTTTATTAGGTGATAGGTTGACGTTGATTTGCCTATTTCCCTGAGCCTGTGCCATAATGAAAAAGCCAAATTCTATAGCTGGTTTATTTGGCATTGGCAATTTTCTCCGCCGAATCTACAGTAACTCGGTAGCAAACCTACAACCTGGCGGAGTCCCCAAAGTCTCTCACGTCAACTCTGTCCCTGATTGATCATGCGCATGGACGTCCACCTGACATTAATCACGTTGTCATGGTGACCTGGGGTGCAGGTCTTACAAAGGCCTGCTCGGAGGGTTGGCTGCCCCCGCCCTCCACCCACCCCCTCCATCACCCACCCCTAACAGGTCATGGGAGGACCTCACAGTAGTCCGTCTTAACCGTACCACGACTGCTTCAAAACCTGATTCTGTCACATGAATTACTGTTTCCCAGCATTTGCTCAAATCTGGTTCTCCCCATCACACCCCCAAGGTTCCAACTGCCCTTCTATAATGTACTCCCGACCCGTCCCTCACAATATACTCCATTCAGTTCTAATACTAGAATAACACGAGAGTACCTTTATGGATAAGATTACTACCTACGGTGCCTCGGCTTGACGAGTGATATTGTCTGGGGAGGTTGGGGGGGTGATGAAAATGGGAAATATTGCGCCTAAAGCTGTGGTGTTCTCTGTGGCAGAGTGGTTAGAGTGTCTGACTTTTTTCTAGGTCGGACTCCTAATCTGAAGGTTGGTGGTTCAATTCCCCGTGCCCCACCTCTGCCAATTTGGATTTCCACTGCTGTGTATAACTTACAGCGTCATCAAAGGCTGGTTGCTCTCATACCATGTCTATGTGGTGTGGGAGGTTAAAAATCCCTTGAGTCGGTAAAAGTGTAGGCTCGGGCTTTCTATCGACAAACTGTCTAATGGTGAAAACAAGTATATTCAGACTTATCCATGATAGGCAGTATAAATCTTCAAGGATCTTCAAGGATCAAGGATAAAGCAGGATTCGAACCCGCACTTCTTGCCATGCCAGGGCTAGCATGCTAACCATTACATTACCTAGACTCCCTGCTGCAATCACCCTATCCATGCCTACCTGTCTATATGGCTCCTTGCCTGTGATGTCAGTGCAGACTACTACACTCGTCCCCCTGGAAATCTTTTAAATAGTTTATATCAATAAGTCATTTAATGCTTACAAGTGCATACATAGAATCAACGCACTTACATAAACATACACAGGGTAGGTTCAACGACCGTTCAGTGCATAGCTTATATGGGATCCTGGTTTATCTATATTTGCTTTGTGTTGAGCATTTGAGAGAGAATTCAAAGAAAACAAGAGGCAGGCCATTGGAAGCTATTAACTCAACTTTCAAAGTCTATTAATCTAAGTGATTTCACAAAGTATTTACCTCAAATTTAGCAATTTTAACCATATAAAGGAAAGTTTGTTTTATTTTATGACTCCTCTAGAGCACATTGATTTTTATCATCGGCTATTGGACGTCAAACATACGGTCATTCTGATATTTCTTTGGAGTAAACCTGTTGCCGCTACATAGGCTACTCACTCTGATAAGCAGTAAGGGTGTTTTTGTATGTACTGTCCAACAGACAGCACAGCACATATCACAGCCTTTGATGAACCAGTTGTGGACCACTGGTTGGATCCGAAAATAGCCCAAACTGCAAATGGGTCCACTGAGCAGGATCGATAGGATGTCCGATGCCTTCACAGGTGGACACTCTACCGCCTGAGCTATGTCCCGCTCCCATATTAGATTGCAAATTAATGTGGTTATTTCCATATTTGTGACACTTTTTCTATAGGGTTGTTTAAAGTTGCATGGTCCGATGAAACAGGTTTTTTTCAAAACCAAAACATCTATCTTAATTTGAGTATATGTATCCATCTTATATATTGGTACATTAACAAGTGATTTGGTACAGCATATATAAAATAATCAGTGAATTTACTACCTCATCCTACTTTGAGAAACCCATCACACAAGGAAGCCATTAATCAATTAGGTCAATCTCGTGGCCAGTAGCCTTGACCCTCATTCCAAGTATGTAGTCAGGTTCCAGGATGTCCAGTGGTAGTATTGCTGGCACTATAGCCTGGGTTGATATAAAAGTTGCATGGAATTTTGTATTAAATAATTATTACAGATCTGAATAAGAGTGATGTAATAATTATGTATATTATTATCCAGGAACAATACATTTGATAATCATGCAAGTGACATGCTAGAATAGCTGTACAAAAATAAAGACACACACTTAAGGTCAAACAAAGAATTAACACAACACATGCAAATATAAAGAAACAACACAAGAAGCTAACTGAGTGGATTTTTTTCGATTTTGTAAATGCTTTGTTAAAGTTGTCTTACATGCCATAGATGTTATCAAATAAATATTGACTGAATACTGATGCAATTGTTATGATTATTATTATCCTCTTCTCATAATGATCAATTTGATATATCTATGTAAAAAATATGACAAACATTCAAGCACCATCGGACCATGCAACTTTAAATAAATACAATTAAATATGTATTATATTAACAATATACATATATATGATACTGATATTTGTAATGTCGAACATACTGCCTTATATGGTATAAATGTATAAGTGAATATTATATTGAATGATATTACACCACTGCCAAAAAGCCAATTTATACGATTAAAATTATACACAAAAATATAAACACACTAAAATTAATCTAACAATGCTAGTGTAAATAAAATAAAATATATAAAAATATCACATCACATGATAGTGGAATGGCGCCATCAGGGGAAGCTACCAGGAGACCAGGCTACATTTGAATTAGGTCATCCCACATCACATGGTCATCACGAGACCTCAATACGCGTCATAGCGAGAGTACATTTGAAAAGCTTGTCGAAAGTATTTTGGGTTCTTTCAGCTCAAATTGCCTCAAAACTAGCCATTTTTCATCAAAATTACTCCGGACTAATGATTAGTAGGTTATCACGATCAATTTGATATATTTATTTAAAAAATTTAATATAAATTCAAACGCCATCGGACCATGCAACTTTAACAGCCTTGTCATAAAGAGAGTGCATTAGGGGTAACCATCATCCAAAGACAGATCCTAAGCACAATGGGGAGGGGTATATATATATATATATATATTATTGCATTCGAATTGATTAACTAATTGCCAGGCAGTGTACTAATAAAAACCATTGTGGGTTGTTTTTTTTAAGAAAAAAGGTGTATATACGGAAAAACCATAATATACAGAACAAACACCTGCGCTCACAACCCCCCCCCCCCCACCCCCACAAGAAATTTCAGGAAAAGTCCTTACTACAATTTGTGATTGATTCAGCAAAAGAACGACAAGAGTTGGTTGGTTGTTGGAGTTTTACGTCCTGGCAACATCTATGGTCATATCAGGATAGGTACCGTCTTGTGAAAGTGTGCAGTCATGGTGACTTTATTGTGCTGCCCCACTAGGAGACCAGGCTGCCAGCATCATGACCTCATATCCCACACAGGCACATTATCCTGACACTGAGCCAACCAGTCCTTGCCCTATCATATTAATGCTGAGCGCCTGGCTAGGAAGTGACAAGTATCAATTATTAAATTATTGGTTTGACGTGAACAGGATTCGAACCCGTGGGTTCGAATCCAGCAATCTCCCAAAACGGTAGACGGACTCTCAACTCATTCGGCCATCCAGTCTTTGGAATGACAAGAAGGCAGTAGTGCAGATAAAAAGAGTATAATTTTGACAACACGGGGAGTGTCCCGAGAGGACCACTTTTCAACCACTTTGTGAACACTTGCAATCACGCTGCGACCACATTGCAATCAATTCCTAGCAGCATATATGGTCATACCAGGACGGGCACCAACTGGTGACAGTGCACAATCATGATGAATTTATAGTACTGCCACAATCGAACATCAGGCCGCCAGAACCATGACCTGGTATCTCACTCAGTCACATTATCCTGATGCAGAACAAACCAGTCTTTTCCCTATCCCAATAATGCCAAGCGCATTCCTAATAATGCTTAACTAGCGACAAGTATCAATTTTATAAGTCATTGTTTTGACTCGGCCACGATTCAAAATCCCGACCTTCTACACAGGAAGGATGCACTCTTACCAATTGGGCCACGGTGTATGGCCGAGAAGACAGGAAGACTGGTTAACTAGAGACAAGAAGGACATCCGGGAAGCAGGTCGGTGTGCCGTGTGTGGGCGATGTTGTGCGCATCACGTGACTCACGTGGTGTAAGGGCCTGGCCCAATTGGCTTTCTCTGTAATGCATGTTTAACCTGCCATCCACCCCTACATACCCGGAGTGGGCAGGTGCCAGCGGACAAGAGCTGAGTCCGCACGGGGAGGGGTGTGACGTCACTCGGGAGTGGGAGGTGGGGAGGATCTGGAGGGGTGTGGGGGGGGGGGGGGGGGGGGGTGGGGGGGGGGGGGGGGGGGGGGGTGGGGGGAAGTAGAGGGGGGGTGGATGTGGTGGAGAGGTTGGGGAGAGGGGAAGGGGAGTTAGAGGGGGGGCTGGAGGGGGGAGAGGTTGGGGAGAGGATAGGGAGAGGATAGGGTGGGGGAGGATGGGAAGGGAGAGGGAGAGTGAGAGGAAGGGAGAGGACGGGTGGGGAGAGGGAGAGGAGAGGGGAGGAGGGAGGGGAGGGGGGCTGGGGGTAGGTGATGGAGAGGAGGGGAGAGGGGAGGAAAGGGGGGGGTTGAGGGTGGGGAGGGAGAGGGAGAGGGAAGAGGGTGGGGGAGGGTGGGAGAGGGAGAGGGGAGAGGGGGAGCTGGACGGTAGATGAGGGAGAGGAGGGGAGAGGGGAGGAAAGGAGGGGATGGAGGGTGGGGAGGGAGAGGGACAGGGACAGGGACAGGGACAGGGAGAGGAGAGGAGTGGCTGGTGGGTGGGGGAGGGAGGGAGAGGGGAGGAGAGCAGAGGAGAGGAGGGAGGGGATGGGCTGGAAGGTGGGGAAGGGAGAGGGAGAGGAAGAGGGGAGCAGAGGGAATGGTCGAAATAGATGATTTAAGGGCGAGTACGACCGTATGTGAATAGATTCAGGTGAGGGTATATGGAGGTGTATAAGAGAGGGTATATGGGGTGTACCGGTGAGGGTATATGGGGCTGTACAGGAGAGGGTATATGGGATGTACAGGTGAGGGTATATGGGGTGTTCAGGTGAGGTTATGCGGGGTGTACATGTGAGGGCATATGGGGTGTACAAGTCAGGGTATATGGAGGTGTACAGGTGAGGATATATGGGGGTGTACATGTGAGGGTATATGGGGATGTACAGGTGAGGGTATATGGGGGTGTACAGGTGAGGGTTATGGGGGTGTACAAGTGAGGGTATATGGGGGTGTACATGTGAGGGTATATGGGTGTATACAGGTGAGGGTATATGGGGGTGTACAGGTGAGGGTATATGGGGTGTACAGGTGAGGGTATATGGGGTGTACAGGTGAGGGTATATAGGGGTGTACAGGTGAGGGTATATGGGGGTGTACAGGTGAGGGTATATGGGGGTGTACAGGTGAGGGTATATGGGGGTGTACAAGTGAGGGTATATGGAGGTGTACAGGTGAGGGTATATAGGGGTGTACAGATGAGTGTATATGGGGTTGAACAGGTGAGGGTATATGGGGTGTACAGGTGAGGGTATATAGGGATGTTAGGTGAGGGTGTTATGGGTGTGTACAGGTGAGGGTATATGGGGTTGTACAAGTGAGGGTATATGGGGGTGTACAGGTGAGGGTATATGTGGGGTGTACAGGTGAGGGTGTATTGGGTGTACAGGTGGGTATATAGGGATGTATAGGTGAGGGTATTTGGGTGTACAGGTGAGGGTATATGGGGGTGTACAGGTGAGGGTATATGGGGGTGTACAGGTGAGGGTATATGGGGTGTACAGGTGAGGGTATATGGGGGTGTACAGGTGAGGGTATATGGGGGTGTACAGGTGAGGGTATATGGGGGTGTACAGGTGAGGGTATATTGGGGTGTACAGGTGAGGGTATATGTGGGTGTACAGGTGAGGGTATATGGGGTGTGTGAATGGGGTGTACAGGTGAAGGCATATGGGGGTGTACATGTGACGGTATATGGGGGGAGGGAGTGACGATATATGGTGTACAGGTGAAGGTATATAAGGTGTGCAGGTGAGGTATATGGGGGTGTACAGTTGAGGTATATGGGGTGTACAGTGAGGTATATGGGGGTACATGGAGGGTATATGGGGTGTAGGTGAGGGTTATGGGGGTGTACAAGTGAAGTATATGGGGGTTACATGTAGGGTATATGGGTGTATACAGTGAGGAATGGGGTGTTACAGGTGAGGTATGGGGTACATGTGAGGTTATATGGGTGTATACAGGTGAGGGTATATGGGGGTGTACAGGGAGGGTATATTGGTGTTCATGAGGGTATATAGGTGTGTACAGTGATATATAGGGGTGTACAGGTGAGGTTTTTTGGGGGTGTACAGGTGTGGGTATATGGGTGTACAGTGAGGTATATATGGGGTAGGTGATGGTATCTGGGTGTTGTAAGGTGTGGTATGTGGGTGTGTACAGGTGAGGGTATTTGGGTGTGTACAGGTGAGGGTATATTTGGGTGTACAGGTGAGGGTATATTGGGGTGTAATGTGAGGGTATATGGGGTGTAGGTGTGGGTATATGGGGTTGTACAGGTGAGGTATATTGGGGTGTAAGGTGAGGGTATTTGGGGTGTACAGGTGAGGGTTTGGGGGTGTGGGGTGTGTTGGTGTGGGGTGTTGTTGGTGGGGTTTGGGGGTGTGGGGGTTTTTGGGGTGTGGTGGGGTTTTGGGGTGTGGTGGGGTTGGGGGTGTGTGGGGGTTGGGGTGTTGGTGGGTTTGGGGTGTACAGGTCAGGGTATATGGGGATGTACAGGTTAGGGTATATGGTGGTGCACAGATCAGGGTATATGGGGTGTACAGGTGAGGGTATATGGGGGTGTACAGCTGAGGGTATATGGGGGTGTACAGGTGAGGGTATATGGGGTGTACAGGTGTGGGTATATGGGGTGTACAGGTAAGGGTATATGGGGGTGTACAGGTGAGGGTAAATGGGGGTGTACAGGTGATGGTATATAGGGATGAACAGGTGAGGGCACATAGGGATGTACAAGTGAGGGTATATAGGCATGTACAATTGAGGGTATATGGGGGTGTACAGGTGAGGGTATATGGGGGTGTACAGGTGAGGGTATATAGGGATGTACAGGTGAGGGTATGTGTGGGTGTACAGGTGAGGGCATGTGGGGGTGTACAGGTGAGGGTATATGAAGGTGTACAGGTGAAGGTATATGGGGGTATACAAGTGAGGGTCTATATATGGGTTGTACAAGTGAGGGTATTTGGGGTGCATATGTGAGGGGATGTGGGGTGTACAGTTGAGGGTATATGGCGGTGTACAGGTGAAGGTATATGGGGGTGTACAAGTGAGGGTATGTCAGGTGTACATGCCATGGTGGGGTAGGAGGGTGTGTACAGGTGAGAGCATCGGTGTGAAAGAGTTGTGTGTACGTGCAACATCAGGGGGGGGGGGGGGTTGTGTGTATGCAGAACAACAGGGTGAGAGTTGTGAGTACCCGAACATTAGGGGGCGGGGGGGGGTTGTGTACATGGAACATTAGGGAAGGGAGTACACTGAACATTAGCGGATAGAGGTATGTGTATCTGGAACATCAGGGGGGACTTGTATCTATACAGAACAGCAGGGGGGGGAGGGAGAGGGAAGGAGAGGTGACAGAGTTGTGTGTACATGATCATCAGGGGGGAGTTGTGGTTGTACATGGAACAACCGGGGGGGGGGGGGGGGGGAGTTGTATGTATGCAGAACAGCAAGGGAAGAGTGTTGAGTACACTGAACATGAGGGGAGAGAGGTGTGTATATGGAACATCAGGGGGGGAGGAGTTGTATGTATACAGAACAGCAAGGGAAAAGTTTTGAGTACACTGAACATTAGGGGAGAGAGGTGTGTGTGTATATGGAACATCAGGGGGGGAGGAGTTGTATGTATACAGAACAGCAAGTGGAGAGTTGTGAGTACACTGAACATTAGGGGAGAGAGGTGTGTGTATATGGAACACCACGAGGGATAGTTCTGAACACAGAACATCAGGGAGGAGAGTGGTGTGTACGTGGAACACCAATGGTGAGAGTGGTGTGTACACGAAACATCAGAGGTGGGGTGTACATGGAACATCAGGACGTGGAACATCACCCAGAGTAGGGCTGAATGACAACGTAGTCTAAATACGAGCAGAAACTGGTTTAGTATTAACAGGAAGTGGAGTTCCTGGTTCCAGTATCGATTGGCTATCTATATTGAAACAGAGTTGGTCAAATGCGAGAGAATGCAAAAATACAAGATGGCGACCTGAACATGCCTTCGGTTGGACTTTTAAAGTCTATTAATTCAGATTTATTTAATCAATTAGTCTTCAAAAAGTAGTGGGTAAAAACAAAATATTAAAAGAAATATCTGGGCAAATTATGCTAGGAAACCCCCACTAAGCTGCACTGCAAAGGGGCATATGATATGTCGCTGCCCACCAGCGGGACGCCCAATGGAAGGTAACCATGCCAAGAGTAGCCAGATAACACACCACACAGCTACGTACAAGCATATGATATGTAAATAGGAGTAGGCTAGTCTAGTAATAAGAGTAGAACAAAATAAAATACATATATGCCAAGGACATTTTTTTTAAACTAACATAGTCTACTAACCATACCAACCAATTATCTATCTGCTACTGAAATGCAGGCAATCAAATAACTTCTCAGCAGCTACTGTGTGGTAAGATAACACCAACACTATAACTGGCCAGCATTGAAAACAAGCCTGGGTACCCGGGCGTATATGCTATGGACAGTACAAATACAGCCTCAATCAAAATAAAAATAAATTTAAAATGTGAAGAACATATTTTGTTGTTTTTTTAAATTAAGAATTGATGTCCTCATTTCATTTACCCACCCGATGGCCACTCTTTCTAATGGGTTGCTCTTCACCCCAGCTCTTGGTAGAGGGCGAATTTTGTATGCAGTGAGACTAGTGTGTAATTGGAACATATGGGGGGAGAGTGGCGCCCATAGGTGACTTCCGGTGGAAGAGTTGTCTGCGTGCAGCTGATTTCAAGTAACCACAGTTCTGGAACCCTAGTAGTTCTGACTTCCTATTCGCCCTGGGAACTCCCGCCTGTGTGTGACTCACTGCTCCCCCCCCCCCCTCACCCGGTCCCCCTCCCCTCGCCCCCCGCCCCCTCCTCTCCCCGCCCACTCCCCGCCGCCCCCCCCCCCCCAACCAGGCGCAGTGGCCGTATTGGCAGAGTGGGGGCCTCACGTGCAGAAGATCAAAAGTTCAGTTCCCGGTCGAGTCAAACCAATGACTTATAAAATTGATACTTGTCTCTTCCTAGCCTGGCGCTCAGCATTAATATGATATTCCAAGGACTGGCTAGCTCAGTGTCAATTTGAGTGAGTGGGATATTGGGTCATGGTGCCAGTGGCCTAATTTCCCAGTGGGGCAGCACTATAAAGTGATAGTCATGAGGGTGCACCTTAGATGTTGCCAGGATGTAAAACTCCAACAGCCAACGAAGCTCCCGCCCTCTGGCGGTGTGTTTAATACCTGTGACCTATTAGGACAGCCGTGCGGAGAGAGGGAAGTGAGGGAAGGGGGAGACTATGATTTGCCATATGGATGATAAGGTGAGATGAGAAGTGACAAGATATCAGAGGCAGTTAATGATAGAGCCCTCTATCTTACTGGTATAGAATGAGGGCCGAGACGATGCTTGTCTTTGTAGTTTGACATCATTGGAGGCCTAATGTGATGTGAATAATATTCACTAGAGTCCGATACATACGTTGTCAATACGTTGTCAATTTGTTGTCAATACGTTGTCAATACGTTGTCAATACACGGACTGTACATTTCCACTGGCTCTCCGTTCGACTGACATAGGTCAATGTGGTGCTACATAGTGAGCAACGTTTGTCTAACGTACGTCTAACATACATTGATGTATGTCTAATGTATACATAGCATACACCGACATAAAAGGCACACTTTGTCGAACATCAAAAGTTTTGTGCACAACGAACATCGATATAGATCGATGTATACCAACATACGCATAATGAACGTATAACATTTGAGTAATGCATATCGATGTACACCGATGTATTGCCGCAAAATCACCTACGTCGGTGCACGCTTGCGCGATGCGTCATAGTGTGACAGGGCTATTAAATGTTCGAAAATGATCAGAAATAGTTTTACATTCTGAAATCGCAAAAACGCACACATTGCAACACTGAATGTTCTCGATTCAACTTTTAAGGTCTATTAATTTACAACAAAAACTCATAAATTCTTCACCGTAGAAGTACCAGGCAATAGTAGATAATTGTTTGAACAATATATATAGGACATTCGATTGCAAATTGATGCGGTTCTTTCCATAATCTAGGCCCCCAACACTTTTTCTAAAGGGTTGTTAAGCAGTTTTGTCACAGGTGGCGGAGTGGTTAGAGTGTCTGACTTTTTTTCTAGGTCGGACTCCTAATCTGAAGGTCAGTGGTTCGATTCCCTGTGCCCTCACCTCTGCCAATTTGGATTTCCACCGCTGTGTATAACTTACAGCGTCATCAAAGCCCAGTTGCTCTCATACCATGTCTATGTGGTGTGGGAGGTTAAAAATCCCTTGGGTCAGTAAAGGTGTAGGCTGGGGCTTTCTATCGACAAACTGTCTAATGGTGAAAACAAGCCTATTCAGGCTTATCCATAATAGGCAGTATAAATCTTAAAGAAAAAAAAGTTTTAAAAAAAAGTTGGTTGGTTGTTGGAGTTTTACGTCCTGGCAACATCTAAGGTATTTTCAGGACAATTAAGATTACCTCCACTACACTACCACCAGGCGAGAGTATATAAGGAAAGCCAATTTAAATGTGGTTGCCAAATTCAAGGCAAATAAACCATGAACACACAATATATATATCTCATACTTTCCAGATTCTCATACATCATCGCATTAATAACATTTATTATCATCGTCAAAAGAATAGCATAAATATGTATACCACTACGCATGGCCGGAAGACCGGTACTTCGAGTGGGTGGGTTGTTGGAGTTTCACATCCTGGCAACATCTAAGGTCATATCAGGACAGGTCCCGACTTGTGACCGTGCACACTCATTGTCACTTTATAGTGCTGCCTCACTGGGAGATCAGGCCACCAGCACCATGACCTGATATTTCACCCAGACACATTATCCTGACACTGAGCCAACCAGTCCTTGCCCTATCCTAATAATGCTGAACCAGACGGGATGGCCGAATGAGTTGGAGCGTCCGTCTCCCGTGTTGGTAGACCGTGGGATCTTGCGTTCGAACCGTGGTCGAGTCAAACCAATGACTTAAAAATTTATATTTGTCACTTCCTAGCCAGGCGCTCGACATTATTAGGATAGGGCAAGGACTGGCTGGCTCAGTGTCAGGATAATGTGACTGGGTGGGATATCAGGTCATGGTGCTGACAGCCTGGTCTCCCATTGGGGCAGCACTATAAAGTCGCCATGAGTGTGCACTGTCACAAGTCGCTACCCTTCCTGATATGACTTTAGATGTTGCTAGGACATAAAACAACAAACAATAATAATGTCGAGCGCCTGGCTAGGAAGCGCCAAGTATCAATTTTTAAGTCATTGGTTTGACTCGACCAGAGTTCAAACCCATGGGTTCGAACCCCACGATCTACCAAAACGGGACAAAGTGGTATGGCCGAAAGACCAGTGCATCGGTGTTGACGAAGGATGTATTCTGACAAATGAAAATTGACAACAACAAAGTAAATCATGATATTCTAAGGATGAAAAGTTAGAGAAAGAGCATCAGTGTGCACCCTAGATAAAGGATTCACCCGGTACTCGCAGTCGCAGTACATGGGTGAATACCAACCCGATATAAAAACGGTCGAAAAAGCGGGTTAATGAATTGAGAGCCTAATTTCACAATCTAAGAAGCAACATTTATTCTTTGTAGATGTGTTCATATTTACCCGCTACCTTTGAGTTGAAAAATATAATAAAACATCTGGTTTAATAAGATTTAAAAGTGAAATCGACGGCGTTCTATGGCCGCCATCTTCTCTTTTTGCATTCTCGCCCATTTCACCAACTCTGTGCCTATATGGGTAGCCTTTTGATACTGGAGCCATAGTTTCTACTTTATGTTCCATACTAAACCTATTTTCGCCCGTATTTACACTACGTTGTCATACATCCGTGTACTACAAGTACCGGGTGAATCTTTTATCTATGTGCACCCAAGATGGCAGGCAGCCCTCACGTAATGGCCACTTTGGTGTGGTTGACAGGCCGAGAGCATTCCTTTTTTAAATGGTAAACAGTTAAATTGACTGGTCCCTGCCACTCATGGTCGTCGCGCCGCCTGGTGGGTTGTTAAGGAACAACGAGGGTGTCCGCCGATAGAGGGAGGTATATGAAATGGCTTTTTTTTAACTGAAGGAACAGAAACAAAAAGAGGCAATACCAACAGTGGTGGTGGGAATGGTGTTATATGTGGAAGTAACACAAAAAAGAGGGTGACACTACCAGTAGCACAGCAGTGTTGACAGTCTGTTAGTTAGCAAAGCACCTGGCGCGTGGCCGAATCGGGAGAGCGCAGGCCTCGCGTGTGGAAGGTCAGGAGTTTGGTTCCCTGTCGAGTCAAACCAATGATTTATCAAATTGATACTTGTCGCTTCCTAGCCTGGCGCTTGGCATTAATAGGATAGGGCAATGACAGGTTCGCTCAGTGTCAGGATAATGTGACTGAGTGGGGTATCGGGTCATGGTGCTGGTGGCCTGATTTCCCAATGAGGCAGCACTGTAAAGTGTAAAGTCGCCATGAATGTGCACTGTCACAATTAGGTACCCGTCCTGATATGACCTTAGATGTTGCCAGGACGTAAAACCCCAATAACCAACAACCAACCCAATACTATGTCCTCGCGATATAAATAGACGTTCTACGGTTCCTCTAACGACGTTCTTTGGCGTCAAAACGACATGACTGTGTTAGTTCGATGTCTGCCTAGCTATGGATCAAGCCCGCTCCAAAGTGATCCAGCCTTTTCATTGGGATCAAAAGCTTTGATCCCAATGAAAGGCAAGCTCCCACTTCCAGGTCACTGCAAGTGTTCTGAACACTTGGAAGTGCTGGTCCCAGGTTAGGGTTCGACACAAAGTGCACTTGTAGTAGTTGTACTCTCTTATCAATCCTTGTGGGTTGTTTTGGTCTAGTCTGAAGTCTACCTTTATATTTTTATTGATGTTTTGCTAAAGTTGCATAGTCCGATGGTTTTAAGTTTCTGTCATTTTCTGAGATAAATATATAAAATCGATTGTTATTATCAACTCTACTTTAGCTTGAAGCTACTTTTTTTATTGTAAATTATATAACTTTTGATATATTTGAAGTGCAAACATGCCAAATTAATTCTGTCAAGCATGCCAAAAATCTGACATCATTGGTTTCTGCAGTAACAGGTTCTATTAAATTTATTAAATTGGCTCAGTATTCCCTTCTATGTGGCAAGAAATGCTTAATACCGCAAATGTCCCAATAGACGCTCACTGGGCGAGTGCAGACACATGGATGCGCATCTATTCAAAGTTAAAGAATTTCATGGATTTGATTTTGTCATGCCTCTGAAATAAAGTGGGATTGTCTTATTTTATGTGCATTCAATCTGAATAGGACCGTAAATTTGTATTTGTTTTTGACATGCCTCTGAAATAAAGTGGGATTGTCTTATTTTATGTGCATTCAGTCTGAATATGATCATAAATGTGTGCATGCTTTCAATCTTGTAATGGGGGGTGTGCTTCTATTGGGTAGCGTGCTTCTATTGGGACATATACGGTAAGTGCATCAGTATGTACCTTAATTAGATGTCTAGAATCAAATCTAGATAATTGCTTTGGCTTTGAAAATGTGATGCTTCATCAGATGATGCAGCTTTATTCCTGTTTGAGTGTAATCAGATGTGCATAGCCTTTACCTGTACATGTGCAGGATACGCGGTTCTAGTTCATGGGATAGAATATATATGTTCACATGATGAATTAGATAACATAGACATGCAGTGAACATCCTGGTCTCCCATTTGGGCAGCACTATAAAGTCGCCATGAGTGTGCACTGTCACAAGTCGCTACCCCTCCTGATATGACTTTAGATGTTGCTAGGACATAAAACAACAACAAACAAACAATAATAATGTCGAGCGCCTGGCTAGGACAGCACCAGCATTGGGTAATAATTTATCAAGTCTTTGTTATTTGACATTTTGCAGATTCCATACAGTTGAAAATATTCACTATCCATTTAAAATATTCCATATTCATTTTTATATATGCACAATTCATTTAAGATGTTCGCTATTAAGTATGAATATTTTCTATTCATTCTGAATATTTGCTATTCATTTTAAATATTTGCTATTCATTTTAACTAGATGCACTATTCAATTGAAAACTGCGCTATTCATTTTAAATATTCACGATTCATTTTAAATATTCACTATTCATATTAAATATGTTCTATTCATTTTTTAATATACGCTATTAATATGAAGTATTCGCTACTCATTTTGATTATGTGCTATTCATTTGAAATAGTGTGCACCATTCATTTTGAATATTGGCTATTTATTTTTAAATATGCAGTATTGATTGTTTATATGTGGTATCGATTTTATACATGTGGTAATTATTTTAGATATTCGTTATTCATTGTAAATATTCGCTATTCATTTGAAATATTCGTTATTCATTTTACATATTTGCTATTCATTTGAAATATGCACTATTCATTTTAAATATTCGATATTCATTTTAAATATTCGATATTCATTTTAAATATTCGCTATTCATTTTACATATTTGCTATTCATTTGAAATATGCACTATTCATTTCAAATATTCGAAATTCATTTTAAATATGCACTATTCATTTTAAATATTCGATATTCCTTTGAAATATGCACTATTGATTTTAAATATTCGATATTCATTTTAAATATTCGATATTCATTTTAAATATTCGATATTCATTTTAACTTAAATGGCGGGTTTGAAATAAAGCCGGTGGCCTTAGTGCACATCAGGCCGGTGGCAAAGGATGCTTCTCAAGTGTCGGTGAAGCAGGCTCCTTGGTGGATTCAGACTTCAAACGAGATGAGGGTGTCAAGTTCTAAGACGCGAACTGAGCTGCAGTCGCCGACTGTAAATCTACTGAGCTGCTCGGCCGTGAGCGAGGGGGCGGGGCGGGGCGGGGCGGGGCGGGGCGGGGCGGGGCGGGGCGGGGCGGGGCGGGGCGGGGCGGGGCTGGGCGGGGCGGGGGAGGGGGCGCGGACTGGGAGGAGGGTTACCATGTCTCTCGTTGCTGCTGTCTGTTTTATGAGACTATAAACAGTAATCTGGGTCTAGATGTAAAAACACCATATTGATCGAGGGTGCCGTGAAGTGCGGGAGAATCCATCAAACTACATGCCTATATAAATAGACCAGCGGGTAACAGACATGCGCACAAGTCTATCTATCTGCTGCTTCTTATACACAGAACACACCAGACTCAGGGGAAGGGGCGTGGCGGGGGGTGGGGGTGGGGTGGGGGTGGGGGTGGGGGAGGGGGGTGGGGGTGGCAGTGCCAGATTCACCTATAGGCTTTGCAGGCTGAAACCAAGGCCTCACAATCTAGGGGCGGGGGGGGGGGGGGGGGGGGGGGGTGTCTCCGGACAAGGTTTATAATATTTTTGATACTGCTATAGTCCGTTGGGAGGGACCTCACAAGTGGAATGGCATAGGGCCTCTCATCTAAATCTGGTGTCGCGGTTTTAAATCCCAGCTGGTTTAAAACCTTCGCTCTGCGCATGCGTCAACATCAAACAGTGCTTTCAAACTGCAGCATGTCATGGTATTTAAAGTAAGCTGGTTTAAAAGCTACACGTTCGCCCTGCACGTGTTTAGCATTTAGGGGGGGGTTATTTGAATTATTGTTGTATATATTTTCTGACATCGTTGTTTGCGCCTTTTGGCTTCGTCCGAGTCCTCAATACTTTATCAGGAGTTGCACATTCTCTGTGTGGGCCTGAAATCTTATCAGGCAAGGAGACTGTTCGGGCGTCATTGTAGTGACAACATAATCTTAATCTTAACATAAACTGTCTTACTCAATGGTCTTAATCTGGTGGAAATGCTGTCATTGTAGTGAATATTTGACAACATAAACTGTCTTAATCTTAACATAAACTCTCTTACTCGATGATCTTAACCTGTGGAAATGGTGTTCGATTTTGACGCATGCGCAGGGCGAAAGTGTAGGTTTTAAACCAGCGGATATTTGAAACCCCGACACCGGGATGGAGGTGGGGGCGTCGCAGGTTCACCCCGGCAAGGTGATTCAGTGGGCTGGTCTTTTTTGGAGGCTTACGACCTAACAGGATCTAAGGACCACATTGTATGCCATTCCCATAGGTCAGGATTAGACCATTGGTTCAGGATGGTGGGTAGCTGTGCGTTGATGTGAGATATTTTAAAGTTGCATAGTCTGATGGTTTTGAATTTCTGACATTTTCTGGGATGAATACATTAGGTTGATCGTTATAATGTACCTTGCTTTACTTTGATTTAAAATGGCTAACTTTTGAGATATTTGAAATGTAAATGTCCTCAATTAATTTTGGCAAGCATACATCAAGACATGGTGGAGAAATGCTAAACATACGTTAGACGTACATTAGACGTACGTTATCCATATGTTGTCAGTACGCGGAGTGAATGTTTCCACTGTCTTTACCGTAGGTCAACGTAGTGTAATGTAGTGAACAATGTAGTCTAATGTACATCTAACATACATTGACATACGCATAACATATTCATAATGTAACGCAGACGTAACACCCATACATTGTCATATATTGAAAGTTTTGTGCATGCACAAAACTTTCGCGACCCCCTAACGTGTGTCGACATACGTCAATGTACATCAACGACCCTCAACCTACATCAACGTACACATAATGAACGCATAACACATTACGATGTATCCCAACATAGCGGGCAAAAATCACTTACGGCGGCATCCGTTTGCGCGATGCGTCGTAATGTGACAGCCCCTTGGGAGAACCTTATACTACTGAACCCTATGGGGTCCGCATTTTGGCAAGCATGCCAAAATTCATTTTTCATGTATATACTTCAACTATCTCTTAAATTAGTCATTTAAATCAAAGTTAATTTGAACTAAAGTAACGCAGACTATAATGCTCAACTTTATATATTTATCTCAGAAAATGACAGAAACTCAAAACCATCGGACTATGCAGCTTTAAGAAAATACCATTTCAATCGCAGACAATAGACCCTGCCAGTTAAGCTCATCATCATCATGCTGTCGGTCACGATGCGACAAAGACTGCTTTCATTACTTGACTGCTGCTCTCCATTTAGCTCTCTGCTGTGAGAGTTGCGTCCATGAGTCGGTCTTAATATCTCTCAGCTTCAGGTTTCTCTTGATGGTATCCTTGAACCGGAGATGAGCGCGCCCTCTCTTTCTGTAGCCATTTCATGAAAGCTGCCTGCAAAAGTGTTGAAGTGCTGCTGGCTTTTGCAAGTTACCAGCGGCACTCTCTCGGGGAGCAAATAGAGGTTTCACACCGGCAAGAACATGTCAAGACAGGCGCAAAACTATTTGTCCCTGCAGTGGCTGGTCGGGAGATGTTGGGAGTTCCATACATCAACCGCCCTTAATGCTGCCACAGTGACATGGTTTTCTGTTTAGGGTTTGCTCCCTTAGCCTTCGGTTCTGTCAAGAACCTGTACCACAAGGCAGTGGTTTACAACTCTGCAAGGCAGGGGCGTCAAACTCCCTGAGGTATTGCTATACCTGCAATACCTGCATACCCCAGTTAAGCTACTGACATATATTGGCAGATTTTGGAACCACTCTATTCGGGTACTTTTCCCGAGTGCCTGTGATTTCACATGTTATATATCCGGAAAGAATGCAGGGAAAAATAATAAAATCCCTGATTATATTCAGATATTCATATCGCGACAGGCTCTTATCCTTGTAATATATATATATATATATATATATATACACACAAAAGACAACTACCAAGGGTACAGTAAAACCTCTCTAAATCGACCGACCATGGGCCCGACTTTAAGTGGTCCATTTAGGGAAGTAGTCGGTTTAGGGAGTTATAATATTCTTACAATGGTATTGTTGAGACCCAAATAAATCGATCGATATAGGGGAGTGGTTGATATGTGGAGGTGGTCGGTTAGAGAGGTTTTACTGTATATTGTATTTTTCTTCTGGAATTTCACCGCCGCTCTCGTCACGTGTATTACACCCCACCAGTTAAGTTATGGCCCTGTCACACTACGACGTGACTACGTCAGCGTAGGCAGAACGTGAAAATAATGATGTCACGTCGAAGTTATCGGCGTAATATGCAGATTGTGGACGTGAATGCCGCGTAGTTGACGTGACCGTAACGTGACCGTAACGTGACCGTAATGTGACCGTAACGTGACCGTAACGTGACCGTAACGTCGCCGTAACAGGTGCGACGTGGACGTAAAGTGACCGTAACGCGACCGTAACGTGACCGTAACGTGACCGTAACGTGACCGTAACGTGACCGTAACGTGACCGTAACGTGACCGTAATGTGCAAAACGCTGCCCACACGTTGCTCCCACCCGGGCCGTCGGTCTGACGTGACATAACGTGACTCTAACGTCATTTACGCTGCTATAACGATCGCGGAACGTCTACCTAACGTCATTGTCACGTCATCCCGACGTAACGGCTTCACGTTGAGATACGTCGAAAGTTTTGAACAGGTTCAAAACCTCGACGCGCGCCGACGTAACACGACGTAACATGACGTAGCTCGACGTCACTCTAACGTCATTATGACGTCATCATAACGTAACCCAACGTACGGCAACGTAATGACGAAAAATCATCACGTTAGGCTCACGTTGGCTCGTTACGTCGTAGTGTGACAGGGGTATTAGTGACATCTATCGGCAGAATCTGGAACTACTCTATTCGGATGGATGGAGGGAGGGAGGGAGCGAGGGAGGTGTTCTGTAATTATTACCCCCCCCCCCCCAATTCCGCTGACCACTACCCATGGGAAGCCAACTCCCGACCACATGGGACTGCTTTCAGCGGTGCCCATTCAGTGTTGCAGATTTGCAGCCTTCAGCACACCAATGTGACTGAAAACTCCCCCAAAACGTTATATAAATAATAGAATCGCCAACAAATTCCTTACTATTTTGTCGGGTTCGAAACTACCCTCCTTATGAAACCTTTATCTTCACTTGTGTTTTTAATCCGCACGGCTTATTCCAGATCTGTATTTAATATATATATGAGGAGCTCTTTTCCAAAACATGATAAGCGCCAATCTAGAAAATAAGCTCGCAATGCCAATGCGAAGTTTCTAGATCGCATTTTTGGAAAAGAGCTCTTCACACATATGTAAATACATGAAAAGCTCTTTAGATATATGAAGAGTTCTTTTCCAAAACACGATCTATGAACTTGGTATTGCCATTTCAAACCCATTTTTTTAATTGGCGAGTATCGTGTTTTGGAAAAGAGCTCTTCATATATATATATAATATATAGCAAGTAGACAAATGGAAAGAGAGAGACAAGCAGCTGTGGGTCACCTGGCACCGGTCACGTGAGAATTGTTCTGCAGACTGCACAAGATGGGACCAACCGAGCTACAGGAAGAAGAAGAATATTATGTCATTCACTTCGCTACTCACATAAATGATGATGATGACTGTTATTCTGGTCATCACATATAAATTTCTAAGCAAATAATGTTCCATGCTTCGTATCTTCCATTGTATATATTGATGTAGTGCTAATTGAGAAATGTTAGTAATAGACATTTCACCAGAGAAAATGCACTCTGACCTGATGCGCAAATTCCTCCATGCCACTTCCATCAAAGAGCAGGGACCAGACGGGATGGCCGAATGAGTTGGAGCGTCCGTCTCCCATGCTGGTAGATCGTGGGATCGTGGGTTCGAACCTTGGTCGAGTCAAACCAATGACTTGAAAATTGGTGCTTGTCACTTCCTAGCCATGCGCTCGGCATTATTAGGACAGGGCAAGGACTGGTGTGCTGAGTGTCAGGATAATGTGACTGAGTGGGATACCAGGTCATGGTGCCAGTGGCCTGGTTTCCCAGTGAGACAGCACTATAAAGTCGCCATGAGTGCGCACTGTCACAAGTCGGTACCCGTCCTGATAAGACCTTAGATGTTGCTAGGATGTAAAACAACAACAAACAAACAAACTCACATAAATAGACACTTCTATGCTTAGAAAATTACACTTGCTATCCGGATCGCACTTCGTCCACACCTCCCTCTATCTCCTCTCTGCTGGCCTTGCTCCTCCTTGTTTATGTCTGAAAAGAGTTCCAGGAGGGGAGCCCATCAGCATTTCACTTTCTATTCTTACTCTGTCTGTGTCTCTGGCTCGCCGGCTGGTCACCATAGAACAAAGAGACACGGCCCTTTGACTCAACTCTCCTCATTTCTCTTTCCTATACTCTACCCTTTTTTTCTCCGGATCAAGGGAGTTGTTTGCTTGGGTGGGGCCCTTTACCTTATTGTTTCTCTCGCTTTGTTCTTGTTGCTGGAACCTGCTGAACCCACCTTTACCCGTCCCTTCCTCCTGAACCCTTCCTGCTGTTACTAGATATGAGTGCTCTGCTAGTGCCTAACCGGAGAGATTCGGAGCCACCCTAAAGACTCATCGTTTGATTGATTGTAAAGATGTCCCCAGGTTCTACAACCACCCTACCAAACGAATAATCTTCAAACCAAAGATCGGACCGATTTAGCGGTGCCTTTCTATATTGCTGCAGTTCTGCAGCCGGTAACCGTCATGAGGTTACGAACCCCCCAAAAGTCAAGTTAGAACATTGCCCGTTTCCAAGCTCTGTGCTAATCAGTAGTAGTACACATTAGGCAAGCAGATTAATTGTTTATCCAAGTTATGATTAGACGCTGGACGCAGTGGTCGAATCATTAGAGCGCAGTATTCCTGTGCGGAAGGTCAGGAGTGCGGATTCGAGTCAAGTCAATGATTAACTAATGTTATACTTGTCACCACCGAGCCTGGCGACTGGCATTACTAGGATAGGATAAGGACTGGTTAGCACAGTATCAGGATAATGTGACTGAGTGGGAAATTGAGTCATGGTGCCAGCGACCAGGTCTGCCACTGGGGCAGCACTATGCAAGAAGTGTGCAGTGTCACAAGTCGGTAGCCATCCTGATATGACCCTAGATGTTGCCAGGATGTAAAACCCTAACAAACAACAACCAGACAGCTATAATTAGACTGAATGTACGAGGATTTCCATTCCTGTAAACCTAGCGAGTTGGGTTGCGTAAATTTAGCCATAAAGTATTATTCATCCTCTTCAATGTCGCCACCTATCGGTTAGTACATCTTACATCATAGTTTATAATGCAATTTCGGCAACACAATAAACACATCAGTTCTGTACATCTTTTTTTCTATCTCTCTTTTTATTTTTGCCCGAGAATAAATGCATTTTGATAGCTTAGTATTCGGTTTATTAGTATGTATACCTACAATATTTAATTGTAAATGGCATGTAATCCTTTTATCAGCCTAGGGTGATCAAATTTATTTTTAATATGCGATATTCATTTTAAATGGCGGGTTTGAAATAACCAATAAGTACCAAAACTAAAATTTTTGTTGTTTGTTAAATGATCAAAAACCAACCTTTTCCCTTTATTTGTCCTTACTGAAAGTTGACCATTTATGAAAAAAAAAATACTGCAAGTTGACGGTCTTACACTTGCTGCACAGGTCTTTGGACAGGCAATGCCCCGGATTATGTTAGCCGTGTAAAAAATGGGGATTACACAGGTGTGTGTGTTGAGTTATTACACGCATAAAAATAGTCTCACCCAGGAAATCTATGCTGACAGTCCTGCCATATTCCCACCATATTTCTCTGCGGTTATGGGTAATGTAAGAGACATCTCCAGTCTTTTTTTTGTACCACGAGTGGAGCCCCATGGCATGCCCCTACCCACAACCTGTACTGTTGTTGTTACCTCCCCGTCAACAATTCCTAACCCCCCCCCCTCCCCACCCGCCTTCTTTCCAAACCTCCACCTAACAATTGCATACCCAGTTGGTAGACCCTTAAGGCCCCGTCACATACACGTTAGTGGACGTAGATGAACGTAGTGGAGGCTAACGTAGTTGAATGTAGTTGAACGTAGTTGAACGTACCAGCATCTGTACTTCTCCAGTACGTTCAACTACGTGCAACTACATCAGCCTCCTGTGCTGATGTAGTTGAGCTGGATAAACAGTGCACTGCTTTTAACGTAGTTGAACGTACCAGCATCCGTACTTCTCCGGTACGTTCAACTATGTTCAACTACGTCAGCCTCCTGTGCTGATGTAGTTTAACTGGATAAACAGTGCACTGTTTTTTAACGTAGTTGAACGTATCAGCATCCGTACTTCTCCGGTACGTTCAACTATGTTCAACTATGTCAGCCTCCTGTGCTGATGTAGTTGAACTGGATAAACAGTGCACTGTTTTTTAACGTAGTTGAACGTATCGGCATCCGTACTTCTCCGGCATGTTCAACTATGTTCAACTACATTCAACTACATTAGCGTCCACTACGTTCAACCATGTGATCGGGGCATAAGCATTTGGCCATGACACAGCAGCCGAATCGGTAAGACTAATGCCCGGTACACACCTCCCGTATACGACTTAAAACTGCTCGTTTCACAACTAAGTTTGAGTTTTAGTCGTTAGGTGTGCGACCCCCTAGCACACCAGAGCCCGGTGATTAGCGACTTAAAACTCAGTTTTAGGGCTTAAAACTCTAATCGCAAGACATTCGAAAAATGAATCGGCCAGTTTTACGTCGCGAAACGGGACGGGTCAGGTTGTGAAACGCAGTCAGTTTTAGCGTGTGAATCGTATACAGGAGGGGTGTACCAGGCATAAGAGCGTAGGCTTCCTGTGCTGAAGGTTCGGCATTTGAATCGCGGCTGAGTCAAAGCAATGACTTAGATCTATAAAAATGTATATGTATTGCTACCTTTAGCCTGGTGCTCGGCATTAAGAGGACTGGTTAGATCAGCATCAGGATATTGTGACTGAATGGGGTATCAAGTCATGGTGTGAGTGACCTGGTTCTCCCAATGGGGCAGCATTATAAAAATCACCATGAGTGCACACTGTCACAAGTCGGTACCTGTCTTTATGTGGCCTTAGATGTTGCCAGGATGTAAAGCCCCAACAACAAGCAAACAATCCAGTACATATAGGTAGTCATAGCAACTACCATTTCCGACATCGTCCAATGGAAAATTTGCACCAGCAACCCGCCCTCTGATGGCAGTGACAAGAACTAATGTTGTGGGGAGTGGATTTGATTGATTGATTGATTGATTGATTGATTGGTGGTTGCTTTACGCCGGGTCAGCAGCATCGGCCATATTCATGGCAAGAAATGTTTGTTTTTTGTTCAAACCATCGCTTTTACATGTAAAAGCAGACAATCAATTATGTGCCAATAGACACTCATTAAATTAAAAAGCTCACAATCATATATTTGTGGCCAAGGGAAAGAAATTCCCATAGAAAAAGAAAAGTTTTATTAATAATTGAGAGAATTTATTTAGTAAACTATATGAGGTGGTACAGTCCAGCTGCCCTCAAAAAGGCTCAAATGTAGTGGGAAAAGTGGAAGAAGTAATGTTGTAGGGAACCAATTACTGTTCAACATGTTTTGTGGGAAGGGTCTTATAAAGAATTTCCACCACCAACCTGCCCTGTGATTGATTGATTGATTGGTGGTTGTTTTACGCCGTGTCGGCACCATAGGCCATATTCACGGCGAGAAATGTTTGCTTTTTGTTCAAACCATTGCTTTTACATGTAAAAGCAGACAATCAATTATGTGCCAATAGACACTCATTAAATTAGAAAACTCACAATCATATATTTGTAGTTAAGAGAAACAAATTCCCATAGAAAAAGAAAAGTTGTATTAATCTATTTAGTAAACTATATGAGGTGGTACAGTCCAGCTGCCCTCAAGAAGGCTAAAATGTTTTCCTGTTTTACCTTGGTAAAAAGGTCATGCATACTGTCTGTGATGGCAGTGGCAAGGGGTAATGCCATAGTATAGCATACCCTGTAGATAAAGATCTTATAGAGGATTTCAATTAACAACCCACCCTCTGATGTCAGTAAAAGAACTAATATTGTAGGTAGAAACTCATTGTGGAAAAGGTCTACTCTAAATATATCTTGAACTCGTAGTGTCGTGATTGAAATAACGCATTGTGTGTTATGTTAGCCTACATTTAATGCATCTCTTATAAGCTGCATTGGTTAAAGCTGCATAGTCCAATGAAAACATCGAATTTTCAAAACCGAAGTAATTATCTAGATTTGATTCTACATATCATACTTAGATACTGGTGCTCTTATCAAATATGGCACCGCATAGAAGAGAATACTGAGGCAATTTAATAGAACATGTTACTGCAGAAGCCTATGGAGTCACAATTTTGGTGTACTTGCAAAAATTTATTTTTAATGTTTGCACTTCAAATATCTCACAAGTTAGTCATTTAAAATAAAAGTTACTTCAAATTAAAGTATGGTAGATTATAACAATCAACCTAATATATTTATCTCAGAAAATGACAGAAACTCAAAATTATCGGACTATGGAACTTTAATTGGATAATGATGACTCAGCATTTCTAAGAGCAGTACCGCGATATGAATTCAATCTTAGCCACTTCCATGAAGTAAGATGGCTACGATCATAGCAGTGGATAAGATTGAATTAATACTTAGCCACTGCCATGAAAAGACAATAGTGATGTAGATTGAACTCTCCAATGATGGGACCAGACATGATGTCCACATGTGTTGATAGTCCATCTCCTGGTTTGAGAGATCGGGGGATCCAAACCCATGGGTTTGTGGGTTCAAACTGTGGTCGAGTCAAACCAATAACATAACAAAATTATACTCGTCGCTTCCTAGCCAGGCGCTCATCATTATTAGGATAGGGCAAGGATAATGTGACTGAGTGAGATATCAGGTCATGGTGCTGGTGGCCTGGTCTCCCAGTGGGGCAGCACTATAAAAAAATATTGCCATTAGTGTGCACTATCACAAGTCGGTACCCATCCTGATATGACCTTAGATGTTGCTAGGACGTAAAACAACAACAAACAAACCAACAAAACTTCAATGATGGAGGATAGCAAGACTTAACTCAACGCAGAGGTCTTCACCGGATAGAGAACGGAAACGCCGGATGCCAACCGTATATATACCGGACATTGACGTATTTCACCGGGCAATGTCCGGTTTCTATCCGTTTCACCAATCCGTTCAGGTGTGACTGAGCCTTTAGCCATACTCTTTTTGTTCTTGTCTAAATCGCTAATAATATGTGTCTTTCCAGGTGATCATTGGACTCCATGGGCCAAATCGGTAGTGTGCAGGCTTCCCGTGCGGAAGGTTCGGAGTTGAGATCTCGGAGTTCAAATACCAGCTAACAGGCTCAATCAATCAATAGTTGCGTCCTCTAGTTGAGGGTTGGATGCAATGGTTCTCCACTTGTCCCGATGGTGTGATGTTCTGATAGACTGTGAATAATTCAAACCTGTCCACTGTGAAATATTTGTAAACCATGATGTTCTTGGTCTCCCTCTCCCTCTGCTGCCATTCACCTTCCCTTCCAACCATGTACTGTATATTGAACTCTGACGAATGATGTGGCCAAAATAAATAAGTTTCTTTGTCTGTATAGTGGCAAACAAGCGTTTCTTATTTTTATTTTTTTTGAGAACTTCTTTGTTGGTGATCTTCTTTGTCCATGATATTTTCATCATCCTTCGATAAGTGCACATCTCAAATGCTGCTAAACGTTTGTACATTTTCTTAGAGATTGTCCATGTCTCAGCCCCATACATTAGAGTAGACCACACATAACACTGAAGAATACGCTTCCTTGTATGTATTAATATCTTACTTGATGTTAACAAGTTGCTAACAGGCTTGATGCTAACAGGCTAAATGAAACCAAATACTTATAAGCTGTATCCTTGTTGCTACCTAGCCTGGCGCTGAGCATTACTATGATAGGACAAGGACTGGTTAGCATAGTATCAGGATAATATGATTGTGTGGGATATCGGGTCTCCCAGTGGGGTAGCACTATAAAGCATCTACTATAAAGTCACCATGAGTGCACCATGAGTTCGCACTGCTACAAATCGCTACCAGTTTGTGAGGTGGATTAGTTCAACCATGTTATCCTAAAACGGTGTAAGTTACATGTGTGAATGCATTAAACCGGCTTAAGTAGTTAAGGTACATATATTATTATCGTTTGCTCACTGGTGACAGTGACTGGCGCTCACTTGCTCTTTTCAAATTTAACACTATTTTTTATTAAGTCACACTATGTAAACTCCCTCCTTAAACCAGTTTAACTTATGCGTGTGTGAAAGCAACAAGTTTCTAAACACTGTACTTGTGAACGCAGTGGTAAATCAGTTTATTTAAACTGGCATAACAAAACTGATTTAACTATGTAAGTGTGAACATGGCTTGGACTCAGCCTTTGGCTTCAGTCATTTGCAATCTCTCGGCCCAATTTCTCGGAATATACATGTATAGGATAACATCTTTCAATTATAATTATGTATGTCCTTACCACCTGATCCTGGCGCCACCTACCGTCAAATACATCATAATAGCCTCCTCTTGCGACCATCCCCCAGCTACCTTGGCGCCACCTTGTGGACTCTGGACACAACAACGACTGGCCACCGAGCGATCAGATCACACTGACCCTGCCACCGGAATTCTAATCTGCAAGCTTTGGACATGGTTCCAGAAACCCTTAAATCGAACCCGTGACCTCACTCCTCTCTCCACCATACACTTGCCCATTCCTCCACCAAACCATATAATGAATGAAGAAATATACCAATTACTTTGCCTTTGCTTTTGTGAATTATAGGGTTTGTAATGGCATAAACATCAATTTAAAGGGTTGTACAGGTTGATTATCTTCGAATACCTCAGTCACACTACTGCTTGCAACCGCTTGCAACCACTCTTGTGACCACACACAAAGGTTGGTCACAAAGAGGTCACAAGTGGTTGCAAAGTCATCGCAAAGTGGTCGCAAGTGGTCACAAAATGGTCCTCAGTTGTCACCGACCTCCTTGCAACCACTTTGGTCACAAGGAGGTTGCAGCTGCTGCACTAAAATCCTCATTGCGACCAAAATTGACTGGAGGTCAGCGACCATTTTCATTGATTGCTTTGGTCAATAGGAGGTTGCCAGTTACTGTAGGTTATTTGATCCAAAGTGGTTGCGAGCGGTCAAAAGCTGTAATGTGGCTGAGGCTATAGATGCAAGGTGTGTGTGTGTGTTGGAGGGGTGGGGTGTATACAAGGATTAGTACCATCGTCAGTGTACATAAACCATGGAATCAAAGTTGACGTAGTTCACTGCTAGCGTTGTAGCATACCTGTTCGCACCAACTTGCTGCAGGAGCTAGGTATCACTAAAGACGAGATTCCATTTGATGCATAATGCTACATCAATCTGCGTTATGTGACATGCAATGCTTGCCGTGCTGGTAGATCGTGGGGTCGTGGGTTCGAACCCTGGTCGAGTCAAACCAATGACTTTAAAATTGATACTTGTCGCTTCCTAGCAAGGTGCTCGGCATTATTAGGACAGGGCAAGGACTGGTGTGCTCAGTGCCAGGATAATGTGACTGAGTGGGATATCAGATCACGGTGCCGGCGGTCTGGTTTTCCAGTGGGACAGCACTATAAAGTCGCCATGAGTGTGCACTGTCACAAGTCGGTACCCGTCCTGATATGACCTTAGATGTTGCTAGGACGTAAAACAACAACAACAACAACAAAACATACAATGCTTGTCATGTGTAAGTGACATGCATTTGTAAAATTCCACACAATATGGTCGTTTTGGGTTTGTTTGTATCTTTGTTTTTTGTTGTTTTTACTTGTTTGGGTTTTTGTGGGTTTTTTTAAAAAGAATTTGGTGGGATTGTTTCTTTTTTTTGGGGGGGGGGGGGGTTCTGTTGCGATATAGTGCCACAATGCTGCGATACCTGTACTGAATCCCAGCCGAGTCAAATCAATGACTTACAGAATTAATACTTGTCACTACCTAGCCTGGTGCTCTCGGCATTGGTCGTAATGCTCGCATTACGTTTGATGCGAGGGAAGAGAGAGACTCTCCCCCCGCCTCCTGCCGCCGCCGGCGTTCTCACCTTCCCTGTCATCTTCCCCTCCCCTCTCTCCCTCCTCGCCCTGCCGGCATTCTCACCTTCCGTGTCATCTTCCCCTCAGCTCTCTCCCCTCGCCCTCTCCCGCCGCATTCTCACCTTCCCGGCCTCTCGCCTCCCCGCTCCTCCCTTATAAGGCCGCCCGCCGGCCTCCCTCAGTCACTCGCCTTCCAGCCGTCCTCCCTGCTCAAGCTCTCTTTTCTCCACCCACCCACCCAACAGCTGGTGGAGGGCTCTTCGGCGCCCCTCGCCAAAAACTCTGAAAGCTCCCCCGGAGCTCCTTAGCTTTAAGTTTATTTTTCCGCTTTCCTTGTACATACTACGTTTATTTCCTGAGGTGTTTCAATAAAGCGCCTCTTTTCCCACCCCCGCCTCACCTTCTTCCTTTACGCGCATCACTAGGATAAGGCAAGGACTGGTTAGCTGAGCATCAGGATAATGTGACTGAGTGGGAAATAGGGTCATTGTGCTAGCAGCCTGGTTCTCCCAGTGGGGCAGCACTAAGATTTATAAAATCATAGTGAGTGTGAACTGTTCACGAGGCGGTGCCCGTGCTGATATAACCGTAGATGTTGCCAGGCCGTAAAACCCCAAACAAACAAAACCTTGCCTTTATAGCAAGTGCATACGACTGCAAGTAGCAACACGAGTACCTGATGACGTGTTTGCGTGCACACATATATCAGCCAATATACCACAGTGACAAACCCGACTGAGCCCAGAACGAGGTCGGTCGGTAACTAGGCCTACATACGGGTTCCTATGACATCAGCGTGGTGTTCCAGTTATCCGGTGAGCACCAATAGACTTATTTCATGTGATGTCAGCACGGGTATTTAGGTCAGTGCACGTGCTGCTTGGCTGCAGGATGGCACACGGTCACACTGCAAACTCAATGGCTATGAGCAATCTTCATACAGAAAAAGTGAAATATATCTAAAACCACACCACCTAGACACAAACCGTTTGGCAGACAAACAGATAACATGCTTAGCAAACAGATTATATTAAATTTATAAGGTTCAGGTTCTGGATTTCTATTAATTTTGAATAAAACTAACATTTTGCACTGCACATATCGACAAACTCACTGCATTGTTAATGGATGTGACCAATCTTCTTACAGAAAAAGTGAAATATCTCTACAACCACACCACCTAGAAACAAACTGTTTGGCACATAAACAGATAACATGCTTAACAAACAGATTATATTCAATTTATAAGGTTCGGGTTCTGGATTTCTATTAAATTTGAATAAAACTAACGTTTTGCACTGTGCGTATCAGCAAACTCAATGGCAGTGCGCCTTTGTTCTGCAGCCAACCTGCGCGCGCATACACAATGTTTGTAAACATTGAAAGGGGTCTATAGACTGGGGACGCCCATGACATGACAGTTTCTTCTCATGACAACACGCCTCGCCTTGCATGTCTGACCTGATTCCATTTGAGAAAGCAAAGTAAGGCAACATGTTAGGCCCTACCGATGTACCAGTAGAATACGTGGAATAATGTTAACAATTATGTGTAAATGTACAAGTGTGTATGTGTATATGCATGAATGTATAAATGTGTATATGTACATTGCATGTCTGACCTGATTACATTTGAGAAAAGCTAAGTACGGGAACCTGGTAGTGTTACCGATGTACCAATAAAATGTGTGGAATAATGTTAACTATTAGTATGTTTAAATGTATAAATGTACAAGTGTGTATGTGTATATGTACACATGTATACATGTGTATATGTACATTGCATGTCTGACCTGATTACATTTGAGAAAAGCGAAGTAAGGGAACCTGTTAGTGTTACCGATGTACCAATAAAATGTGTGGAATAATGTTAACTATTAGTATGTGTAAATGTATAAATGTACAAGTGTGTATCTGTATATGTATAAATGTATAAATGTACATTGCATGTCTGACCTGATTCTATTTGAGAAAAGCAAAGTAAGGGAACCTGTTATGGATGTCCCAATAAAATGTGTGGAATAATGTTAACTATTATTATGTGTAAATGTATAAGTGTGTATACATGTGTATATGTATACATGTATAAATCTGTATATCTGTATTAATGCATAAATGTGTGAATATGTGCACATGTACATGTGTGTACGTGTGAATGTGTATGTGTGTATGTTTATATGTATAGAGGTGTAGATACGTCTATAATTGAAAAACAGAAATTCATATGTGTGGAAAATTAACATTTATTTACACAGAAGATTACTTGATCCTAACCGGGGAACAACGCGTCCGGTCTTACCAATAGCAATGCACAGTAGATCTCAAAACTTTCATCAACCTTACACCAGATCAGCATAACTGGCACTCAACCCTACCCACAATAATCAACAGGACAGCAGAGGGTGGGCGGGTGGGTGAAATTAGCTGTAGATGGTCCGGGATGCAGAGGAGAACTGACTTACAGCTGATGAGATGCTACAGTATACTACGTTTCTATGGGAAGGCATCCTGTTACGGTAGGGACACTGTGGTTACACGAAGGTTACATACACAACGGGGAGTTTGAATGATGTTTAGTATCCTGGTGACCTAGCAGGTCGGTTAAGGTTACCCTGAAATTCAATAATATCAAAGACATCCAGTAGGAGTAAGACAAAGTAGTGTGGCTAAGTTTCAATAAAGACCGTCGATATGAATTTATATATTTTTTCAATTATTCTTGTTACGTTAACAAGGACAATGATATATATATAAATAGATATATGCAGATATATGTAGATGTGCAGATATAAATATGTACACATATATAGTATGATTACAATGGTGCATTTGAACTTATTAAGAATGGGATGAGAAGTTATCAACAACATTTGAAGTTGACTGAAGCCGATACACATTAGAGACAATGTTGGCCTGTTGGATGTGTCTATGGAGTGATGGAGTGACATCTGACTTTGAAATGCTTCATCGATTGGTGGGTTCTACCTGTGTAGTAGATAAAGGATTCACCCTGTACTTGCAGTACACGTGTGAATACCAACCCTATATAAAAGCTTAGAAAAAGCATGGAAATGAAATGAGAGCCTAAATTCACAATCTAAGAAGCAACACTTATTCTTTATATATGTCTTCATATTCGCCCACTACCTTTAAGTTGAAAAATATAATAAAACATAGTTTAATAGAATTTAAAGGTGAAATCGATGGTGTTCTATTACTGCCATGTTGTCTTTTTGCATTCTCTCCCATTTCATCTACTCTGTCCCAATATAAGTACCAATTTGATACTGGAGCCAGGCATTCTACTTCCTGTTCTATACTAAAGCTATTTTTGCTCGTATTTATACTATGTTGTCGTGCACCCATGTACTACAAGTACAGGGTGAATCTGTGATATGAAAATCAATGTGCTCTACATGTGTCGTTAAATAATACAAGCTTTTGCATTTTGTCTTGAATTAGTTTCCAATGAGAATTAACCAGACGAGATGGCCGAATGAGTTGAGGATCCGTCTGCCATTCTGGTAGGTCGTGGGATTCGAACGTGTGGGTTTGAACCCTGGCCGAGTCCAACCAATGACTTAAAAATGTATACTTGTCGCTATCTAGCCTGGTGCTTGGCATTACTAGGATAGGGCAAGGAACATTGGAATGAGGAAGACCAATTGTCTGCGATTGCATAGATTAATGGACTTTAAACGTTGATTCGGGAGCTTCCTGTGGCCAATGTCTTGCTGTTTGTGTGCATTATAAAAGGGCCTATAAATTTCACACTGTGCACTAGAACTACTATATCTACAGCTTCTTTCTAGAGTATCCCTACTTGTGAAAGTACAACGTCTGAACACTTTGACTTCTGGATACTGAATGGTTTATTCCCGTCCAGGGCTCACTGAACAGCCGGCTAAACTTTCCATGACGTCATCTCATTTACATACTCCTTTGTCTCACTCACTGTCTAGTACATCATGCATCTCATTAACATATATTACCCACGTGTCTGTATGCCTATTACGCATATATCACACTACTGAAGCAGTTTGTTTGTTGGATTTAGGCAGGGTTGTCATTCACCCCAATCTGGACAGGGGTGACTCTTTTATTTAAATCCATCGATCAACATATCAGATGATTGCTTCCTTCAGCAAACACAACTCAATTTGATACTTTTTTTCCCAAGTAGAAGTTCAAATCAGCCTCATGATTACCAAAAAAAACAACTAATACCGACCCCTCCAAGGGGGAGGCTAAGGACTAACATGTGTATATATACATAAACAATACTCATACTCATAGAGGTGGAAAATGAAATCACCAAAATCCAGCAAACGGAAACAGAAATAGCCCTATATGGGCGCTGCCATTTGTATACTCATGTTGAATAACCAAAATCCAGCAAACGGAAATGGAAATAGCTCTTTGAACTTCGCTACGCAGCACACAAGGTGGACAACAGCGATTGGTTAATAACTGCCTACGGGCTTAACGCATTGATGATGCCCCGCCGCAGAGTAGTACACGCCAAATCGAGGAACAACTGCACTGGTCCCTCTCTACAAATCTTCCATATATGGTCCGATGACGTCACCCGGACCAGTGTATGTGTTCCTCTGCGCTACTCTGCTTAATCCACCCCAGCCAAGACGTGGGTTACTGGGGTCAGGTCGTTTTGCACACGACACATGTAATTTTTTTACTCCACTTGCAGTGTTCGGTTTGAAATTCTAGCAACTTGGGTGACCCGAGTCGTGTTAATCGTATAAGGCCCGGTATCATATTAATTTTAAACTAAAAAAAACGTTTTACTCACACCATTTTTGTCCCCTATGATATATTGGTGCAATAACTGATATACTCCTGTATCGTGAATATATGGTTGGTTGGTTGTTGGGGTTTTACGTCATGGCAACATCTAAGGTCATATCAGGACGGGGAATAGGCCTATATGGAAGGTTGGTAGTTTTTAGTAGGTTTGCTTAACAAGTTGATGGTCCACGTGAAGCTATCAGATGGTGGACAGAGAGATGGGCCTTATAATATATGTTAAGCCTCTTATTGAGTGGCGCCAAACTGCATCCAAGTCGAATGTAGGTCACGACCTCTATCACGTGCTCGATTACCGCGAGGCGTGAACTAGCGTGACCCCAATAACAAAAGTTGACGTTAGGCACTCAGATTTTGCGCATCATCGTTTGGTTTTGACACTGAGAATAGCTTAAGTCAGCTTTGTGAGAACTTCCTATTGGCAGTCTACATGGCCCTAGTTTGCAGACCTGTCTAACGAATCAAATATATGGCCATAGCAGTGGTCTGTTAAGGCCCTGTCACACTACGACGTATGGCGGCGGCATGTGCGTAACATGTCAAAATTATTTGAAAATCAAAATAGGTCGGCATATGGTGAACTTTTTGCACCGTGGGGTGTCCCAGCAACATATGAAGCGTATGCGCAGCATATGGCTGGTGTATGTCTTCCGTATCCCTACCGTGTATTGACGTATGCAAAACATATGACAACATATACTCGGCGTATTGGGACGTGATTTTGATGGTTGGAGGTGACAGGTCCAGCGTATGAGTAATGTACGCTGACGTACCCCTAAAGTGCTCTTAACGTATGCTGACATACCCCTAAAGTACACGTATCGTATGAGGAATGTATGAACCACACATCGACACAAGTTGAAAATTTTGAATATACACAAAAATTGTTTCAGAGCCTCGACACACGCCGATGTAAAACAATGTAT
This sequence comes from Branchipolynoe longqiensis, assembly GCA_030323885.1. NCBI lineage: Eukaryota > Metazoa > Annelida > Polychaeta > Phyllodocida > Polynoidae > Branchipolynoe > Branchipolynoe longqiensis. The sequence goes on along the minus strand of CM059196.1, from coordinate 15,349,293 downwards.
AACGCCGTATCCTGAACATACCCAACATATACGTAACATATGACGCCGTATGCCGACGTGTTGGTCGAAAATCACATACGTTGGCATATGCTAAGGCTATACGTTGTAGTGTGACAGCCCTTTTACAGAACGTTGTGAGTACGGTATTTACCCCAGAGATACGCGGCGGGTGCCGGTTCAACATATGGCTAACGTGTTCCAACCTATCCCAACCTACCCCTAATGTGTGCATAACGTATGGTGACGTATGCCGAGCGTACGCCGAGCGTATGAGAAACGTATGAGCCATATGGTGACATACGTTGACAATTTTTAACATGCGCAACAAGTTTTTAGCGGCGCGACCTCCACCGACCTATGATGCCGTATCCTGAGCATACTCGACGTATGGCCAACGTATACATAACCTATGATTCCATATGCCAACATGTTGGTCGAAAATCGCATACGTCGGCATACGCCAACGCCATACATCGTAGTGTGACAGCCCCTTTACTGTTAGCCTAGTGCCCACTGAGTATGGGTGTCAGCCTAGTCTCATCTGTCATAAATGGATAAGGTAGGAAGTTTCGTTTTGGTTTCACCTTTTTCTCTTTCATTTACTTTTTGGCTTGTTTTAAGGAAATATAATTGGGAATTTCTCTTAGATCAAAATCATGTTTACTATATATACCTCTAGTGTCACTTACTCAGTCTAATGATGCGAACACTGTCTGGCACTTTAAAGGGGTACCCAGTTTAAACCGGGGTTTTCAGCAATGCGCATGCGTCAAATTCGAATGGCAAGCCTGAAATATTGTCCAAATTTCTAGGTTGTGGAGGAGTTCTCTGGAAATGTAGGGCGAGACAAGCAAGGATTCCTTCAGGAATCATTGTAGTGGATATTTTATGTTTGATAGAATATATTATCCTTTGCAGTAACAAGTTAACAAGCAACTAACAAATTATTAAACATGGGTATAATCTCAACCAGACAGAAATGCATGCGCATTGCGAAAAATCTGGTTTAGACCGGATACCTTTTTCAACTGTGACACCCGTGTTGCAGTTTTAAAGAGCACCCGATTTAAAACGGGGCTTTTCAAAATGCGCATGCCTGATTGAGATTGTACCCATGTTTTTTAACTTGTTTATTGCATGTTAACTTGTTAGTGCAGAGGATAATAGGCATATATTCTATCAAACAAAACATATTCAATCAAATGATTCCTGAAAGAATCCTAGCTTTAATTAAGCTCTTCTACAGACAGAAGCAAGCCAGAAATTCAGATAAGTTTCCAAGCTTGTCATCGTCATTCAACTTTGACGCATGCACATTGCAAAAATCCCCCTTTTACATAAGCATATTCAGTGCAGAAAGGAGCGGGGCAACCAGCCACGTTTAAACTTGTCTGAGCCTGTTTGAACTTGCAGGAAATGGATTTTCCTCTTCTCGTTTTCGCGAGAACTCAGTGTCAGCCAATCAGAGCTCTTCTTTTTTATTGCAAATGGCCACCTCCATGGGGGCCGCCATTTGCAATTGATAAGATTTTTATTGCAAATGGCGGCCCCCATGGAGGTTACTCATGCTTTCATTGGTTCATTGGTTCACGCCTGGATTATTGTAATGCTCTCTTGTACGGTCTGCCGCTGGCAAGTATTTCAAAACTGCAACGTATACAGAATGCGGCTGCCAGGTTGTTGACGGGTACAAAGAAATTTGATCACATCACTCTTGTGCTGAAATCATTACACTGGCTCCTTCTTGTATATCGTGCCTTGCATGATCAGGCTCCAGAATATATAGAGATATGCTCCAGGAAAGAACAAATGTTCGAACACTGCACTGCAGCCAGTTAGTAGTTCCTCGGAGCAGACTCAAAGGCTTTGGGGATCGTGCTTTTAGTATTGCTGCCCCGAGACTGTGGAATGCTCTGCCAGGATATATCACTGATTTAAAATCTGTTGGTGCTTTTAAAAAAGGTCTTAGGACACATTTGTTTCAATCTGCTTTTAACTAGGTGAAATTTATTTTCCTGTATATTTGTTTGTTATGTAAAGCGCCTGAGAACGGCTTGCTGGATCGGGCACTATATAAATGTTTTATTATTATTATTATTAAAACCGAATGAGCCAATGATGTTATTCCCACTCCTGCTTCCACGTTCCTCCCTGCCGTGCCAGTAATGAGTGTCTTATCGTCTTATCATCTTAATATCTAATATGAGGTGCATGATATTAAACTGATTTTTTTTTAAATTGGGGTTTACTCCTCCAGTGCCACCTGTGGTAACTGCTTTGTGACACAGGGAACATATATCTTCTCCATGTGGTATCCAGAGATTCCTGTTTGGAAAAACCATATGGGGCCCACAATGTAACTCATATGGACCCTATATGGGTCCTATGTTTTTTGCTGGCTGGCTGGGTAGCTTTCCACCGTTGCTGCTATGGGTGGCTTGCCACCGTTGGGCCAACGGTGGGTCAGTGGACAAAACAACGTTGTCCCCATGTCGTTTTTCCACCGTTGGCCCAACGGTGCTGCCACTGCCAGCACAACGTTGGCTCTGTGCTATCTGGGTAGGAGTTAGGTTAGGTCCCACCTTGGTTCAATGCATTCCATTACTTGAGAGAGTTTCACCGCTGACACCATGTTTTGTGTTTGGAGGAGATAGAGAGGCGTATGAATAATAGGAATATGGAACAAAGAACTCAAGGTGTTGTCTCCAGATCCATGTTAATAGTGTGACCTTTTATTACCAGGTGGCAGCACTCGGGGCTATGTTATGATATACACTAGATGGCAGTGGTTGTTGTATGCAGGTATTGCAGGTATAGCAATACCTCAGGGAGTTTAACGCCCCTGCCTTGCAGAGTTGTAAACCACTGCCTTGTGGTAAAGGTTCTTGACAGAATCGAAGGCTAAGGGAGCAAACGCTAAACAGAAAACCATGTCACTGTGGCAGCATTAAGGGCGGTTGATGTATGGAACTCCCAACATCTCCCGACCAGCCACTGCAGGGACAAATAGTTTTGCGCCTGTCTTGACATGTTCTTGCCGGTGTGAAACCTCTATTTGCTCCCCGAGAGAGTGCTGCTGGTAACTTGCAAAAGCCAGCAGCACATCAACACTTTTGCAGGCAGCTTTCATGAAAGCTTTCAGCTTTCAGCAGATGGCAGTGGTGAGCAGTAGATGAGTTAGAATAATTTAACAGCGACCATAGAATGCCATCGATTTCACTTTTAAAGTCCATTAAACTACATGTTTTATTATATTTTTTCGAATCAAAAGTAACGGGTAACTATTAAGATATAAGTGTGAAGAATATATTTTGCTTGCCACTTTTTCTAATGGGCTGGTTTTCACCCCGGCTACGGGATGAATATATAGCAACTCTGGCAAAATCGAATCTCTGTATATTGAAAATGTGCAATTTCAAGTAGGCCTGCCATGTGCCAATAGTTTTGACAGTTTAATGCTAAAAGTTGGCATTCTATATCCTGATAATCAGGTATTGTGCTAAATATCAGGGTATGAGATAGGGTAGACCTACCCTATTTATTCTAAAATTGGATCTTTAAACAAATCTAAAATCGAAAGCATATTCCGCAAATCGGGTGGAAGTGAATGCCCTAGATGGAGCCCCGTTGCGTTTATTTGCAAATTAGTTGTATTTGTTTTCGTGGTAACAACATGTTTTCTTTGTTTTTAGTGTTTAAGATGTTTTCGACTTTGACAACTTAATTTTGTTATTTCAATCATGATGAGGGAATATAGGCCTACATGTGCCAGGTAAAATGGCTGCTTAGGTCTTTTGCTGTGTCCATTATACTAAAATTACCGTTTCACCGGCCTATCTAGGCCTATCCTAGATAAAAAGATTCACCCTGTAATTGTAGTACACGGGTGAACGACAACGTAGTCTAAATACGGGCGAAAATAGCTTTAGTATGGAACAGGAAATAGAATGCCTGGTTCCAATATCAAATGGCTACTTATATCGGCACAGATTTGGTGCAATGGGAGAGAATGCAAAAAGACAATATGGCAGCAATAGAATGACGTCGATTTCACTTTTAAATTCTATTAAACTAGATGTTTTATTATATTTTTCAACTCAAAGGTAGCGGTTAAATATTAAGACTTATATAAAGAATAAGATTTGCTCTTTATATTGTGGATTTAAGGTCTCATTTCATTTCCCCGCTTTTTCAACAGCTTTTATATAGGGCTGGTAGTCACCCGTGTACTGCGAGTACAGGGTGAATCCTTTATCTTGGCCTATCCCTATTGTTATCCGGTAATACATGATTTCCATGACGCATGCACAGAGCGTAATCCAGACTGGACTTGTGGGTCACAGATCGAGTCTGTGGAGAGGCAATTGAGGCTCTGTTAACAGTGGCTTCATTTTGAGCAACTGAGAGTCTTTTCGGCACAAATGTGGATTTATAGAGAAAACATAATTAGGGCCTACCATTTTTAAATCATTTTTGATAATTAAAGCTGTGTATCCTATTGATTGATTGATTGATTGAAAAGCTTGATCGTCAGTGTAAAACAACACAGTGACACACTGTCTACCCACAACACGAGTGTCATTGCCTATCACCAGGTGTCGTACTAAATCGTGTATTGCAGCACAATATCCCTGCGTGCATTAAAAGTAAAAGCAGATATATATATCAAAGTGCTGTTTTTCCTAGCCTGGTCCCCCGGTCTATGTTTTCATAGAGGGCGCCACAACAGCGTCATATGGCATTCACGGTGGGCACCGGAAACCGTCTACATCCCATAATATGTTTTGCTTTGTGGATCTGCAGCTGTCAGCTATAACGGGCGTTTTAAGCAGCCAGTAACAATTGAAGGCCCAGGTAGGTTCCCCCTTAGGTGTTATTTTGAATTTATGGACACGTAATTGGGTTCTAAATTGGCTGAAGAAACCAATTAGCATCATCAGTTAAAGTAATGATTTTAGATTGTTTAGTATATGTCATTTTTGGGGAACGTTCTATATTTTTTGGTGACTGCTCTCATGTCTAACCCATTGTCGTTGAGATAGATTCCATGTCAGTAACTGTGACTCAATGTACCGGTAGTGAAAATTAACCTATGGATACCAAATCTGATTGACATCTTTATCACAATATATGTTAATAATTAGAATACATAGCGTGCAAATAGTTAGACTACCCGAAAACTAGTCGGGAGAAGATGCAACATTAAGTCGTTATTCTAAAGACTCAGAATGACCAAATCTCTTAACCAGAGACTGGCATAAATACAAGCAGAAGACTGAAGTCCTTTCAAAATTTAAATTAACCAAGAGCTTACTTATGGCATCAGTTATTTAGGGCCTAGTAGACCATGTAGACACGTAGATAAAGGATTCACCCTGTACCCCCAGTACACGGGTGAATACCAACCCTATATAAAATCTGTTGAAAAAGCGGGCAAATGGAATGAGAGCTTAAATTCACAATCTAAAAAGCAATACTTATGCTGTGTATATGTCTTAATATTTCCCCGCTACCTTTGAGTTGAAAAATATAATAAAACATATAGTTTAATAGAATTTAAAGGTGAAATCGACAGTGTTCTATGGCCGCCATCTTGTCGTTTTGCATTCTCTCCCATTTCACCAACTCTGTCCCGATATAAGTATCCATTTGATACTGGAGGCAGCCATTCTACTTCCTGTTCCAGACTAAAGCTATTTTCGCCCATATTTATATGACGTTGTCATTCACCAGGGTTAATCTGTTATCTAGTACTAGTAGACACGTTGAATGGTGTTGCTTACATCATAGATGTATCGCACATGCGCATTACCTGGTTGGCATAAGAAGCCACTAAATATAGCTGATAGTACTTAGTATAGATAAAAATCATAAAGGATTCACCCCGTACTTGCAGTACATGGGTTAACGACAACATAGAATAAATATGGGCGAAAATAGCTTTAGTATGGGGCAGGAAGTAGAATGCCTGCCTCCAGTATCAAGTGGGTACTTATATCGCCTCCCTAATTTATATAGGGTTGGTATTCCCCCGTGTACTGCAAATACGGGGTGAATCCTTTATCTAATAGTACTAGTGTTATTTAACCATTAATATTATTAATAATTAATTAATAAAAAGAGTAAAAGAAATAACAACTACCAAAGTATACCCACCAGCCTATAACACCTGACTACACCAGTAAAACATATACTACTGACAAAGCTATAGTTGACCCAAGACAATTTAAATGAGTCGTGCAACCATTATTTGCATAATCCAAAATCCACGACTACCTGTATCAGCAAGTTATGCCCATTATATTAATGTCTCCTCACAGGTATGATCATCAAATCACTGATATAGTCTAAAGGTAAATGGCTATTCTCCAGTCTACATGTGCAAAATAAGATCCCCACTATATTTGTAATGCCTCATTTTAACCTACTACTGTCTATATTGTTCATACCATCGCATCGTCTCATCCATAAATAGTTCATATGCACTATAATTGTTAAGGCCGGAAGACCAGCGCCTCGGTGCTGAAAAAAGATGTTATTCAACTGGAATTTTAAAAAATTTGAACCAAAAAAAAAAAATGTTCTATTGTGATAGATCGCACTCTGTCTGAGGTCGTTCGAGGTCAATAATAAACCCAGTTGCAAACTAGAACTTGTGTTCACTTATCCAACATATCATGACCAAATCTCCCACTCAGTCACATAATCGTGCCACTGAGCCGAGTGGTCTAGTAATGCTGGATAAGGTAGTGATACCGATGAGTAAAAATGTTGTAATCTATGTGGTTTAGGGTTAGGGTTAGGGTTAGGTGTAACCCTAACCCTAACCCTCGCCCCCTCGGGTGCGCCTCGAGCCCTCTCCTCCGTTTTGGTGGAGGGCTCCTCGGCGCACCCCCTGCCATAAGACCCGCAGGACTCCCTCCTCGGGCCGATGCCCTCGTCGCCGCATGAACTCACCTGACCCACAAGACATTATACCTTATCTATTCATAGTTGATTGCATTACCCTACTGTACATCCTATATTATGCATTGATATTGTTTATTTCACTGTTTTGTGTTTTGTTGCCCGAGGCGTAACCAATAAACGCCTCAGTTCCCACCTCCGTCTTCTGTCTTCCTTCTCGCGCATCGGTCGTAATGCGAAGCATTTCGTTTGATGCGAGGGAAGGGAGAGCGACTCCCCCCCCCCCCTCTGATCGCTCACCCAGCATTCGCGCCTCGCGCGACGCCTGCTCCTCACCTCCGCCCTCCCCCGGCCTTGAGCGTTCACGCCTCTCCTGCCACCCCTCACCTTCTCCCTTATAAGGCCGCCTGCCGCCTCCTTCAGCCACTCGCCTCCAGTCTCCTCCACGCGGCCTCGGAGGTCCAGGTCCCCTGGGCCATGATGTCGGGGAGGGCCACCCCGGCGCGCTGGCAGGCCTGGGCGGTGCCCCGGCGCAGACTGTGCAGGGTGAAAGCCTGAGAATCCGGAACGCCTTGGGCCTTGAGGGCGCCCCTCAGGAGTTCGGTGAGGGAGCGCGGGTCGAGGGGCCGGCCGGAGGGCATCAGGAGGGCCGGCGCGTCGAGGGCCGCCGGGGTCTGGGCGAGGGCGAGCTGCCAGGCCGAGACTGGGCAGAGGGCCGATCCGGGCATGGCTGGGATGAAGAGGGCCACCGCGCCCGAGGGGGCGGAGATCGTCTTGGAACAGCGTATTAGGAGCCGGAGGCCTCCGGGCGCGGGGCGGACGTCAGCGCGGGTGAGGGTGTGGGGGCCCCCCCACCCCTCGGGGCTCGGGGCCAGGAGGTTAGACTGGCGGAGCATGCCGAAGTACCCGAGGAGGAGGGCGGCCCGAGGGACGATGGAGGCGGGGCCCGCGCGGGCGAGATGGTCTATGACGAGCGTGAGGTGATGAGGCGTGATGGGCGGGGCCTGGCGTGGGACGTGAGTGGAGATGCGCTCCCCACCTCGGCAGACGTCCCTGGCGAGGCGGGCGTCGAAGCCCGAGGTGAGGCCGCCCGCCCCCTCCACCCAGGTCCGGGCCCCCGAGACGGCGTTCTTGACGGAGGCCGGGGCGAGGGCACGGGCGAAGAGGGAGGCGGTGAAGGCGGCGACGTCGAAGGCCGACGGGGCGAGAGGGTCGACGCCTCGGGCAACTGTGAAGCTCACGAAGTCCTCGGCCTGGCGACGGCGACGGCGGTTCCTCCAGGTCGCCGGGGCGAGGGCTGCGCGGCGGAGGCGGGCGACGTCCTGGATCTCAGCTGGGGGGTAACCTAAAGCCCGGGATGAAATGGAAAGGCGTCATGAGATGCGGCGGCGGGGAGGGCCCGGCTGAGGGCATCGGCGAGGAGGAGGTCCGCCCCGGGCTTATGAGTGATGTGCAGCTGAAAGGAGCCAGAGGCCGCCAGTAACCATAGCTCCCGTGCACAGGTCCCGAGGGTGGGGTCTCGGGCGCGTCCCGACTCGAGGGCGGTGGCCGAGGCCATGTTGTCAGTGTAGACCACGACCGTCGCCCCCGCGATGTCGTCCGGGAGGAGAGCGTGGAGGGCGACGACGAGGTTGACCGCCTCGAGCTCGTGGATCAAGGGGAAGCGCGCCCGGAACCCCGAGGAGTACCCTCGGGCGTAGTAGTGCGTCGGGGAGTGGGCGCCGCCGCCAGTGAGACAGGAGTCACACTCGATCACCCAGCGCCGACCCTCGGGGGATCGGAGGAGGTGGACGCCGTTGGAGATTCGTCCGTAACTGGCGAACCACCTCAGATCCCGGAGGGCGTCGTCGGCGAGGGTGACGGCGGCGGCGCCGTAGCAGCTGCGAAGCGCCCCGAGGAGGCGGGCCATGAACTTCCGGCCGGGGAGCACGCAGCTGCTCACGTGCTTGAGGCGGCCGAGGAGACTTTGCAATTGTTGTTTCCCGAGGGTGGGCTGGGCGATGCGAGCGTCGCAGTCGCTGATGAGGGCCTGGATCTTGTCCGGGGCGACCCGGATGGTCATCGTCTCGCTGTCGAGGGCGAAGCCGAGCCAGATGAGGCGGATAGCGGGAGGATGGCACTTTCCGGGCGCTACGTCGAGGCCGAGGGCAGCGGTGAGGGCGAGGAAGGCGTCGAAGGCCTGGCAGGCCCTCAGGTATGAGCCCTCGCACCCTATAAAATCGTCGACGTAGACGAGGGCATGGAAGCCCTTGCGCCGGACGATCCAGGCCACTGCAGCGGTGACGCGGACGCAGGCCGCGCCCGAGGTGTGGCACCCGAAGGGGAGGGCGAGATCTACATATGTGTTGCCGTCGAGGCAGATACCGAACAAAGGGCAGGAGAGGGGGTCGGCGCGGAGCTGGCGGTAGGCCCGGGAGATGTCGGCGGTCCAGACATAGGCCCCATGGCCTTGGTCGATGAGGCGGCGGCCCACGTCGGCGACCGAGGGGAGGGTGTAGGAGTGGGGTTCCCCGAGGAACTCGCGTCGGGGGATGCCCGAGTTCACGCTTGCTCCCGGGGGGTAGGAGAGGTCGACAATGACCCGCCTCTTGCCCGAGTCGGCCTTGGGGCGGGTCATCATCGGGGAGACCTGGGTCCAGGGGGTGAAGGGGGGGACGGTGAAAGGGCCGATGAGGGCGCCGAGGGCCAGCTCCGTGTCGACGAAGTCTCGGACGTGAGGGAGGTTCTCGGGAGGCTCTCGGTGGTTGGAGAAGGAGGGGCGGGGAATGGTGGAAGCGGAGTAGTTGGAGGGGAAGCCGAACTCGAGAAAGTCGAGGACGGCGGGGTCGGGGTAGTGGCGGAGGTGGGTGCGCCAGGCGGGTATGTGGAGGCCCGAGGGAAGGGGAATGCGGGCGGCCAAAAAGTTAGGTAGGCCCGCTTTCCGGAGGGTTGTGTAGGCGTGGTTAAATGCGGGGTAGCGGGCCCACGCCTCGCCGGAGGTGTGGGGCCAGGAGGAGAGGAGGGTAGGGCGGTATTGGTGGGGGGTGGGGCCGCAGGAGGGGGCGGCTGGGAGGGTGTCCTGGAGGTGGGGGTTGATGACGTCGACGGTAGGTTCGTCGAGGGTGGGGGCGGGGGCGGGGGCGGGGTGGGGGTCGGGGTCTGGGTCGGGGGGGCTGAGGAAGGCAGTGTCGCCTAGGGTGAGGTGGAAGTCTGGGTCGATGGTGCTGGTGGACAGCTGATGTAGGGAGGCGGCAGGGGCCTCGGGGGTGGGAGAGGGTTCCCGGGTGGTGGAGGCAGTGCTGGCAGGAGCGGCTCCGGGGGTGGCGGCGGGCTTGGCCTCGGGCACTCTGCTGGTGCGCGGGGCAGCCTGCTGGATGGCCGGCTGGGTCGGCCCGAGGAGGGCCGGGGGTCCGAGGCCGGGTTTAGCGGCAGGTGGGCTGCGTGGGCTGTGGATGTCGGCGGGGCTGGTTTTAACAGTGGTTGGCCGGTTAAGGGCCTCCGGGCCGGCCGGGGGGCTCCGGCGGACTAAAAACCGCCGAGGTGGCGGGCGTCGCGCGCTCACGGTTGCGCTTTGAATTACACACATCCTCACTATGGGCGGTCAGCATTTTCCGCACATTGGCGCAGTATGCGCAGGTATGTCGCTGCCGTGCGCCGCCTACGCCGTGGGCCTCCCCCGGGCCGGCTTGAGTGCAGGATGCGGGGTACCGGTTCCATGCGGAACAGGGAGCCCCGTGGAGGTCCCTGCTGTAGCTAATCCGGGTGTCGGGCTGGGAACGGGGCTGCTGACGGGCTTTGGGCGGGTCTGTGGAGCGGGCGTGGGTGGCGGTGGAGGGATGCTGGGTGGGCGTGGTGAGGGAGTCGAGCCTGAGGGCGTTGAGGGCTACGGGGTCGTGCCACCCGTGGGGGAGCCTCCCGTCTGCGATCCAGGAGAATATGGATTCTGAATAGCGGCGGACGGTCGGCCAGGGGTGGATGAGGATATCTCTCATAACGGTGAGGTGGTGGTGGTGTAGGCCCTGGAGGGAGTGGGCCGGGAAGGAGGGGTGGTTCACCAGAGAGAGGAGGGCGAGGCTATACTCGTCCTTAGAGGCTTCCCCGAGTTTAACCGCCTTGCGCCCAGGGCCCCTCTCGACGAGGTCACAGGGAAACACGTAATCCGCAGGAATACCTCGGCGCCGCTCGGTATGTTGCGCCTCGGCGGAGGCGAGGATGTCGCGGACTGCGTCGGCCGCGGATGCGGGGGTGTGCTCCGCAGGGTCTTGGCGGTAGATGGACGGCGGCGTCGGAGTCGAGCTGGCGTGGACGCGGCTGTACTGCTCGTACTGGGGATGGGGGTCTCCTGGCCGGGTCGCCCGAGGTGGAGGCGGGGGCCGGCTCCCGGCTGCGGCGTGCGCCCGAGGGGCCGGCGCGGACGGCATGCTGTAAGCGGAGTCCTGCCGCGGCGCGGGTGGCGGCTCGTCTGGACCCCCTCGGGCGATGCCGGTCTCGACGGCTTCCACACGGCAGGTGAGGCGGTTGATCGACTCGATGAGGAGGGCGATCTCGCTGCTGGCGTGGCCCGAGGGCGCCGGGGCTGCGGGTGACGTCGGGGCCGTAGAGGGGAGGGACCCCCCCGGGTGGCCCGAGGAGGGCCCCGGTGTGGCCATGCAGGCGGGCTTGGCAGCTTTCCGGCTCTTCCCCTTTCCGCGTCCGGGCATGGTGAAGGGTGGCAGAGGGGCAGCGATCCGAGAGGAGGTAATGCCGGGCTGAGGAGCCAAAGTAGAAGAAGGGCAGCGTGGAGGAGACTGGAGGCGAATGGCTGAGGGAGGCGGCGGGCGGCCTTATAAGGGAGAAGGTGAGGGGTGGCAGGAGAGGCGTGAACGCTCAAGGCCGGGGGAGGGCGGAGGTGAGGAGCAGGCGTCGCGCGAGGCGCGAATGCTGGGTGAGCGATCAGAGGGGGGGGGGGGGGGGGGGGGGGGGGGGGGGGGGGGGGGGGGGGGGGGGGGGGGGGGGGTGGGGGGGGGGGGGGGGGGGGGGGGGGGGGGGGGGGGGGGGGGGGGGGGGGGGGGGGGGGGGGGGGGGGGGGGGGGGGGGGGGGGGGGGGGGGGGGGGGGGGGGGGGGGGGGGGGGGGGGGAGGGGGGGGGGGGGGGGGGGGGGGGGGGGGGGGGGGGGGGGGGGGGGGGGGGGGGGAGTCGCTCTCCCTTCCCTCGCATCAAACGAAATGCTTCGCATTACGACCAATGCTGGATAAGGTAGTGATACCGATGAGTAAAAATGTTGTAATCTATGTGGTTTAACTCTGCCAGGGATTTTGTGGCATTTAAAACTAAGGCCAAATACAATTATAAAAATTGGTGATTGTTCCCACCCATGGCCATGCCTGAAAACTCGCCCCCCCCCCCTGAATTTGTTTTGTTATTTTAACTTAAAAAATGCGTCGGGGTAGCAGCAATTCAACTTCCATATCAACTTTTGAGTCATTGGTTTGACTCGGCCAGGGTTTGAACCAGGAGTTTGAATCCCACGACCTACCAGAATAGGAGGCAGACGCCCAACTCATTTGGCGATCGCATCTGGTAACGTATTACGTCTACGTCAAAAATAAAAATAAAATCCGCCTGCCCGACCCTGATTTTTTTAATTTTAAAAGGACATTCACCAATTTTTATATCTTTTTATTTGGGATAATCTAGATTTGTTTTCTTTGACTAGGCGCTGTGCCGAGACCACTGTGCTGCTGTAGACAAAGACACCACAGCGCCCTCTACAGCAGCACTTGGTAGCCCTTGTCTTAAGTGCGTCTCTTCAGTGCTGCTTACAACCACGGTACTAGTAAGTCACTTTCTGATTGGAAAAGTAAATAATACTTTTTTTTTCTGATATCCTTTAACTCTTTAAGAGATGTACAATATATAGATGCATCATTCTCTGAAATTGGGTACCACTTATTTCAGGATTCATATGGGTCCTTGAAAACCTGGAAAGTCATGGAATTTGATAATTTGAGATTCCAGCCCTGGAACGTCATGGAATTTGTCTAAAGATCCTGGAAACTCCTGACTATGATTTTGTTTAAAGCCTATATTATTTTTTAATCATAAATAGCTGGGGTATTTGGTGCATATGTTCGCTATTCATTAATCAGTGATGTTTTATATTTTAAGTGATTTTTGTGGGTTTTTTTATCCTGCCTCTCGGTTTTTATATTAAAAAATATACATACATTTGTTGTTATTTGTTATGCTTCCAAAGTGAATCGACTTAGAAGAAATTGCTGCTTGCATCGGATTATGCAGATCTAAATGTTGAGTATTCCTTATTTATATTATAGTGTCGGGACCACATTTCCCACCGCTGTATGCAGAGCTGCGGGCAAGGGTTCCAGACCTTCAGGCTCATCTGGTCGATTCGCAAAAGACAATAACTCGTCCGAGAGCTGCCAGTGCTTATCCACAGCACATACATAGAGAAGGTAGGCCTAAATCTCCCCTTGTTCCAATTGAGTATTACTTAGCAGTGATGACACTTCATACTTTTTTTAAAGTATTATACTTTTTCAAGGAACACCCACTTTTTATACTTTTTTCAGGTGTAAATGGGTCGTTCTCAGAAACTGTGTACCACTTGAGGTAGTCTACTAGAAATGCATATTTCAAAGAAACCCTTTATTGGAGTTTCAATATTTAGATTTCATCAGTTAGCCAAATAATGTGGGAGATAGTTTAGATCAAAAGTAAATGTTAATATTGTGTATTATGTATCTTATTGGGATGGATGTAGCTAAATACATAGAAAATTACATCACTAATTTGTGACATTGTCAACAGCATTGAAAATAAAGTGTCACAAACTTAATGAAAACCTCTGAACAACAGCTCATTTCACTTCAAATGGTCATATACAATGTCTTCATTAAGTTGAAGACATTTATTTCTAAAAAAAAATTGTAAATTATGAAATAGTTAACATTTTCTGGAGTCATTAACATCGTAACATTTCGTTTCCACTTGCAAGTACTATGAAACTCTGTATCAAACACTGAGTACAGATACAGTACAGGAACTATTTTCACCATTTGACACTATGCATGGACCCAGTTATGGTATAGTAAAAGATAAATCCTGAAATTGCCCCTAAACATTGAAATTTGAGCCGAACATTTGTGTAAAATTGTTGTTTCCACTTTGTTACTCTGCTAATCTGTTACTCTGCTAATATTTTCTTGCTTTTCTCTTTAATATTCACAAATAAGACAAAACCATAGCAATGAGGTTTCAAATTATTATTACTACTGTTTATAAAGCAAGTGGCATGTGAAATGTCCTAAAAATGTCAAGTTTTGTGTGGAAAATATTTGATTTTGGAGTCAGATTGGTTTCCATGCTATACTGCTATTTATTGGGTGTGAGCATCATTTGACCTACTTAAAATGCCAGAATATGTTTATTTTCAATTATTCAGATGCAAAAGGACATACACATTGAGGAAACTTGCTTATAGGACTTTGGCAGCATTTTGATTTTCTGGTACTGATGTCACACTATTGGTACACAACTTCTGAGAACGACCCATATACTTTTTAATACTTTTTTAATCCTAGCCGAATCAAACCACTGACTTATCAAATGTATACTTGTCACTACCTAGCCTAGCACGCCGCATTAATAGGACAGGACAAGGGCTGGTTAGCACAGTATCAGGATAATGTGACTAAATGATATTGGGTCATGGTGCCGGCAGCCTGGTCTCCCAGTGGGGTAGCACTATGAAGTCACCATGAGTGCACACTGTCACTGTGCTTGTTTGTCCTACCAGGGATGAAAGATCTCCGCGATATCGCGGATTTCCGGGATTCTTCCTGGAGGCCCCTACTGCAATCCCGCGGAATGATCAGCGTATACTACTAATAAATGCTTCAAATGGTGCAGCACTATCAGCGTATACTACTATTAGTACTAGTATGTGCTTCAAACGGCGCAGCACTATCAGCGTATACCAATATAGATGAAACCCAACTTCCGGGAATTTTCCGCGATTCCCTGACAATGCTAAACCGATGGGAGAATATCCGCATTTCCGCTTTTCTTCCCGGAGACCACTTTCATCCCTGCCTACTAATGATCTTCCATTTATTACTTGTTTCACGTGGAGTATTTTGATTGCATGAGTGGATGTTTGTTCGACTTCCAAGATGGTTGTCGTTTCGTTGTTCATCTATTTTTATCATCATCAGTCCCTTGACCAAGAGGGTCTTTTGGGCACTACACATGACTTTGCAACCAGTTTTTTTCCATTTGTCCTGTTCTCCATTTCCCTCTATGACTTCCCAAACTCCATTCCCTGATGTTGTTTTCCCACCGCTTCCTTTGAGTTTGTCCACCTTGTTTTCTCCCCCCTTTCACTGTGCCTTACAAGATGGCTGTGGCCAGACCCGATGAATGGGAAACATGACCATGTCATTGCAGTTTGCAGCTAGTTACGATTGTCAGGAGATTTTTGTGTAGTCCAATTGCACACTTCCGCATTGGTAACATGGTCTTTGTATGATATGTGTAATATCTTGCTATAGCGCCCCGCATTTCCATGATTTGTATTGTTCTTTGTAGCTGTGCTGTGAGGGTTCATGCTTCACAAACATACAGAAAGATGGATGTGAGCACATCAACCATATCTTGGAGCTGAGTGAAATACTCTTGTCAATTCAAACTGGTTTCAGCCTTGTAAATGCTGCTGTTGTCTGTGCATTCCTAGTGAGTATCTCAGGCTTGAAACCCTTAACAGTAAAATCTGAGCCCAGGTATTTGAAGTTTGTGACTGTCTCAAGCCTCTGTCCATTCACTTTGATCTCTGTGTTGATGCCGCTGGTGTTGTTTGTCATCAGCTTCATCTTTTTTACACTGATGTCCATCCATGCTGTAATCTGGAGGCTTGGTTGAGATACACATCTATCGCACAGTGATCCTTGAACAAAGTACAACCTGGCGGAGCCCATCCCTTTCCATGTCAAACACATGGTCATTGAGTTCATAGAACCCTCCCGCTCATGATCTAGCCCTTGTCTTTGTACCATGAAGATATTCACCGAGTAATTCCAAGTTGACACCAGCTATTTCACCCATAACTCGGAGAATCATGGAGGGTAGGAGAATCTACCTTCCTCTGTAGATCCAAGGGACCTACCACTGCATCTACATTTAGCACTACAGTGTGATGTGCGAAAAGGAAGAAAGCAAGGCGGGGGTGGGAAAAACAGAGGCGTTTATTGAGGCGCCTCTGGCAACAGAGGGGGTAAACAAGGTACAGTAAGGGCTCAGGAGGAGCATAGAAGGTACATGGAAGGTAAGCTCATGAGGAGCAGAAAAGGAACAGAGAGTCTATCACATGGGGTCATACGGAGCAGAGACATGGGTACATAGCAACAGTGGAAAAGATAAGTAAGGACAGAGGCAAGTAAGGTTCCTGAGGAGCAGAAACAAGGAAAATACACAGGGGCTCATAGGGAGCAATGTCAGAGGTAAAAGAGTTCTGGTGAGGGGGGGGGGGGGCCGAGGAGCCCTCCACCAACCACCAAAATGGAGGAGAGGGCTCGAGGCACGCCCGAGGCGGGGGCGCGGGGCGCCCGAGGTGGGGGCCCGGAGTTGCAGGTCTGGGTGAGAAGAGGGTCCGGGGCCTACGTGGACGGGGAGCGGGCGGCCAAAAAAAAGGGGAGGCCCGCTCCTGAGGCCTGAGGGGAAGAGGTCCGGCGAGGGTCGAGCAGGGGGGGCAGCGACGTCCTCAGGGCTGGGTGGGTTGGGGGTTGGGGTCGGGTCGGGCGGGTTGAGGAAGGCGGTGTCGTGAAGATCGGCGGCTGTGCCATCGAAAGAGGGTTCCTCGTGAGGCTGGGCTGGGCTGTGGTCTGAGGGGTCCTCGTGAGGTTGGGCTGGGCTGTGGTCTGAGGTGTGAGGTCCGAGGTGATGATCCCCGGCTCTGACTGGGCGGCGCTTCGATCGGTGGTCGCTGGGAGGTTGTCGGTGGTCGTGATGGTCGGCGGCGGTGCTGTCTGGGGCGGCTGTGCTATCGGAGGAGGGTTCCTCGGGAGGCTGGGCTGGGCTGTGGTCTGAGGCGTGAGGTGCGAGGTGAGGGCGGCGCTTCGGTCGGTGGTCGCTGGGGGGTCGTCGGTGGAGGTCGCGGGGCTGTCGGCAGTGGTGAGGGTGAGGCGCCGGGGAGGGACCCCCGGCCGGCCGGAGGGAGGCCGGCGGATCAAAAATCCGCCGAGGCGGCAGGGGTCTGGGGCTCACGGGGGGTCTGTGCTCCCCGGGGCGGTGCTTGAGGTGGCGGCGGGGGGTGCGCTCCCCCGGGGAGGTGTGCCCGAGGTGATGGGATGGGCGGTGTGCTGTACGCCGTCCGACGCCGACGGGCCGTGATCTGTAGGATGACGGCCTCGGCGCCCGAGGGCTGGTCCCGAGGCGCCGGGGGGGGACCCGGGGCCAAGCTGGGCGAGGCGCCTCCCGGCGTGCCCGAGGAGGGGGCCGGCGTGGCCGCGGCGGTCGTCCGTTCTCCCTTCCTCGGTGCTTGAGGCGGCGGGGGAGGGCGGTGGCGTCCCCTCGGGCGCGGCGGTGAGACGGCTGCCGCGTTCGTGCTGGGGGTGCAGGCCCCGCATGCAGGCCCCGCCTGCGGCGCGCGCCCGAGGTGCTGGGGCGGTCGGCGTGGTGTAGGCGGCTTGTCGCCTCGGCGCAGGCGAGGGGCTCGCCGGTGGCCCTCGGGGTCCCCCCGATTCGAGGGCATCCAGGCGGGCATAGAGGCGGGCGTTGGTGAGGCGATAGAGGGCCTCAAGGTCGAGGAGAGCCTTGAGAATGGTACTTGTCTCGGTGCCCGAGGCGGGGTCCGAGGGTGGCGACGGGGACGCTGCATCCAGGAGCGGTCCGAGGGGATGCAGCGGTCCGAGGTGAAGAAGTGCCAAAAAGGAAAACGGGCAGCATGGAGGAGGGCTGGAAGGCGAGTGACTGAGAGAGGCCGGCGGGCGGCCTTATAAGGGAGGGCAGGATGGCGGTGACAGGGTGAGGTGCGAAAGCAAGGCGGGGGGAGGGGGAGGAAGAAAGCTGAGAGGCGGGCGTTGCGCGAGGTGAGAAAGCTGCGCGACGGCCGGGGAGGCGGGGGGAGGGTCTCTTCCTCTCCACACATCAAGCGCAATGCTTCGCATTACGACCAATTGTGACAAACCCTAATAGTGGTAGGTAGCAGACCCATTACAAAGACCCTATAATACTAAGACGGCTCACTCAGCCTGTACTGTGTAAGCAAAATGATCAAACCCACCACTTGGTGCGCTGGCTGTTCTCTTGGTTAAACAGTTGCTATATTATATGTATAAATGTACATATGAATGTGAAAGATGTGTGATGATGGCAATGATGATGCTGATGATGTGTATTTGTTCATAGCAATTTCATATTGATGTGATTTCATACTTACCTATCTCATGTATAATATAATTGTATGTGTTTACATGTGAAACACCAACCAGCAGCTGGGCTGATCAAACCCACCACAAGGTGGCACTGCAAAATTTACATTACCATGGGAGAGATAGGGAGTGAGCTGTCTTAGTATTATAGGGTCTTTGCCCATTAGCAATCATATGTCTAATTCTATCAGGCTCCTCACTTGATCAAAAGAGATCCACAATGCCCATCCCTGGCAATATTTTGCTATAGTCTATTTTTGTCATGCACTAATATCTTTTTGATGGGAAATTGATGTTTGTAATTATTTGTTATTTAGCATGTATAAGAGACCAATGGCACCATTTGTGAAACCACACCTAGTACATTTCTAATAGGACATTGATACTTTTGATTCTTTGTTTATTAGCGGGTATCAGAGACCAATGGCACCATTTGTGAAACCACACCTAATGCATTTCTAATAGGACATTGATGCTTTTTATTCTTTTTCATTAGCGGGTGCCGGAGACCAATGCCACCATTAGTGAACCATACATAATAAATTTCTAATACAAAATTTATGATTGTAATTATTTGTTAATTAGCGGGTGTCGGAGACCAATGGCACCATTAGTGGAACCATACGTAATACATTTCTAATGGGAAATTGATGTTTGTAATTCTTTGTTAATTAGCTTGTTACAGAGACTAATGGCACTATCACTGAGGCCACACCTGAGACACTTCCTATAAGAAATTGATGTTTGTGATTCTTTGTTAATTAGTGGGTGTCAGAGACCAATGACACCATCACCGAGGCCACAGCTGATAGATTTCCTATAACAAATTAATGTTTGTGATGTTTGTTTTAGTTGGCGGGTGTCCAAGACCAATGGCGGCGTTAGTGAAACCACAGATCCCTGAGCCATTGCTTGGCAGAATCCACATGGAAGGGGTCAGAAACGTGAGCTTGTAGTCTTATTTCTGGTTATGAAATCAAATGCTGAGGATATATTGAATACTGAGTACTCCCATATAGGGTATTGGGAATGACGGCAAGACTAATAATACCCCTGTCACATTACAATGCTTCTCGCCGGTGCGCCGCCAACACGCAAAATCACTTTTAATCGTTGAGTCACGTCAAACTTTTCGGCGTCAGTGCAACATATTGGTAGTGTGCGGCCGACGTTGTGGTAAAAGTTTGGCGCGCCGTCCTGATATGACCTTAGATCTTGGTAGGACGTAAAACAACAAAAAGCAACCGTTTGGCGCAAAGTGTGGGAACGACCCTGATGCATGCGTGGTGTCTGCCTAGTGTTTGCATAACGTTATTCCAGCGATGTCGACGTGCTTCTGACGTCGCCATAATGTTGACACCTTCGTGTTGTCGGTCGTCGAAAGTTTATTGCAAGCACAAAACTTCGCCGATCCGATGACGCGCGCCGCCGAGCCTCGTTGACCGTCGCCGTAGATATACCAACACGCACGTAACGCTTCCTGACGTATCCCAACATTGCGCCAAAGAATCGCATACGTCGACGTGCATTGGCGAGAAACGTTGTAATGTGACAGCCCCATAAAAGAAGGTCACGAGATGGACCTAATTGGTCAGTGGCATCCCTGCCTAATGGCTGTCTCAATGTAGGTGCCCAAAGGGATAAGGTCATACATTCACTGTACATATTATGTATGTGCTGCCCTAAAGCCTTAGTTAATGCACCAGTACCTAAGTTGAATATATAGAATCAAATCTAGGTAAGTATTTTGGTTTTGAAAAAAATATGTTTCACCGGAACATGCAACTTTAAGCAATATTAAGTCGATTTTAATAGAACATGTTACTGCTGAAGCCTATGGGGGTCAGAGTTTTGACAAGCACAGCAACATTAAATTAGCATCAAAACTCTCCTCTAAGTTTGTCATTTTAAAGCAAAGTTACTTCAAACTAAACGAAGATAGATTATAATGATCAATATCTAATATATCTTTTACCAGACACAGTGGCCAAATTGGTAGAGTGAAGGCGTCCATTGCAGAAAGCCAGGGAATATGAATCCTAGCCGAATCAAACCACTGACTTATCAAATTTATACTTGTCACTACCTGGCCTAGCAATCCGCATTAATAGGACAGGACAAGGACTGGTTAGCACAGTATCAGGATAATGTGACTGTGTGATATTGGGTCATGGTGCTGGCAGCCTGGTCTCCCAGTGGGGTAGCACTATGAAGTCACCATGAGTGCACACTGTCAAAAGTCAGTACCAGTCCTGATATGACCTTAGCAGTTGTTTGGACATGAAATCCCAACAAACAAGCAACACTTGTTTTCATCCCTGGGCAGCACTAATCCAATTTTATTTAAATCTTTTGAATTTTGTCTTAGTAATAATTTCGGTTTTCTTGCTTCTTGTTTATGGCTTGTAATTCTTTGTCTAATATATAATTATATCAATTCTTATTCTTCACAGGATGATATGCTGCCAGACATTTGGGCATCCCATGCTCCTGGTGTGTCATCCAAGCGCAATCGGCACCGCCATCATCATATCAGCAAAGCAGACAGTTTCAAAGCGCGTGTATACATGTGCTAACTCTGTCACTTACAGGAGTGGCATTTTTTAATCATTAAATAAATAAAAGTATTAAGGATAACTGTTTTCCGCGTTTCGTCTTTAATAGTGGAACAGTGTTAAAACGAGGCCATAGCCATAGCATTTTTATTTATTTTTTGGTACATTAGTTGTTTAAAGTTGCATGGTCCGATAAAATATAAAAAATTCAAAACCAAGACACTTATCAAGATTGTATTCTATATATCCAACCGGGATGGCCGAATGAGTTAGAGCGTCCGTCTCCCGTGCTGGTAGATCGTGGGTTCGAGTCCCGGTCGAGTCAAACCAATGACTTTAAAATTGATACTTGTCGCTTCCTAGCCAGGCGCTCGGCATTATTAGGATAGGGCAAGGACTGGTGTGCTCAGTGTCAGGATAATGTGACTGAGTGGGATACGAGGTCATGGTGCCGGCGGCCTGGTTTCCCAGTGAGATAGCACTATAAAGTCGCCATGAGTGCGCACTGTCACAAGTCGGTACCCGTCCTGATATGACCTTAGATGTTGCTAGGACGTAAAACAACAACAAACAAAAAATATATCCAACTCAGATACTGGTACTTTAGCTCAGGGTTTGTGACAGCACATACAGTATAATCAGTGAATTTATTACCCCATCCCCTTGGATACTTTGCCACAGCCATAAAAGGAAGAACACCATTAACCAATTAGGTCAATCTCGTGGCCTCATTAACCTTTACCCTCATTCCAAGAACTTAGTCAGGTTCCAGGATAGTATTGCTGGCACCATATCCTGGGCTGATATAAAGTTGCATGGTCATAATTATTTTTTCAAAATCAAACCACATATTTAAATTTGACCCTATTTTCCCAACTCAGATGGGAAAATGTTAAACTGAAAATCTGAAGGTACCCAGTTTTTTGTTTTTGGGACATTAGTTGATTAATCATGGACAATTGGCCTTCATCATTTCACTGCTCCTTACCCTATTCTAATAATGTTGAGCGCCAGGTGAGGTTGGGATATGGCCAAATAACATAAATTAAATGTTGCTCGTTCCTGCCCATCCTTAAAAAAATTGGCCACTCCTGATTTTTTTAGATTTTAAAATATTTTGTTCTTAAACTTAAAAATGTGTTGGGCTAGGAGCATTTGAATTTTTGTATAAATTTTAAGTCATTGGTTTGACCTGGCCAGGGTTCGAACCTGACAGTTTCAATCCCATGACCTACCAGAATGGGAGTCAGGTGCTCAACTTGTTCAGCCATCACGTCTGGTTACCCGTTACGTCTGTAGTGTATGTACGGGAAGCACGCCGGACCCAGCAAGGTGGGTCACGTGAGCAAGGTGACGTGGTGGATCATGGTTGAATAAACGCCACTTGGCATACAGACTTCTAAGCGTTCACGTCTATAACATTACATGGTGTCAGATGTGGTGGAGCGACTTCAAACATGGCGCTAACAGGTTTGAAACCGCCGGCTCCCCTGAGTTTGAAAGGGAACTTGGCTATAAATTGGCGAGTGTGGCATGGAGCATATGAGTTGTATGCTGGGGCCACTGGACTATCTTCAAAGAGCGAGAAGGTGCAATGTTGTGCTTTTTTGCATGTGGCGGGCCTAGAAGCGCAGAAGTTGTTTCATACAATGAACCTGGACAGCAGTGACCGCGAAAAAATAAATGCGATAACAACTGCGTTCCGAGAATATTGCCATGGGAAGTCTAACCGCACTATTGTGCGTTACAAGTTCAGTACGTACAACCAAACGACACAGGATATGGAGACGTATATTCGTGAGTTGCAGTACTGTGTTGAACTTTGTGATTATGGTGTTACCGAAGAGTCTATGTTGTGTGACAGGCTGGTGTGTGGTATTAAGAGCAATGTGGTGCGGGACAAGTTGTTGCAGACCCCCAACCTTGAATTGGAGCGGTGCTTAGAAATATGTCGCCTGAGTGAGCACAGCTCGGAACAGTTAGGGGCTGGTGCGGATAACGCTTATGACACCGAGGTGCATGCTGTGAGTCGTCACGAGAGGCAAAGGTCACGACCCCCAGCACGCCCACCGGCATGGGCCGGTGGTGATAATAGGCGCAGTGAAGGTAATAGGCAGGGTGTCAACCGGCTGAGTTGCAACAGGTGTGGATATTCGCACCCGCGCGACAACTGCCCAGCCAGAGGGAAGGAATGCATGGCATGCGGTCGCATTGGTCATTTTGCGAGAGTATGCAGAGGAGGTCAGCGGCAACCGGCACCGGTCAACGCATTGGACATGGATGAAGAGGGCACACCGGTTGAATGGTTAACCGAGGATACGTATGAGGAGGAGCCGAATGGCTTGGTTGTAGGAGCTATCGACAAAACCAGAGAGCGTGTGGGATTATGGTTTGAGAATGTGAAGGTATGTGGTGAGATGGTCGAGTTCAAACTGGACTGTGGCTCCGAAGCCAGCATAATACCCGAGAGTGTCTTCATGTCGTTGCCAAACATGGAGCTGAAAAAACCAAGATGTCGACTGGTGACGTATTCCGGAGAGAGGATCTGTCCGCGCGGGGAAGTGACTATCAACATCCGAGGGCACCGGATCCTGTTTCAAGTTATCGACAACGGATGCGCGATATTAGGGAAGGACGCCTGTGTGAAGCTTAACCTCCTGAATCGTGTACTGTCGATGAACGCTGAATAAAAAAAAGCTCCGGGGATCATGGACACTGAAGCTCAGGCACTGGTAAATAAATATCACAATGTATTTAACGGGCTGGGCTGTATAAAGGTTAATGCGACCATACATGTTGATGAGAGTGTACCTCCAGTAATTGATCCACCGAGGCGTATTCCGCATGCCATCAGTGATGCTGTGCGGAATGAATTGGACAGGATGGTAAAGCTTGGGGTTATTGTTGAACAGATAGAACCAACACCTTGGGTAAACTCAATTACCATTGTGCAAAAGCCGAATAAGTTACGGGTGTGTTTAGATCCAACCAAGTTGAATAAGGCGATACTCCGTGGGGCTTATCCTATTAAAACAGTCGAACAAGTGGTAGCCAGTACAGCAGGGGCTAGGTTTTTCTCTGTGTTAGATGCCCAAAGCGGGTATTGGCAGATAGTGTTGGACAAACCTAGCTCGTTGTTGTGTACGTTCAATACGCCTTGGGGGAGGTATAGGTATACCCGGCTCCCATTTGGGATCAAAACGGCCGGGGATATTTTTATACAGGAAATGGACAGTATATTAAGGGATCTCCCGGGGGTTGATGTAGTGGCAGATGACATTCTAATTTACGGTGAGACCATCAAGCAACACAACGAGCGATTAGAGTCTGTCCTGAAACGAGCACAACAAATCGGATTAAAATTGAATCCTGAAAAATCTAAATTGTGTAGGATGCAAGTAGAGTATGTAGGGCACTTATTAACGGGTGAGGGTCTTAAACCAAACCCTGACCGTATCCAGGCGATCACGGAGATGCCTACACCAACAGACAAGGCAGGTGTACAGAGATTTTTAGGAATGGTGTTGTTGAAAACAGCGCCGGTGCTGAAGTATTATGAGGTGACGAAGCCGGTGAAAATGCAGGTAGATGCTTCAATGACTGGGCTTGGGGCTGCGTTGTTTCAGGATAATCAGCCAGTCAGCATGGCGTCAAAAGCATTAAATAAGTGCCAGGGAAATTATGCGGTTATCGAGAGGGAGATGCTTGCGATCTGTTTCGGCTGTGCAAAATTTCACGGTTACATTTTCGGGAAGCAAGTCACAGTCGAAACGGATCACAAGCTCCTAGTAAACATAATGGAAAAACCACTACATATGTTAACGGCACAGTTACAGAGAATGAGACTGCGACTGCAGAACTATGATATAAAGTTGGAGTATGTAAAGGGGGTGAACATGTTCTTTGCTGATGCTTTGTCTAGGGCACATACCACAAAAGTTGAACGAATGAACTTATATGATGATTGTATGTCTGTTGCAGCAGTAGACTACATCACGGATGAGTTGGCAGACATAACACACGCGACAGCACAGGATCACACACTGCAGCAACTCATCAAGTACATCCGAGACGGATGGCCAGAGAAAAATACCTCAATACCTAGTGATGTGAAACCGTATTACACATATAGAGACGAGTTGACAGTACAGAATGATATAGTGATGAAACAAAACAGAATAGTAATTCCAAAAATGTTGCAAAAACAGTTGTTAAACACGCTACATGCTGCACACTTAGGAATAGTAAAAAGCAAACAGATGGCACGTGATAGTGTTTTTTGGCCAGGGCTAGACAGCCAACTGCAGGACAAAATTTCCAGGTGCCAGACATGCCAGTCGGTAAGAGCTCGACCACACCACGAGCCACTGATTAGTCATGACATCCCAGACATTCCTTTCTATAAGGTGGGCATTGATTTGTTTCAATGTGGACACAGCAATTATATGCTGATCGTAGATTATTATTCCAAGTATCCGGAGGTGGTGGAACTAACAGAAACAACGAGTAAGTCCGTAGTAGAAAGTATGAAACAAACGTTCGCCAGGCATGGGATCCCTAAAGTAATTGTATCGGACAATGGTCCGCAATTTTCAAGTGAGGAGTACAGGGTTTTTGCTAAAATGTATAATTTCATCCCGAAATTTTCAAGCCCTTTATATCCAAGGAGTAATGGCCAATCTGAAAGGTGCATACAGACAGTTAAGATGATGTTAAAAAAGTCAATGATCAATGGGTCAGATTTTAATCTGGCGTTATTAGCATATCGAAATACAACAATGCCCGATATAGGGGCATCCCCGGCACAACTTCTGATGAGTAGAGTATTAAGGAGTACGGTACCAGTAATACCAGAACGATTAAGAGCAAAGACAGTCTCAACGAGAAAGAAACAGTTACAGCAGAGACAAGACAAACAGAAAGCGTACCATGACAGACAGGCCACAAAGTCACACAAAGCATTACATGTGGGGGAACATATTCGGTACTTGAACCATCGAAATGAATGGAAAAAGGGAAAAATAGTGCACGTAGATATGCAACATGGCAGACACTATCACATCCAGAACAGTGAAAACAGAACATTGCGAAGAAACAGAACACTAATTACGCGAGCACCTGAGCCAATTAACAACAAACCGTCCTGTGATAGGACGCAGGAAGGCACAGTAACACCTCAGAAGTCAACAAGGTCGGCAGTGGGTGGTTATGTGAACAGGTTCGGAAGGGCAATCAAGCCAGTGAACCGTCTAGTTAACACATGCAATTAGTTTAAGTTTTGACTTGTAGAAAGGGCCGCAGAGTTCACTGGGCTATGAGGGACATAGTTAGGAATAGAATGTTAGCGTAAGATATATTCGCATGTTACATTCAGTGAGTGAGAGCGTATAACATTATATACCATTTCGTTGTTAGTTTTAAGATGTATTTATCAAATCAAGCAGGTCCGTGTGAGATCATATCCTGTCGATACCCAGAGACTGTAAGAATGATCCATGGATGTGTTTAAGAACAGTACGTACGGTAAATATGAATTTAATCCGTAAAGGGGAGATGTAGTGTATGTACGGGAAGCACGCCGGACCCAGCAAGGTGGGTCACGTGAGCAAGGTGACGTGGTGGATCGTGGTTGAATAAACGCCACTTGGCATACAGACTTCTAAGCGTTCACGTCTATAACATTACAACGTCTACTTAAAAAATCAAATATAAAAATAAAAACCACCCACCCGACCCTGCTTTTTATTTCAAAAGGATAGGACGTAAAACAACAACAAACTGATCACCAATTGTTTGGCCTAAATATAAATTTTTAGGTCATTGGTTTGACTTGACCAGGGTTTGAACCCAGGAATTTGAATCCCATGTCCTACCAAAATCAGAAGTGGCTGCTCAATGCTTTTGGTCACCCTTTCTGGTTACTTTGAATCTGGTCTGCTGGCTAAATTTGTTAATCTACTTTATAAAACATTGAATATGTTTTATTTACAGATGCACACATAGATAAACAAAATTAGTATGTATAACCAATTTGATTAATTATGCTATGTGATTAAAATTAAATATATGATAATGTGGGTGAGTGGGAAATTGAATCATTGTGCCATTGGCTTGGTTTCCCACTGGGGAAGTACTATGAAGCCAGATAGATTTTGGTAGGTCATGGAATTCAAACCCCCTGGTTGAGTCAAACCAATGATTTAAAAATGTATGCTTGTAAGTTTTAGCTTGGTATTCGGCATTACTAGGATAGGGTTAGGGGCATGGTAAATAGGAAGATCAAATTGTCTGTGACTGTAAAATTCCCCAGTTTAATCAACTCATGAGTATCTTCAGTCAGTTCAGATTTTTAGCATAACATTATCCCATCTGAGTTGGAAATATAAGATCAAATGTAAGTTTGTGGTTTGATTTTGACAAAATGAGTATGCTTCATCAGACCATGCAGCTCTAAAACAAGTTTCAAACCCATGGGTTTGAATCCCATGACCTACCACAACTAAATCATTCCACTGCTCATTGCCCTATCCTAGTAATGTCGAGCGTCTGGCTAGGAAGCGACAAGTATAACATTTTAAGTCATTGGTTTGACTCGACCAGAATTCGAACCCACGATCTACCAACATGGGAGACGGACGCTCTCTAACTCATTCGGCCACCCCGTCTGTATCAGGATGTGAGCGGCCTTGAAAGTGCTGGGATTTAATGTTGCCTAGTCCAATGGTTTTTTAGTTTCTATCATTTACCTTAGCAAGTCTCTCTCGCTCTCCCTTTCTCTTTGTATGAAGTAGTAAGCAGTTTCTAGTATGGACTATATGAGTATATCCACTGGCGGAAAAATGGCAATGCTATCAAGGTTACAGTAGATGGCACCACCATGGCAGCGTGAGGCATGCTCGGTGGCAGCATGGACTATTCCAATTGTTCGTGCGCTTTCCCCTTTGTGTCAGTCGGTTTGGTACGGATCTATCTTATAGAGGGGGTGACATTACGTCACGAGGCAACTTTCGGTGGCCATATTGGATGCCATCAGAAGGCTTGCAACTACCTACACTGTGGTTATTTACTGATTTGTTGGTTTATTTGTCACTGTTTTGAGCAGTTTGGCCTCAGAAGTTGTTGCTAAAGTGCTGTAAGTAATTAAGCACACTGGATGTAAACTGCCCAGAACCTCCCATAACACAAGAAAACTCTGTTTTACTACATATGTATGCATTCACAACAAGGCTAGGGAGGGTGCTCGTAATCCAAGATGGCAGCACGCTGATTGCTAAGTAATGACGTCACGTGCTCTCCCTCTATTCTTAGGTAGGATCCACCCCTCGTGTGGCTTCCGCAGCAGTTATCTAGGCGCATGATGTGACCCGAGGTTTTGCTGCAACACTAGCTATTACTTGTCAGCAAAGTCTATTTACTAATCCTGTACAATATAAAACAAACAACTAGTTAAGTCTACTATTAAATAATGAATAGTTTCACCAAATCATCTCTAATCTAAAGAATTCCCTAATATCATAAATATGGGTGACCACAACATGATCTAAACGAAAAGTTAAATTATTACACCTACTACGACGGGCTCCATCGTTCAATGTTTTGCTACATTGGCTTAGAGTTGATGAACTGGGCGAGAATGCTCACATATCAAAATGGCGGCCACGGGATTCTCTCCATTCAACCTTTAAAATCTATTAATGTACATGACTTAATACATTCTGAACTCGAAAAGTAGTAGGCTATTATAAATAAGTTAGGATGATATATTTAGCGTCTTAGATTAAGGATTCAGATCCATATAACAGATAATCCAGCTTCCAACATATTTACTTGCTGGAATTGTTTACTTTCGGCCAACATCCGTGATTCAAGGATCCTGGATAGGATACACCATAACACGGTTTGGCCTTATATGGGCATGTCCTACTTTCGCGAGAACGAGGCCACTTCCGGTTATAGGTAAACAAACACTGATAGCCTTGAGTTAGCCAGAACGCACAGTGCAAAGCATTAGTTTTATTCAAAATTAATAGAAATCCAGAACCCTAACCATATAAATTTAATATAATCTATTCGTTGAGTATGTTTTCTATATGTGTACAAAGCGATTTGTTTCTAGATGGTGTGGTTTTAGAGATATTTCACTTTTTCTGTATGAAGATTGCTCACCGCCATTGACAATGCATTGAGTTTGCCGCACGCGTAGTGAAAAACGTCAGTTTTATTCAAAATTAATAGAAATCCAGAACCCTAACCATATCAATTTAATATAATCTTTTTGGTAAACATGTTTTCTATGTGTATTCCAATCAGTTTGTTTCTAGGTGTTGTAGTTTTAGAGATATTTCACTTTTTCTGTCAGACAATGCACTGAATTTGAGGTACGCGCAGTACAAAAAGTTTATTTTATTCAAAATTAATAGAAATGCAGAACCCTAACCTTATAAATTGAATATAATCTATTTGATGAATATGTTTTCTATATGTGTACCAAGCGGTTTGTCTATAGATGGTGTCGTTTTATAGATATTTCACTTTTTCTGTAAAAAGAATGCTCACTGCCACACTGATGATACTGCCACATGCGTTTGTGTACCTGCAAACAGGAATTAGGTCAAGATGGCCGCCAAACCGTGTTATGGTGTATTGTAGGTTTTGTAGATACAATATTAACTTTGACTCAGCACAAAACAATCATTGATTGTCAGATTGCTGAAGTAGTTTTGGTAATTTATATGAGCGTTGTCGTTATTTCTAAATTTGGATAGTTCTTGGTGTAGTTCCGTATGCTCCCAGTGTACCCCGTTCCGTATAGAACTTGTTTGAAAAGGGCGTGGCGAACCGGAAGTTTACATACAACGCGGAGTTGCAGCGCAAGTTCGTTGATAGATGAATGCGCCTGAACATGACACTGTGATAGGTAAGATTCTTTACGTTCTCTTACTAATTTAGAACGATCTATCAACCCATTTGGGATAATTCTTTATCTAGATATTTCGTATTCTATTCTGGATATATGGTTCGAGGTGGCAACGCGAGGTTACACTGTAAATCGTAATTCACAATCGCTACAATGTCAATGACACTGAGTGACTGACAGGGGACTTCCTCTTCAACTTCAAGGCTCTTCAAGCCTCTTGTGTCTTGACTTTAGTTTAGTGACCTTACTTAAGTTTAGACCTTAGGCTTAGTACTAATACATACTAGTTACTACGTCTACGCTAGTATACTAGTAATAATACTAGTTTAAGTTTAGTAGTTACTCCCGCATCACTCTCTCTGAGACTACTCTGTCTCTAGCCTCTAGGCATTGATGCCTAATTTCTTAAGCAGAAGTCTGAGAAGAGGTTAAGTATATTAATCTGTTATATAATATATATAGAGTGGGGTGAATATCGTATTGTATTCCTGTTCCACAGATTAAAGTAGTCATCATATCCACTTAAGAAGTTCCAGACCAGGGGCCAGGCCCAGGGCAGGGAGGTTGGTTTTCACCCCTGTACTGTAAGTACGGGGTGAATCTTTTATCTAGGGAGAAGGTAGATACAGGATTAACCCTGTACTGCGGTACACGGGTGAATATCAACCCTAAATACTGGTAAAAATAGCTTAGTATGAAACAGGAAGTAGAATCCCTGGTTGCAGTATCAAATGGCTACTTATATTGGCACAGAGTTGGTGAAATGGGAGAGAATGCAAAAAGACAAGATGGCAACCACAGAATGCAATCAATTTCACTTTAACGTTTATTAAAGTATATGTTTTATTATATTTTTCAGATCAAGAGTACCTGGCAAATATTAAGATATAAGTGAAGAATATATTTTGCTTCTTAATTTAAGAATTCATATGCTCATTTCAATTACCCAACATGTTGATATTTTTTGCCAGCTTTTATCTAGGGTTGCTCTTCACCCCTCCTGTAGCTACCGCAGCAGTACGGGTGAATCTTTTATCTACATTCGACCAGACGGGATGGCCGAATGAGTTAGAGCACCCGTCTCCCGTGCTGGTAGATCGTGGGGTCGTGAGTTCGAACCCTGGTCGAGTCAAACCAATGACTTAAAAATTGATACTTGTTGCTTCCTAGCCAGGCGCTCGGCATTAATAGGATAGGGCAGAGACTGGTTGGCTCAGTGTCAGGATAATATGACTGAGTGGGATATCAGGTCATGGTGCCGGTGGCCTGGTTTCCCAGTGGGACAGCACTATAAAGTCGCCATGAGTGCGCACTGTCACAAGTTGGTAGCCATCCTGATATGACCTTATGTGTTGCTAGGACGTAAAACAACAACAAACAAACTAATTTCAAGTTAGCTATAGATGCACACTATTTATTTATATCTAGACTTTCATGTGCTGGCTGGTATATTTAAAAAAAGAAGATTATCCCTCCTATGATAATCCCCCCCCCCCCCCCCCCCCCCGATATGGTACTGCGGCTACAGGGAGCCCTATTTAGCAGTGGCGGATTAACTTGGATTAACTACCTCCTAGGCCGAGCCATCCGGGTCCCTAGGCTGAGCCGTAGTGACCTCAATTAAACTAACAGACTCTTATCAGACTACTAGGGCCTTTATTCAGAAGGAACTTCAACGTCATTCTGTGAAGCCAGTCTTGGGAGATTGGCCGTCCTCCTACAGACAGTCGAGATGGGGTGAGGTTATCCTCGGTTGCTCCCGTATTGGTCATATGTTCTTGATGCATAGTTTTATTTTGGCTGGGGACCCCTCTGCCTCAATGTGAGCACTGACAGTGCATAGACTGTGTATAACTTACAGCGTCATCAAAGGCCAGTTGCTCTCATACCATGTCTATGTGGTGTGGGAGGTTAAAAATCCCCTGGGTCAGTAAAAGTGTAGGCTCGGGCTTTCTATCGACAAACTGTCTAATTGTGAAAACAAGTCTATTCAGACCTATCCATGAGAGGCAGTATAAATCTTCAAGAAAAACATCGATTGATGGGTTACTGGAGCAACAAAAGAAGTGCAGTAAAAGTTTGCTGCCAAAATGTTTTGATTGTTAAATTGTCAGAAGGTGGCGCAACAGGGGTGGGGCACTAGTCGGCTGGCTCAGCGACAGAGGGTATCGGGAGTAGTAACGTCTTGTCACGTCGGAATTACCCATGTTACCAGATAATATTGTCATGGGTGAGGGAGGGTGTGATGAAAATTGGGAAATATTGCGCCTTGAGCAGGAATCGAACCCACATCTTTTGCATTCTGGGTTAACTGTTACACCATCAAGGCTCCCTGGTGTCACCAAGCTACTCACGCCTACCTGCCTATGCGGCTCCTTGCCTGAGAGATCAGTGTGGACTACTACACAATTATTAAATATAAGGATTTGCCCAATCTTTAAAAATGGTTGCTGAAAGTGTGTGTGAACCCTGTACAGTAAATCCTCTCTAAATCGACCGACCATGGGACTGACTTTAAATGATCCCCTTTAGGAAGGTGGTCGGTTTAGGTTTTTTTTTGTATTGTTACAATGGTATTGTATGGGCGATCGTTTGGGACCCAAATAAAGCGAGCGATATAGGGGAGTGGTCGATCTGTCAAGGTGGTCAGTTCGAGAGGTTTTACTATATCTTAATGTAATGGTGTTGTTGCTTCCATCATGTCTTGTAGTTTCCCAATGGCCGCCATCTTGTTTGCTGCCCGCTGGGACCTCGCCTGATGGGGGTCGTGTACAGTCTGGATGATCAACTTGACTCTGCTGGTCAGGAGTCAGTGGTCAACACTTGTGAGTATTGCCCGTCCTATTTCAACAGTCTTGCTGCTTTCCTTTCTTATGACCTCTTTATACCTTAAGGAGTGGGACGTAGCTCAGGTGGCAGCGTGTCCACCTGTGAAATGTGTAGGTCATCCTATCGATCCTGCTCAGTGGACCCATTTGCAGTTTCCGTTCCAACCAGTGGTCCACAACTGGTTCATCAAAGGCTGTGGTATGTGCTGTCCTGTCTGTCGAAAAGTGCATATAAAAGACCCCTTGCTGCTTATCAGAAAGAGTAGCCTATGTGGTGGCAGTGGGTTTCCTCCAAAGAAATATGTCAAAATGACCATATGTTTGACTTCCAATAGCCAATTGATGTGCTCTCGAGGTGTCGTTAAACAAAGCAAGATTTACCTTTTACTTTATACCTTAAATTTGCATCGATTTTGATGGTTTGCTTTTTTTTTTAGATAAATATAGTAGGGTGATCGTCATAATCCACTTTGCTTCATTTTTTGTGATATATACATTAGTTGTTTAAGTGGGGATATTTTCAATTGTGTCTTCTATTTTTCAATCGTGGACAATCGGTCTTCCTCATTCCACTGCTCCATGACATGCTAGGTAGCAGTAAATTTTGATGTCATTGGTTTGACTTGACTATGGTTTTGAAACAGGGCGTTCGAATGCCATGATCTACCAAAATGGGAGGTGGGCGCTCAACTCATTCGGCCACCCTAACTTTGATTATACATGGCTAACTTTCGAAACATTTGAAGTGAAAACATGAAAATTACTTTTGGTGTGCACTCCGAAATGCTGAATAAGATTGGTTTCAGTAGTACGGTGTTGGTTTGATATTTATTTACTATTCCCTTCTACTACTTCTATGCAGCAACACATGCTTAATATGTGCATCAGTATCTAAGTTGGATATGTAGGGTCAAGTCCAGGTAATTATTTTGGTTTCCAAAATATTATTCTTTCATCAGACTATCCCACTTTTAATAGTGTCGTGGGGGTGATGAAAATGGGAAATACTGCGCCTAGAGTGGGACTCGAACCCGCATCTCTTTGCATTCCGGGCCAGTGTGCTAACCGTTACACCACCTAGGCTCCCTGATATCAATACACTCCCCACGCCTACCTGTCTATGTGGTTACTTGCCTGAGAGGTCAGTGCAGACCACTACACTCGTCCCCCTGGAATTGTAAGTCTTGTAATGCTTACAATTACATACATACAGGCAATGCACTAACACATACATACACAGGGTAGGTTCAACAACCATACAGCGCAAAGCTTGTACAGGATCCTGGTCACGGCAACCAGTGTCGTGGGGGTGATGAAAATGGGAAATACTGTGCCTAGAGCGGGACTCGAACCCACATCTCTTTGCATTCCGGGCCAGTGTGCTAACCATTACACCACCTAGGCTCCCTGATATCAATACACTCCCCACGCCTACCTGTCTATGTGGTTACTTGCCTGAGAGGTCAGTGCAGACCACTACACTCGTGTTGAATTCCTCCTGATTATAATGATTCAAGGCTAGACAGGTTTTTCCACTTCTGTTATGCCTACGTCACAAATGCTGCGATCGCCGTACGGTGCTGCGGTCTGCGGTGTGGCTTGCAGTTTATGCAAATGTTACGGCATTACCGTCTGCGGTTTATCTATTCACAAATCGTACAGCGCCTTATATATATTTTGTTGTCGCCGCACAACTGCAGATAAGACATTTTAAGACATTTTTGTATTCACAATTCCTATACAAACATATTCTGCTAACAATAGACATTGGATGGATTCCGGCCTGCGGCATTGCGATTTTCCAAAGTTAAGATAACTCTGACTCTAAAAAAACGCAACACCTTGCGGCGAGCCAAAAACCGTACGGTCACTGTACAGCGACCGTAACTCACCGTCCGGCCTGGCCGATGCGGCGAGTTACAGTCGTCGCAAGCATGCCATAACGCATTTGTGACCGAGGCTTTATGAACAGCTTTTGTGTTCTTCTGTTAAGAACATCTTTGTGCAAAACATGTGATTAACTCATTATGACACAGACTTGGTTTTATAGTATGTAGTTTTATGTGTATTCCTAACAGGTAGATGTTCAGTTCATTTGTATGTAGTAGGCTATGTATTTATGAATTTAACTAGTGTAGAATAGGGGAAAAAAAGAAAGCTTATTTTAAAAGGGACGAAATCGGAAAAAAAGATGGAAAAACAGGGTGGGGAAAAAACGGATGACCGGAAAAAACAGGTTTAATCCGGATTTTGTTCCATTCTCCCGAAAGAACCAGGTTTTATCCGGGGGGAAACCCAACCCTATATTGCCTGTAATGATTGTGCAAAACAAGTTGCAATTGTTTTATTTTCAACCGTCATTTGTAGTCAAACTGGTGCTAGTTCAAATTGTTTAAATTTTGTTTAAAGAACCAATTTATTTTTGTGTTGCATTACACTCAGCTGTTGTGTCACTCTCTTACAGTGTCAAAGTGTCAGCTTGAATCAGTGCAGACGGCCTACGATCAGCTGCACACTGGCTATGTGGGAGAAGACTGTGTCATATTTCCATCCACGGTGTAAGTTACAATACCTTAAATTAAGGACGCACTAAATCCTTTTTGAAACCTCTTCTAGTTGTACATCTATGTTAGGGGCGGTCCAAAGTTGTCAGTATTTTTCAAGGTAGTACAAAGAGTACTACTTTTCTAGACTCCCCCCCCCCCTCCCCCCCCCTCACCTCCTCCGCTCCTCTCCGAAGTAGTACACGTTAACATTGTACTACCGACACTAATGTGGTAGCCGAATGAGTTGAGCGCACACCTCCCATTTTGGTAGGTCATGGAATTTGAACCCCCAGGTTCAAAACCCTGCTTGAGTCAAACCAATAGTATAAACATTTATATCTAGCATAGCATTCAGCATTACTAGGATAGAGCAAGGAGAAGTTGAATAAGGAAGACCAATTGACTGATTTTCTTTTAAATCCTAGAACAATTTCAACATTTTATTAAATGATAAAAGTTGTACTTTACTGACATCCCCCCCCCCCCCCCAAGACCCCCGGTTGTGCGCTTTGTATGGCAATGAAAATGTTGATACCTTTGGACAGCCCTTATGTCGTTTTGTATACAGTGACTATTGATGTATAATATGCTCATCCTAAAATCTCCTACTCCTAGTATAGACCTTGTGAAAGACTAATTAATGTGCATCGCTATTTAGCAATAGAAAATGTATGCGGTCCTTAACACAGCGTATTTATATTCCATTGTGTATAATAAGTTTTACTATTTAGTCTCGGGAAATGTATGCAGTCCTTAAGACAACATATTTATATTCCATCATGTATATGTTTTAGCATTTAGTCTTGGGAAACTTATGCAGTCCTTAACACAATGTATTTATATTCTTTCATGTATATGTTTACCATTTAGTCTTGGGAAATGTATGCAGTCCTTAAGACAGCGTATTTATATTCCATCATGTATATGTTTTACCATTTAGTCTTGGGAAATGTATG
The DNA here is from genome assembly GCA_030323885.1 of Branchipolynoe longqiensis. NCBI lineage: Eukaryota > Metazoa > Annelida > Polychaeta > Phyllodocida > Polynoidae > Branchipolynoe > Branchipolynoe longqiensis. The sequence goes on along the minus strand of CM059196.1, from coordinate 15,313,180 downwards.
CAGTCCTTAACACAGCGTATTTATATTCCATCGTGTATATGTTTTACCATTTAGTCTTGGGAAATGTATGCAGTCCTTAACACAGCGTATTTATATTCCATCGTGTATATGTTTTACCATTTAGTCTTGGGAAATGTATGCAGTCCTTAACACAGCGTATTTATATTCCATCGTGTATATGTTTTACCATTTAGTCTTGGGAAATGTATGCAGTCCTTAACACAGCGTATTTATATTCCATCGTGTATATGTTTTACCATTTAGTCTTGGGAAATGTATGCAGTCCTTAACACAGCGTATTTATATTCCATCGTGTATATGTTTTACCATTTAGTCTTGGGAAATGTATGCAGTCCTTAACATAGCGTATTTATATTCCATCATGTATATGTTTTACCATTTAGTCTTGGGAAATGTATGCAATCATTAACCCAGCGTATTTATATTCCATCGTGTATATGGTTTACCATTTAGTCTTTGGAAATGTATGCAGTCCTTAACACAATGTATTTATATTCCATGATGTATATGTTTTACCATTTAGTCTTGGGAAATGTATGCAGTCCTTAACCCAGCGTATTTATATTCCATGATGTATATGTTTTACCATTTAGTCTTTGGAATGTATGCAGTCCTTAACACAGTGTATTTATATTTCATTGTCTATAATATGTTTTACAATTTAGTCTTGCGGTCCTTAGCACAGCATATTTACATTCCATCATTCTTGGAAAATTCATGCATAGTCCTTAGCACATTGTCTGATAATACCTGAAGCTGAGAGACATTAAGACCGACTCATGGACGCAACTCTCAGAGCAGAGAGCTAAATGGAGAGTGGCAGTCAAGTAATGAAAACAGTCTTTGTCGCATCGCGACCGACAGCATGATGATGATGATGAACCAAGCATGACAATGTAGCCCTGGGAAAAGTCATGTTATAGTTGCTTGTGTATATTACACATAGCGATTTAGCTTGCCTTCAAAAACACATGCGCAGTCCTTAAAGTTGCATAGTCCAATGGTGTTGACTTTCTGCAATTTTCTGAGATAAATATATTAAATTGATTGCTATAACCTACCATACTTTAGTTTGAAGTAACTTTGATTTTAAATGGGTAACTTTTGAGATATTTCAAGAGTAAACATGTAAAATTAGTTTTGGCAAAGATGCCAAAATTTGGACTCCATAGGCTTCTGTAGTAGCAGGTTCTATTAACTAGACTCAGTATTCCCTTCGATGGGAAAACAAATACTGCATAAGTTCATCAGTATCTAAGTTAGATGTCAAATCAAATCTAGATCATTGTTTTGGTTTTTGAAAATGTGATATGTCATCAGACTATGCAGCTTTAACACAGCATATTTTATGCGGTTGTGTCTAACATTTATCACTAGTTAACTCTGGGAAATGAATTGCATCAGAGATGAAAGATCTTCGTGATTTCGTGGATTTATGAAATATATGATAATTGCCAAATCTTGCTGTTATCTAGTCTGTAACCGAAAGACCAGCGCCCCTGCACTGAAAAAGAAAGATCAATTAAGTTGGTTGTTGGAGTTTTACATCCTGGCAACATTTAAGGTCATATCAGGATGGGTACCGACTAGTGACAGTGTGCACTCATGGCGATTTTATAGTGCTGCCCCACTGGGAAATCAGGCTGCTGGCACCATGACCCAATATTCCACTCAGTCACATTATCCTGACACTGAGCTAACCAGTCCTTGCCCTATCCTCTTAATGCCGAATGCCAGGCTAGGAAGCGACAAGTGTAAATTTTATAAGTCATTGGTTTGACTCGATTTGGAACGGAACTCCTGATCTCCCGCACGCGAGGAGATGGAATTGCTGAATGAGTTGAGCGCCCGACTCCTGTTTTGGGAGATTGGGGGATCCGAACCCATGGGTCATGGGTTCGAACCCTGGTCGAGTCAAACCAATGGCTTGAAAATTGATACTTGTCGCTTCCTAGCCAGGCGCTCGGCATTATTAGGATAGGGAAAGGGCTCAGATAATATGACTGAGTGGAATATCAGGTCATGCTGTTGGCGGCCTGGTCTGCAAGTGGGGCAGCACTATAAAGTCACCATGAGTGCACACTGTCACTAGTCGGTACCCATCCTGATATGACCTTAGATCTTGCTAGAACACAAATCAACAACAAGCGAACAAACCCACACGCGAGGAAGGTTAAAGGTACCCCTCCCTTTTTGTTTTTTAAATGAATGTGTTCACGTTTAACGTATTGTTTATGGGTCTGTTCCAGAGCCCATAGCCTGCCACTTCCCATCTCCATAGCAACGACATTGGTGAATTTACTGAAAGATGCCGAATCCGATGCTGTTCACCTAAAGGACTGTTTCAGTAAGTACACAATAATCTGTGAGAAGATCGCTGTAATTTCTCACCGGACGCGGTTGCCGAAGCGGTAGTGCACAAGCTTTCCATGCGGAAGGTCGGGAGTTAGAAACCCCGCCGAGTCAAACCAATGACTTACAAAATTGATTCTTTTCGCTACCTACCCTGGCACTCGGCATTACTAGGGCAGGACATGGACTGGTTGGCTCAGTGTCAGGATAATGACTAATGTGACTGAGTGGGAAATCGGGTCATGGTGCCAGCAGCCCGGTATCCCAGTGGGGCAGCACTATAAAGTATCCATGAGTGCGCACTGTGACAAGTCAGGGGTTCGATTCCTGGTGCCCTCCCCACCTCTGCCAATTTGGGTTTCTACCGCTGTGTATAACTTACAGCGTCATCAAAGGCCAGTTGTTCTCATACCATGTCTATGTGGTGTGGGAGGTTAAAAATCCCTTATGAAATCCCTATATGAAATCTAAAGCACTTGGGTCGGTAAAAGTGTAGGCTCAGGCTTTCTGTCCACAAACTGTGTAATGGTGAAAAAGTCTATTCAGACTTATCCATGACAGGCAAAGAAAAAAAATAACCATCCACAAGTCTCTTCCAGTTATGAGTGAAATAGCTGGTGTCAATGTGGCATCATTGAGCGAATATCTTTATGGTACAAAGACAAGGGGCAAACGGGCGGAAGGGTTCCACAAACTAGATAGACATGTGTTCGACGATGGGCTCCGCCAGGTACTACTTTGCCCAAGACTCACCCGTATGATTAAAAATGGAGAAAACTGGTGTCGAAGTCATCTGTTGTGCTCCAATGACACTCGCGGGTTAAGGGATCATTGATGGTGATGATGGTTTTCGAAAAGTTATGGAAATTCCAGCAGCCCAAGCTATATGCAGATGCAGGGTGATGGCAGCAGACCCTGGAGGGAGAAGTGGGAAACAGAAGGGTGCCTGCCTAGTAGCAGACCAGTTTGCACCCCAGGTTGCTCACTGCTTCCCTCAAGGACTTCAAATGGCAGTTGGATGTTGTAGTAGTGTAGTGGTCTGCACTGACCTCTCAGGCAAGGAGCCACATATACAGGTAGGCGTGGGTAGTGTGGTGACATCAGGAAGCCTAGGTGGTGTAATGGTTAGAATATTGGCCTGGAATGCAAGAGATGTGGGTTTGATTCCCGCTCTAAGAGCAATATTTTCCATTTTCATCACCACCCACGACAGTAGTTAGTTGACATATATCAGCACAATTACAGATAGAGTAGATTACAATTACAAGACAATTACATAAATCAGGACACCAGGAGCTATAGTATGGAGGTTTATTGAGTAGGTTCGATATAAAAGTAAGAGTAGCAGCAACGGAGAATGTCATGTGATAATCAAGTGGGTCAAGTAATGAAGAATGTATCAAGTATCATGTGAGAGTCTAATATGGTCCAGAGTGGATCCGTTAGTCATAGAGACAGTAGAGTTAAGTCAATTGATAGTTAGGTCATGTGGATAATAGAACAAGGCAATCAATGAAGGATGGAGCAGGTATCGGGGGAAGAGCCTAATATGGTCCAGAGTGGATCCGTTAGTCATAAGGACAGTATAAGTTAAGTGAATGAGAACAGGTTAGGATCGTACATATGGGGCTTGTGGGTCATGTCAATAAGGGTGAGTGAATAGGGCATGTGGTCAAAAGTCTCTGCGTGACCCGGGCCTCAACCCTGGTCGTTGTAGGTGTGATTGGTCATAGGGAGAGTTGGGTGGGTGGGGCGGTAAGAAGTGGAGGTGTTGTCGGTCCGGCGTCTGGGTGAGAAGTGCGGTTATGCCGGCTGGGAGGGCGGAAGTGGGGAGAGGGGTGTTGGGTGCCAGCGGAGGTACCACCACCTGGAGGGATTGGGTCGTAGTAGGGGTAGGGGGGCTGTAGGGGCGGGGGAGCGGCGGTGCCGCCACCTGGAAGGGGTTGGGAGGAAGGGACGGAGAAAGGGGGGGGGGGGGGGAAGAGGCGTGTGAGTAGGGGTCTGGGCATGGGGGAGGGGTCAGCTCCGACTCGGTCCCGAATTACCCATATTGCCAATCAATATGAACAATTAATAATATGCGTATAATAATTTGATACATTCCATGATAAAGCAGGCTCATTGTTTTCAGATGTTCTCGCTTTCTTCGCTTGTGGATCAGCTGACGACAGAACACGACTATTCTTCACCATTGTAAGGCTAATCTCCATATTAAATAATCATGTGTTACTAACATTATAAAGAAGCTTTTCTTTCTTTGTGTGTTGAAAGTTTAGCTTTGGTTCTGTGTGCTTATAGCATTATATGTTGACATTTCCATCAGGAGACTTGATAGTGTTCATAGTAGATACAACAATCGTTCTGTCATCTTGATAAACCGATGGTCTTCTTCCCAAACCGACCTAGGTGCAGCTTTAAATGTGTGAAAGTGCTTTAGATTTCATATATTTAGGTCGTTCTCAGAAACTACAACATTTTTGGTTTCCACGTTACATTGTTAATGATTTTGCCTTCTTATTGGAGGGTAGTAAGTAAAATAGTTATTGTTGCCTCCGTATATTAAATATGTTAGCAATACTACATGTATTTAATCTATCGCACAAAATATATCCGAAATATGCTATATTATGATTATGTGCTAAAGTGAAAATATGGAAATTTGCATATTGATCATACATCTACCCAAAGGTTTTTTTCAACTTGTTTTCTGGTAAGAAACAATTCTTTTGGCTAATCAATAAAATCTTGTTTGAATTTGTTGTGTGTGTTAAAATGATGCCATGGAGGTTTATTAAAATGATGTTATGGATGAATGTTACACGGTTAATTTTAACGGCTTTCTCAATTTGTATTTGTAAGATCAAAACGTGAAAAAATAAATGCCAACATATGCCCAACGTATAAACCTTCATATGAACATGGATTCTGCTATTATTTGGAATGTTTTCAGTTATTATTTGTAATGTTTGCACTTTTGGCTTCCATGTGAAAAAATGGTACACTGTTTCTGAGAACGAACGACCCATGGGTTCATGTTTAGAAATATGGCAGAAACTCAAAACCACCGGATTGTGCTACTTTGATTTAATTTAATTTAATTTACATAGAATTCTGAGTTTTTTTCGGCATAGCAGAATAATAAAAATCAGACTTAATAAACCAGGCAGCAGAAGTACATGAATGAATAACAAGGTATTGTTCATATTCAGGGATGAAAGATCTCCGCGGATTTCCGGGATTTTTCAATCCCGCAACACCATCAGCATATACTAATATGTGGTGCAGACGCCGCAGCACTATCAGCATATACTACTAATAAACGACCTCCAATAGCCGATGTCTACTTTTGTGCTGGGGGTCGTTAAACAAAAACAAAAACACACAAAAAAATAACAATAAATGCTTCAAATGAAATATTCCCGAAATATTTCTGCGATTCTCTGACAATGCTAAACCTATGGGAGAATATCTGCATTTCCGCTTTTTTCCCGGGAGACCACTTTCATCCCTGCATATTGGGCTGGTGGGGGGGGGGGGGATTTATTGAATTTAAGTAACTTTTTCGAAGCTTTCATACATGTAAACAATGGTAAAATCTTTCATTCTTCTAAAAGAAAGCTGCAGCCCTGAAAAAGTAGGACATTTTTCTTCCATAACTGTTGTCTGCCCTTAATGATGATGCGTGTGGTTATTGATAGAAGATGTAGGTCGTATAGTGGTGTCCTATGTGTGTAAATATAGCAGTTATTTTGTGTGTTTTTTGGGAGGTGCATTAGTTGATTAAGCAGGGGAAATTTCAATCGCGGACGATTGGTCTTCCTCATTCCACTGATCCTTGTCCTATCCTAATAATGCCAAGCGCCTGCCTAGGAAGCGAAAACTACCAATTTTTAAGTCATTGGTTTGACTCAACCAGGGTTTGAACCCATGGGTTCGAATCCCATGACCTACCAAAATAGGAGAAGAATGCTCACCTTATTCGGAATCTTTAATTACGGGCGTTTTGTTCCTCTAAATCTTCCTCTAAATCTGATGGACCCTTTTTTGTGTGATCAACCGACCTAGCTCTTACAGTGTTCTGGGTGTGATGTTGCTTTTTGTTGTTGTTGTAAAGATAGTTTATTCATTGAACAAAGTCTTTTGTCACTGTCAGTGCCATAACACTGGTCTTCCGGCCTATGACAATACAGGTATATAGGTAGTCTGATATTGCCATCAGCAGCTAGCTCAAGTGAGCCGAAATAACAATGTTAATCATTCCAAGACTTACATATGGTATCATCTAACAATAGACTACATCACCGTTCCAGCGGCGCGGTGCATTGTCGGATGTGTCAAAGCAAAACAAACCCATGAGAAGCACATGGCACATGCTAATACACTGTGTGCAGTTATGAAATGTGCTAGTTTCAGCTCATCTCAGCTCTTGGTTGAAACATAGAACGCTAACTAAAAAATATATATAATAAATTAAGATATTAATCTTTTATCCCGCATTGCATTTACATCAATATAATCAGCACATCTTATGCCATTTGCATTTAGATTTAGTGAAATCTGGGCGCTCAGACTAGTGTTAGAGCCATAGCCAGAGTCAGTTTTACTTATTTTATTCATGTATTTATTTATATCCTTTGGTTAATGACATATGTAGAACTAGAAAATTAGTAGGGTTAATCAGATATTGGTTATATATTTCTTTGAAACAAGTTTTTGTTGAGACATTTCACAATTTAATATTTAGAACAAGAATTACTTATGGCTAATCAATGGTGATGTAAACATCAGCCTGTAAAGTGACTGAAATTGTATGTTTCTGAGCTCAAAATGTTTAATTATGGAGAGTTGTCTTAAACATATTCATTGTATTATTATATTGCATCCTTCCATCCATGTTTGTGCCGAATTGTTATGTATTTCTTTTATTAATTTTGAATAAAATCGAAGTTTTGCCCTACGCGTATCCGCAAACTCAATGGCTGTATGCCTTTGCTTTGCTGCCAACGCCGTTTTCAACGCATGCGCACTCGGAATGGTGATGTCGTCTATTCAGGAGATAGTAATTATATGTTGTATGCATGCATGTGTATTGATTAGATCATTGCATTATGGAGTGGTTAAGTGTATGGTTTCCCTTCGCAGGTACAGTGTACCCGTAGTGTGAATTGCCTAATTACTAAAAATAGAATTAAATGGCTGAGAGCGTCAACGGCAGTGATTTCTTTTCCCCCCAGATGATCTCCATCACTCATACTTGCTGCCTGAGTCTATAGTACCACATACTTGCAGATGCGCACAAACGCATCGTGGTTAGCCCTCTCCTTGATTGGTTGTTGGAGTTTTGCATCCTGGCAACACCTAAGGTCATATCAGGAAGGGTGCGGACTTGTGACAGTGCACTCATGGCGACTTTATAGTGCTGCCCCACTCGGAGACTAGGCCATCAGCACCCTGACCTGATATCCCACTCAGTCACATTATCCTGACACCGAGCCATCCAGTCCTTGCCCTATCCTTAATTGTAATAATGCAGAGCGCTTGGCTAGAAAGTGACAACTATCAATTTTGTTAGTCATCGGTTTGACTTGACCGGGAATTGAACTCATGACCTTCTGCCACCGGAGGCCTGCGCTCTACCGATTCGGCCACCGCATTGAGTAGTCCCCTCCTTAGTAACGCCTTGTGTGTATGTACACATTGCAGCATGGCTGGAACCCAGAGGAAGAAGACCTGCAGCAAGTAGACTGTGATGCACTGGAGGAGAGTCTGCTGAGGCTGCTGCTGGCCGTGCACAGGTGAGCTGAGTTTACACCTGTTTTTGTTGTGGTAAATATGTTTATTCTGCCGAATAAGTCTTTTGTCAGTGCCGATGCATTGGTCTTCCAGCCATTTTTCAATTCAGGGTTATTTACACAAAAGGTATATAGAATAAGGTGTACAATACCTGTTGAATACACAATTTGCACCATGTAACACAATGAAATTCTGTAACCCAAAAGTTCCATAGCAATATGGTAACAGTAGTGTCATATAACTAGATCAATATTAGTCAGATCAATGTGAGTATTTACATAGTATTTAGAATGTAAGCAGAAGTTATCTTCTGTATTCACTTGGTAAAGTTGTAGTAAGTTTTAATGTTCAGTTGCAATTTAGGCAAGCGGTATATAAATGTTGGTTTGTTAGGAATATTCTAGTGTGTAGTTAGTTATGTGAGTTTATGAATTATGTTGTTGGGGTGGGGTTGTTAACAGTGGAACAGGGGTGCGCTATTCCTCTAACAGGTAAGTAACAGGCACATCGCCAATTTTTTATGTCGCGCCTTGATTTGATTCACACTTGTAAATATATATGTGCTGTATCAGCAATTATATGAGTATAATTATCTGGAAACGATTATCTATGAACCTGACTACTCCTCCAATCATTGAGTGGTCAGGCCTTGTCTTGCCTGGTGGCGCCACCTGGCGGCTTCCTCCTCGTCTGGCTCTGCCTCATGCCTGTACCACTCGCTCCAAAATTTTCACATAACATTAATTACATATAGTTAATATATACCAGGCGGGATGGCCAAATGAGTTGAGCGCCTGTCTGCCGTTTTCGTAGATCGTGGGATTCGAATCCACGGGTTCGCACCCTGGTCGGGTCAAACCACTGACTTAAAAATTGATACTTGTCGCTTCCTAACCCGGCGCTGGGCATTATTAGGATCCTGGGACAAGGATGGATTGGCTCAGTGTCAGGATAGTGTGACTGAATGGGATATTAATTAGGTCCTGGTCCTAGTCCTGGCGGCCTGGCCTCTCAGTGGGGGCAGCATTATAAAGTCGCCATAAGTGCGCTCTGTCACAAGTTGGTACCTGTCCTGATATGACCTTAGATGTTGTCAGGACGTAAAACTCCAACAAACAACTAACCATAATTAATTATAGTTTATATATACTGTATACAAATTTATATATATAACGGTCTGGTCTCCCAGTGGGACAGCACTATAAAGTTGCCATGAGTGCACACTATCATAAGTCGGTACCCGTCCTAATATGACTTTAGATGTTGCCAGGACGTAAAACTCCCAATAACCAACCTATGGCACCACCGGACAGAATGGCCGAGTCGGTAGGGTGCTCGCTTCCCGTGCGGGAGGTGATTGGATCAATCCCTGGCCGAGTCAAACCGAAGACCTACAAAATTGACACTCATTCAGTCATCCCGGCTGGTTACCTTCAATGTTGCTAGGACTTCAGTCGCCAAATAAAGCAAAGCAGACCTGAAGTGCGGTGGTGCACACAGACATACGCCCGGCTCCTCACGCAGTTATTGACCGCTGTGGGGTTTACGGTTCTAGCAACTGGATGAGTATCGACCGAGGCGGAGGTTTTGTTTTTGTTTGTTTGTGTGTTTGCCAGGGTTTTACATCCTAGCAACATCTATGATCATATCAGAATGGGTACTGATTTGTGAACGTGCAGTTAGCCCCCATGGCGATAATGCTTCCCAACTGGAAGACCAGGCAACAACCATGACCAAATATCGCACTCAGTCACATTATCCTGATCAGTCCTTGCCCTATCCTAGAAATGCTGAGCACCAGGCTAGGTAGTAATATGTATCAATTTTGTACGTCATTGGTTTGACTCGGACAGATTCAAAACCTGACTCTCTGCATGGGAAGTGGGTACCGACTTGTGACAGTGCACACTCATAGTGATTTTATAGTGCTGCCCCACTGGGAAATCAGGTCACCATCACCATGACCAGATATCCCACTCAGTCACATTATCCTAATCAGTCCTTGCCCTATCCTACTAATGCTGAGTGCCAGGCTAGGTAGTGACCTTTATCAATTTTGTAAGTCATTAGTTTGACTCTGCCAGATTCAAAACCCGATCTTCTGCATGGAAAGCCATCGATCTTATCTCTTTTGGGCACCGCGTCCGAATCCCGTTCCTATATGACCTTAGATGTAGCTAGAACATGAAACCTAAGCAAGAAAGTGTTAGATATGGACGATGATGCAATCACAACAAGGCTAGTTGAAACCTGACTTCCGGTATTTTTCCGCGATTCCCTGACAATGCTAAGTCTATGGAGAAGATCCACATTATCGCGGAAATTTGCCATCGGTGTAATCATTTCGGCTTGTTTTCCACGGTTTTTGCTGGAGACCACTTTCATCCCTGTGATATCCTTCATATCCGATTTAGATACTAGTGTTCTCATTGATAATTTATTCGAGGTCCCCCCCCCCCAATTCCCGCCCACTCTAAGAATATTAAAACTTGATGACTTCAACATGACCTAGTTAACATAGCGATAGCGTCTAACACTTGGCTTCAACTGGTGTGCATGCACAAATTATTTGGCATGCTCGCAATCCAAATATCTCTAAAACTAGGCAATTATCATAAAGGTTTCTCTGAACTATAATTGAGTTGATTACAATTGTAATCTTGATATATATAGAGAGTATAATCTATTATGCGTATATAAAAGGGGCGGAGCTCTTGTCATGATTATCGATATTATTATTACGATTATCCTCTCCTGATTATTGTCCAATCGCTGACTTGCCCGTATTTGCCCCGGTCCTTGCCTACGCCAGCGCCCCCACCGGGCGTTTCTGGCACTGCGCTTCCCGGGCAGTCAGTCTGTCTCCTGCTTTCAAAAATGTTACCGGTAAGCCTGTATTATGCTTAGCCATGATGCAAATAAAGTGTCCTACCCATCACCTTGTCTCTCTCCTTTCCGTAGCCCAACTTTATATACACATAAAACTGAATGTTTAGTTTTTTTTAGCCAAGTAGTTAGCGCACTAACCCCAGAATGCCAAGGAGTGTAGGCTGGAATGCTGCTCAAGGCGCAATATTTCCCATTTTCATCAAGGGTAGGCATGGATAGGGTGATTGCATCAGGGAGCCTAGATAGTGTAATGGTTAGCGTACTAGCCACAGAATGGCTCTAGGTGCAATATTTCCCATTTTCATCACCCCCTTGACAGTACAGTGTGCTTGTTTGTTTGTTGGAGTTTAACATCCTGGCAACATCTAAGGTCATATGCGCCGTGAATATGGCCTATGCTGGCGTAAAGAAACCACCAATCAATCAATCTAAGGACAGGCACCGACTTGTGACAGTGCGCACTCATGTCGACTTTATAGTGCTGCTGCCCCACTGGGAGGGAGATCAGGCCACCAGCACCATGGCCCGATCTCCCGCTCAGTCACATTATCCTGACACTAACCTGACCAGTCCTTGCCCTATTCTAATAATGCCGAGCGCCAGGCTAGGAAGCGACAAGTATCAATTTTGTAAGTGATTGGTTTGACTCGACCGGGAATCGAACTCCCGACCTTCTGCACTGGAAGCCTGCGCTGTACCGATTCGGCCACTGCGTCTGGTCAGTATGGCGTGCAGACAGCAGTCAGTAACACATGGCGCTGCCACCGTGCCTGCTGGTTGTCATGGTAACACATCTACTGTTTCACTTCGTCAGTTTGTCAATGTGCGGGGCGTGGTGAATGAATAGTCTAATTTGTTATTCCCGCTCGTGTTTGAGAAGTCTTTTCTGCACCAGAGCCATTTGTTTTGACTTTCTTTATTAAGAAAAATAAAAGGAATACATCCCTTGCGACAGAGCTGAGCATGCTGAAGTAGTTGCTTTTTGTGAAGTTTTTCTTATTGCTTTTCTAATAATAATAATAGTAATAATAATGATGATAATAATAATAATAATAAAGAAGTCAACCGTTGATCATTTATATTAAAAAGAAGCGGAGCATGATGAATGTTTTTTAATAATAATAATTATTATAATAAATGGTCTATTATTATTATTATCATTATTATTATTAATAAAGCAAGTCAACCGTTGATAATTAATAAAAGCGGAACGTGATGAATGCGTTTTAATAATAATAATAATTATTATTATAATAAATAGCCTATTATTATTATCGTTATTATTATTAATAAAAGAAGTCAACCGTTGATAATTGATAAAAGTTGAGCATGATGAATGCTTTTTAATGATAATAATAATAATTATTTTAATAAAGAGATTATTATTATCATAATTATTATTAATAAAAGAAGTCAACCGTTGATAATTGATAAAAGCAGAACGTGATGAAATCTTTTTATTAATAATAATAATAATAAAGACTTTATTATTATTAAAAGAAGTCAACTGTTGAGAATTTATAAAAGCGGAACGTCATGAATTGGGTGGTGTTTCTGGTGGTTTATTTTGTTTGCTTTTTAATATAAAAATATTTATTCTTTGAGGTAAAGCTGACATGTGCTGACTTACTGGGTGTGTTACAATACCTAGTAGGATGGATTCTTTCTTTTTCCTTAAATTAAGCGAGTAGGCATGATAGCAGACTCGGTAGAGTGTAGGTTTCCCGTGCGGAAGGTCGGGAATTTGAATCCCAGCCGAGTCAAACCAATGACTTTACAAATGGCAGAAACTCAAAACCATTGGGCTATGAAATTTTATAATTATAGCAAGAGACTTACTTTGGTTATTTTTTGTTGTTCGTAAGATAGTTTATTCATCAGAACAGTTTATTCATCAGTGGCGTTCTCTGTGGCGGAGTGGTTAGAGTGTCTGACTTTTTTCTAGGTCAGACTCCTAATCTGAGGGTCGGCGGTTCGATTCCCCGTGCCCCCAGCTCTGCCAATTTGGATTTCCACCGCTGTGTATAACTTACAGCGTCATCAAAGGCCGGTTGCTCTCATACCATGTCTATGTGGTGTGGGAGGTTAAAAATCCCTTGGGTCGGTAAAAGTGTAGGCTCGGGATTTCTATCGACCAGCAGTGGAGTGGGGAAGACCAGTCGTCTGTGACTGGGATTTCCCCTGCTTGGGACAACTAATGTACCAAAAACAAACAAAAATGAGAGACAAATAAGTGTTCACACTTCCTGTCTACCATATCACTATATCACTATATCACTATACATTTTTTTCAGCACCGAGGTACTGGTCTGCGGACCATTTACATTATACTGTAGATAGGTAGTTCAGTGGGTACTTAGGGCGGGCATATTAGTAGTAGATAAAGAAGGAGGTTAGTGCGTCAGCTATAGTAAGTTCAGTATTATGGGCCTAGGTGGTGGGTTATTGCATAAAGTGTGATGTTATTATTGGTGCTGTGTATGTGAGGGGGGGGGGGCGGCTGGGGGATTATTAATTAAAAGAAATATGTACATCTTTTCAGAGTCTTTCAAGCCGACCCTTGGATACAGATTTATGGTACGTTACTATTACTATTAGCAGATTAAGGTAAAATCAAATCTTTTTAAATACAACTACCCCCCCATTAATATCGTTTTATTCAACGTTGTTTCATTATAACATCGTTATGGGGGGGGGGGAGACTTTCCAATGGACAAGAAGGTCATTTCCATATTCAAGGCCTATTTTTAATAGGCTTCACTTAAAGTCTCAGTCACACTTCGGCTGGCGACCACTTTGGACCCAACCTTCTTGCGACCTCCTTGTGACTAAAGCAATGGTTGTCGAGCTCTTTGCGACAACCCTTTTTTTGCGGTCGCAAAGTAAAACCTCTATCCGACCACCTCCACAGATTGACCACTCCCCTATATCGATCGCTTTATTTGGGTCACAAGCGATCGCTCAGATGATACCATTGTAACGATATAAAAAAACTCCCTATACAGACCACCTCCCTAAATGGGCCATTTAAAGTCGGTCCCATGGTCGGTCGATTTAGAGAGGTTTTACTGTAATAGAATAATAACCAAAGTAATACTACATCAGACATGTTCCGTCTAAAAAATAACACCCGCATAAGCACTGATGCAGCAATATAAAATGTTACGTCTACAGTTTGTGTGTCTGCTGCACGCCTGTTACAGATAGCGGTAATGGCGGTGTGTGTAACCTTGTCGAGGTGACCGGTGCCTTGGTGGATGACCTCTGTGACTTCTCAGGCTACTCCGCCTTCAGCTTCAGTGACATTCAAAAATGGTTGCTGGTCAACCCGCCATCGTGCCTGGCAGCAGCTGATGACATGTTGTACCCCACATACTGCAGTGATATGGTGAGAACAGTGGGCGCTTTTATTGTTATTGTTGCTTTCGATGAGGTTCTTATGGGTCCTTGAAAACTGCGAAAGTCATGGAATTTAATATTTGAGGATTCCAGACCTGGAAAGTCATGGAATTTGTTTAAAGATCCTGGAAAATCCTTGAAAACGGAAAATCATGATTATATTTTTTAAAAGACCTATTTTCACCAATGTCCCCAGACTTTAATCAGTGATGTCTTGTATTTAAAGTTATTTTTATGTTTTTTAAAAATTTTCTCCCGCCTCTTGATTTTTACATTTAAATTATACATGTGTTGGTTGTTATTTTCTATGCTTATTTACACGTCATATCTTACACAGTGAATCGGCTTTAAATACAGCCGTATTGCGGGGTACTTTAATTTAATAAACATCTTAAAAACGTCCTACATTTTGCACTAAAAAGTCCTGGAATTTGATATGTCAAATGGGCATAAACCGTGTAATATTACTTCTTCAACATATAAATATATGTTATATACTTTGTAGTGGTGCCCCACTGGGAGAGCAGTCACAGGTACCATGACCCAATATCTTTCTCAGTGACATTATCCTGATACTGAGCTAACCAGTCCGTGCCCTATCCTAGTAATATCGAGGACCAGACGTGATGGCTGAATGAGTTGAGTGTCCGTCTCCCGTTTTGGTAGATCATGGGATTCGAACCCACGGGTTCGAACCCTGGACGAGTCAAACCAGTGACTCAAAAATTGATACTTATCGCTTCCTAGCCAGGCATTCGGCATTATTAGGATAGGGCAAGGACTGGTTGGCTGTGTCAGGATAATGTGGCTGAGTGGGATATCAGGTGATGGTGCTGGTGGCCTGGTCTCCCAGTGGGGAAGCACTATAAAGTGTGCACCATGCGTGTGCAGTCGCAAGTCGGTACCCATCCTGATATGACCTTAGATGTTGCTAGGGATGTAAAACAACAAACAAACAAACATGAGCAGGGTCCATACGGGGCCTGGAAAGCTTTGAGAAGTCTTGAGCTTTATTTGCCCCATTTTCAAGGCCTTGAAAAGCTTTGAATTTAACATATTTTGTGTAATTAGTCTTGAAAAGCTTTCAATTCCATTAAACTATCCCCACTGATGTAAATTAGTCTGAAATCGCATTTCGCCTTTTTTTTTCTTCCTGAAATCGAATTGAAAATCATCTTCAATTCCTATCAAAATCAGCCTTGAAATAGCATTGAATTCCATATCTTCACATGTGTACTGACCCTGGGGTGGTGGTGGTGGGGGGTGTGTGTGGAATTATTAAGTAGTTCAAAGTTGCCTTCCCTGACACGGCGGAAACTCTTCTGCACCAGGGCGATCGGGTGCGCAACGACAACGCCTCGAACAACTCGGCGGCGCGCCCGGCCTGCTGTCGCTGGGAGCGCCTCACCCGGGCCGAGGGCAGCCCCGCCCCGTCGTGCCGTAGTAAGCACGCAGTGGCGCTGCACGGCGGGTGTGTGTACCTGTACGGGGGACGCGACGGAACCATCGGACACAAGGACCTCTGGCGCCTCGAGATCGGTGAGTGTGTGGGGTGGGGGGGTGTGTGAGTGAGTGAGTGAGTGAGTCATCATCATCATCATCATCATGCTGTCGGTCGCGATGCGACAAATACTGCTTTCATTACTTGATTGCCGCTCTCCATTTAGCTCTCTGCTGTGAGAGTGATGTCCATGAGTCGGTCTTAGTGAGTGAGTGAAAAAGAGAGAAAGAGAGAGAAAGAGAAACACCTAAAGAGAGAAAGAAAGAATGAATGAAAGAAAGAGAGATCTACTTTCGTTATCGTTTCATTATTATTATTATTATTTAAAGGTGTTTTTCTTGTTGGAAATTTTCTTCATTAAAAGGATTTCGTTTTTGAAGGGAGGGCCACATCAATTGTGATTAAATAGAATTCCTGTGTTTATTAATTTGTGATGAAGGTTTGAATAAGATTTTTAAAATTAAATTAAACGAACCCATTTTCAGGTCGCTTGAATATTGTTATTTAATTAAAATGGTATTTAAATTGAACCATCCCGTTCTCAGCCGTTGATAGTGTTAATGCACTCTAGCATTTTTCTCTTTGCAATTTAAGTTCCTACCAACAGGGACATCTCTCTCATGTATATGTATATTTCTGTTTCAATCTCCCACCCTACACCCGCCCCCCAACTTATTGATATTGACTCCATGTTAGATTATTTCTGTTTCAATCCATCTCGCCCCACCCGCACCACCTCCCGTCCCCCAACCTATTGACTCCATGTTAGATTAATTCTGTTTCAATCCATCCCGCCCCCATCCTCTTCCCATGCCCTAACCTATTGACTCCATGTTAGATTATTTCTGTTTCAATCCATCCCGCCCCACCACCTCCCATCCCTGAACCTATGGACTCCATGTTAGATTGTTTCAATCCCTCCCACCCCACCCCCACCACCTCCCGTCCCCCAAACCTATTGACTCCATGTTAGATTATATCTGTTTCAATCCATTCTTCAAACGGCGCAGCATACATGCTTCAAACGGCGAAGCACTATCATCGTATACCAATACATATGAAAGCCGACTTCCGGGAATTTTCCGCGATTCCCTGACAATGCTAACCATATGGGAGAAAATCAGCATTTCCGCTTTTTTTCCTGGAGACCACTTTCATCCCTGCATATTGACTCCATGTTAGATTGTTTCTGGTTCAATCCCTCCTGTCCCACCCCGACCACCTCCCGTCCCCTAAACATATTGACTCCATGTTAGATTGTTTCTGTTTCAATCCCTCCTGTCCCACCCCCACCACCTCCCGTCCCCAAACCTATTGACTCCATGTTAGATTGTTTCAATCCCTCCCGCCCTACCCCCACCACCTCCCGTCCCCAAACCTATTGACTCCATGTTAGATTGTGTCTGTTTCAATCCCTCCTGTCCTACCCCCACCACCTCCCGTCCCCAAACCTATTGACTCCATGTTAGATTGTGTCTGTTTCAATCCCATCCCACCCACCCACCAACTCCCGTCCCCTAACATATGACTCCATGTTAGATTGTTTCAAATCCTCCTGTCCCACCCCCACCACCTCCCGTCCCCCAAACCTATTGACTCCATGTTAGTATGTTTCAATCCTCCCGCCCCTTCCCCACCACCTCCCGTCCCCAACCTATTGACTCCATGTTAGATTGTTGTTTTCAATCCTCTCCCGCCACCCACCCCTCCACTTCCCGTGCCCTAACCTATTGACTCCATGTTAGATTGTTTCTGTTTTCAATCCTCCCGCCCCTATCCCCACCACCTTCCCGTTCCCAAACATATTGACTCCATGTTAGATTGTTTCTGTTTCAATCCCTCCCGCCCATCCCCACCACTCCCGTCCCCAAGCATATTGACTCCATGTTAGATTGTTTCTGTTTCAATCCCTCCTGTCCCATTCCCACCACCTCCCGTCCCCTAAAACCTATTGACTCCATGTTAGATTGTTTCTGTTTCAATCCCTCCTGCCCCACCCACCACCTCCCGTCCCCAAACCTATTGACTCAATGTTAGATTGTTTCTGTTTCAATCCCTCCTGCCCCACTCCCACCACCTCCCGTCCCCCAACCTATTGACTCCATGTTAGATTATTTCTGTTTCAATCCCTCCCGCCTCCCGTCCCCCAACCAGAACCTCCCGTCCCCCAACCTATTGACTCTATGTTAGATTATTTCTGTTTCAATCGCTCACGCCCCACCCCCACCACCTCCATCCCCCAACCTAATTCCTGCATGCACGGTGCTTGCAGCCTCCAATACCTGGAACCGGATGACTTGTGGGGGAGACCCGCCTTTCCTGCTTCAAGACCACACCATGGTAACCTACAATGTAAGGCACAATTCTATGCACCCATTGAAGGTCATTGATCCTTTAAAAGACCAGTAACATATCCAGAACAATCAATATTTACAAAAGAATAACCGAGGCAAAAAAAGGAAATTCTTTCTGATTTTATTCCTAAATGTTTGTAATTCACCAATGCTAATGCTGTTCCCTGTTTTTTATTAGTAAATAATTGATTCAATTTGAATAAATCTTTTGGCCGGGGTGGGGTACTGCTCTTCAATCCGTTTTTCATTGTAGTTGCATTATCTGCCCCGTCCTGATATGATCTTATGTTGCTGGTAAGAGGTAGAACAACAGCCAACAACAACAAACATTATTTTGCACACAAACTGGATACCAAGTTAAATTAAACAAGATTAGCCAGGGAAGGAGAATCAAACAGTTTATGAGATCTGGCTGTTCTCAGGTGTGACTGATTAGTGTCAAAGGGAGTGGGACGTAGCTCAGGTGGTAGCGTGTCCATCTGTGAAGTTGCCACTCATCGGATCGATCCTACTCATTTGCAGTTTGGGCTATTTTCCGTTCCAACCAGTGGTCCACAACTGGTTCATCAAAGGTTGTGTTATGTGCTGTCCTGTATGTGGGAAAGTGCATATAAAAGATCCTTACTGCTTATCAGAAAGAGTAGTCTATGTAGCAGAAGCAGGTTTCCTCTTTTAAAAAATATGTCCGAATGACCATGTTTGACGTCCAATAGCCAATGATACAATAAAAAAAGCAAAGCGCTTTAGAGGTGTCATTAAATAAAACAAGCTTTTTGATTAGTGTCAATTCCCGTGCCCCCACCCCACCCCCATACAACTTTATTTTAATCAGTAAGTAACATCTTTTAGGAATGCTACGGTGCTGGTCTTCAAACCATGCAACCCCACGCGGTGGCTGAATCGGTAAGAGTGCAGGCTTCCTGTGCGGAAGGTCAGGGATTCGATTGCGGGCCGAGTCAAACCAATGACTTACAAACATTATACTTGTTGCTACCTAGCCTAGAACTCGGCATTACTACGATAGGGCAAGAACTGGTTAGCTCAGTATCAGGATAATGTGACTGAGTGGGATATCGGGTGCTGGCAGCCAGGTCTCCCAATGAGGCAGCACTATGAAGTAGCCATCAGTACCCATTGTCACAAATCGATGCCCATCCTAATATGACCTTAAATGTTGCCAGGACATAAAACTGGGTTGACATAGATAAAAGATTCACCCCGTACTTGCAGTACAGGGGTGAATACCAACCCTATATAAAAGCTGGCGAAAACTGCTTTAGTATGGAACGAAAAGTGTAATCTCTGGTTCCAGTATCAAATGGCTACTTCTATCTGTACAGAGTTGGTGAAATGGGAGAGAATGCAAAAAGACAAGATGGCAGCCAGAGAACGCCGTCGATTTCACTTTTAAATTGGATTAAAGTATATGTTTTATTATATTTTCCAACTCAAAAGTAGAGGGTAAACATGAAGACATATACAAAGAATAAATGTTGCTTCTTAGATTGTGAAATTAGGCTCTCATAAAGACTCCTTTCATTAGCCCGATTTTTCGACCGTTTTTTTTATATAGGGCTGGTCTTCACCCATGTACTGCGAGTACCGGGTGAATCCTTTATCTAGGGTTGACATACCATGACCTATCTACCCAAAAGGTTGATTGCAACTTACATTGGAATTGCTTTGCGTGTTGATACAGGGAAAGCTGTACGTGTTCGGTGGAGAGTTCTCATCCTACTTGACCAACGCAGCACCACTGTGGGTGCTGGACATTGGTAGGTTATGACGGCTAACTGATATATAGAACGTATAAAACGTTATACATCTATAGGCAGCGGAAAATACACTTTGCTTCTTATTTTAATATTGATTATTGCTATTTGATCGGTTCTTGAATGTTCATGTTCTATATACTGCTGCTCCTTGTGCTGCGGAGCTGTGCTGCTTCATGTGCTGCGGTCCTGCGCTGGCCTATATAAGCAGCTGCTGGGCGTTTGACTCGTCCCACTCTTCATAATTTTCCTAACTGATATATATGGATCATTATCTGAAACTGGGCGCCACATATTTGGTGTCCACGTTACGATGGTGATAATCAATTTTTATTAGTTTTTTTTGTAGCAAGTCAAATAACTGTTCCCTCTGTATGTTAAAGCTGCATAGTCCGATGAAAATATCAAATTTTCAAAACCAAAACAATTATCTAAATTTGATTCTACATATCTAACTTAGATACTGGTGCACTTATTAAACATTTGTCACCACACAGAAAGGAATACCGAGGCAATTGAATAGAACCGGTTACTGCAGAAGCCTATGGGGGTCAGAGTTTTGACAAGCTTGCCAAAATTAATTTTGCATGGTTCCACTTCAAATATCTCAGAAGTGAGCCACTGAAAATAAAAGTTACTTCAAGCTAAAGTAAGGTACATAATAACGATCAACCTAATGTATTTATCTCAGAAAATTTCAGAAACTCAAAACCATCGGACTATGCAACTTTAAGTATATTAACAATGCTACATGTATTTAATCTAGCCCATGACATGTATCAAAAGTATGCTTATAGGATTTTGTGCTAAAGTGAAAATGTGGATGATTTTGTGCTAAAGTGAAAATGTGAAAATTTACACATCGACAGTATGCATTTACTAACAAAAAAACATTGATTTTTTTTTTCCACACGGATCTGACCATTTCAGAATTGCGTGTAAATTTCAATGTAGGTATGTGAATGTGATTGACAAGTCTGACAGAATAGATACCGCTAGCTTTTTCACTGTGAATATGGCCCTTTGTGCCACCACGGTGTTAAGCCATCAATCTCTGTTCTCTGTGGCAGAGTGGTTAGAGTGTCTGACTTTTTTCTAGGTCAGACTCCTAATCTGAGGGTCGGCGGTTCGATTCCCCGTGCCCCCAGCTCTGCCAATTTGGATTTCCACCGCTGTGTATAACTTACAGCATCATCAAAGGCCGGTTGCTCTGATACCATGTCTATGTGGTGTGGAAGGTTAAAAATCCCTTGGGTCGGTAAAAGTGTAGGTTCAGGCTTTCTATCGACCAGCAGTGGAGTGGGGAAGACCAGTCGTCTGTGACTGGGATTTCCCATGCTTAGGACAACTAATGTACCAACAACAACAAAATGAGAGACAAATATGTGTTCACACTTCCTGTCTACCATTCGCTATATCGCTATTCGGTCGCTTATTTATGCGCTGTGCCTGTAGCCGGTGAGAAGTGGACCAGGCCGCCGACTGCCCCCAATGTGTCGGTGCCGAGAGGTCGGAGGGGTCACACCGCCGTCATCACCAACCACCAGATGCATATCTACGGGGGCTTCCTGGACCTGAAGGGCTCCTCCAGTGAGTTGTGGACCTACGATCTCGGTAAGCAACATTTATTTCAAAGAAATTGGTTGATTATTGGATTGTTTGTTTGTTTGTTGTTGTTTTACGTCCTAGCAACATCTAAGGTCATATCTGGACGGGTACCGACTTGTGACAGTGCGCACTCAGGGCGACTTTGTAGTGCTCACCCCACTGGGAGACCTGGCCGCTAGCACCATGACCTGATATCCCCCTCAGTCACATTATCCTGACACTGAGCCAACCAGTCCTTGCCCTATCCTAATAATGCCGAGCGCCTGGCTAGGAAGCGACAAGTATCAATTTTTAAGTCATTGGTTTGACTCGACCAGGGTTTGAACCCAGGATCCCATGGTCTACCAACACGGGAGACGGATGCTCTAACTCATTCGGCCATCCCGTCTGGTCTGGTTGGAATGTTACGTCCGGGTTGTAATATATGTGTCAGAGGTCAGACTGGATCATGACTGATGACGTCAGGTCAAGGAGTGTTCTAAATAAACAGTTACATTACATAGCTGACTGTGTCAACATGTCTTTACATGGTGTCCTTCTAAGGCCATATCAGACGGGTACCGACTTGTGACAGTGCATGCTCATGGCATTCCCAGTTTTGCACCCGCTATTAATTGAACTGTGTGGGAAGATTGCCCTTGTTTATATTCACATAATGTTATCTTAGATCACACGCACACACATATGTGTGTGTGTGTATATATATATACATATACATATATAAATATATACATATATATATAAACCCCCTACCTTGGTGTAGACCGTCCGACCCCCAGGCCGGTGTAACTGCCCGCACCCACTGTCCAGCACGCAAGTTTGAGGGTTGCGGGTTCGAATGTATAAATTATCGGGTGCAAATGACAGTGCGCGGGCCCGCAGTTAGGTTTTGGACGGGAGGAACGGAGCAAATAAAAGTAATCAGTGCGAATAAATGGGTAATAATAATAAATTCCCTTCCGCGCTTCTATGCTCACATAATACTTATACACCACATATATACATAGGCGTGTCTGTAACCGTCACCAGAGCAGCAGATGTGGAACCTGTGTTACTATGGCGATGAGGGTCCGGGAGCCAGAGTAAATTCCCTTCCGTGCCTTTAAACTTGCATAATGCTTATGCGTCACATACATATGTGTGTCTGTAACCTTCCCCAGAGCACCAGATGTGGCACCTGTGTTGCCATGGCGATGAGGGTCCGGGAGCCAGACATGCGCACTCCGCCATCGTCCACGACAACGCCATGTGGGTCTATGGCGGCATGTCTGATCTTGCGCCGCGCAATGATCTCTGGCGATGGAACTTCAGTAAGTTTGTTGTTTGTGTTTGTTGTTGTTTTACATCCTAACAACATCGAAGGTCATATCAGGACGAGGAACTTCATTAAAGCCTCAGTCACACTATGGCTTGCGACCACTTTACGACCAAAAGGCTGACTGTTCGCCGACTGGTGACCAAATGTTAAAGGGATTAAGTTTATAGGTAGCATAAATGCACCCCTCGCACACACAAAAACTACTTCTGGGTAAGGCTAGAGCACACATTGATACCCCATTCACACTAAGGCTTGTGACCACCTTGCGACCAAAATACCCACTGGTCGCGAAGTGGTCACCAATCTATGAAAAGGGTTGGTGACCATTTTGGTTGCAAGGAGTTTTTTGGTGCAGGAGCTACAGCCTCCTTGCGACCAAAATGGCTGCAAGGAGGAAACAACTTTGCGACCATTTTGTGACCGCCCGTTTTTTTGTGGTCGCAAAGTGGTTGCAAGCCTGGTGTGACTGGGGTAGAATTGACGACGAGGCAAGGAGTGGCATATTAGTATCGTAACAGGCAAGACAGGTAGATCGATAAAACTCAAGCGCTTAACACTACGAATCAGGAGTCTTTAAGGAAGTTGTAGGTTGGGTG
Source organism: Branchipolynoe longqiensis (assembly GCA_030323885.1). NCBI lineage: Eukaryota > Metazoa > Annelida > Polychaeta > Phyllodocida > Polynoidae > Branchipolynoe > Branchipolynoe longqiensis. Next base: position 15,289,577 of record CM059196.1, on the reverse strand, counting down.
GTGGCAAAAGAGGTAGTCGGCCCAACCTTGCGGGTTTGTGTCCAGGTGTGAAGTGAGTCAGTTTGAACCTGGCGGCAGTTGTGATGTCAGAGAAGCTTGAGGAGCAAATCCATACTAGGTGGCGGCACAATCAAGAGGTTTGAGTTCAATGCCCGGATGGGAGCATGGTTAAGCCGATAGGTGGTGGCAGTAGTAGGTATATCAAATGTGTAGATTTGAACGACTCCTTGCCGCGCCGAGAATTACCCATGTTACCCGGCAACATGTGCAATGTGCTTCTGTCTTTCAGAGTTACTCAGTTGGACCAAGTTGAAGACCAAGAATGGACCTTCATTCTTGGCTAGCCATTCGGCATGCAAGGTAACTGGCACTTGTACATCCAGAAAGATACGCAGTCATTAAGATGTCACTAAATCCCCATTCATACAACCCAGTCATGTTACCGGGGTTGGCACAAGTGAGTGACTGACCCTTTCGCACCAGAAACTTCCAACCAAACTTCCACTCGATAGATTTGTTAATGCTATTCGCTTTCGCGTTATTCGCATTTTGGGTTGTGTTCAATAAAAAGAAATTTGTGATTGCATGTACCCTTTGTTTTTTTTGTTACATTTGTTGATAAGCAGTGAAAATGTCCAATCCCGGATAATTGGTTCTTCCTCATTCTATTAATGGTTGCCCTATCCTTAATAATTCCCCCCCCCCCCACCACCCACCCCAATGGGCCCCCCCTCCCCTGCCACCACCCTTAACCATCAGGAACAAACCATCAACACACCGAACATCCTACACAACTATCAATCTGTTTAAACACATTGAACATTATATAAGACACACAAAATGTCTTGTCAACTATAAACTTAGCTTGTTTTATAAGAGAAAAATGTAATCCACAACGATTGTTTGAGTTGCCACGAGTATACACTTTCTACTCAGTGCTGCTCCCCATTTTTGCATGAACTACAGTGACTGGTGCTGTACATTATACAGCAGATGCCACTCCCTTAATTCTACAGGATCGGTGCTGTAAATAATACAGCACTGATCAAACTTAGATTATTTACACTGTGGCGTTCTCTGTGGCGGAGTGGTTAGAGTGTCTCACTTTTTTCTAAGTCAGACTCCTAATCTGAGGGTCGGCGGTTCGATTCCCCGTGCCCCCAGCTCTGGCAATTTGGATTTCCACCACTGTGTATAACTTACAGCGTCATCAAAGGCCGGTTGCTCTCATACCATGTCTATGTGGTGTGGGAGGTTAAAAATCTTTCTATCGACCAGCAGTGGAATCGACCAGTCTATCGACCAGCAGTGGAATGAGGAAGACCAGTCGTCTATGACTGAAATTTCCCCTGCTTAAACAACTAATGGACCAAAAACAAACAAAAAAAATAAAAAAAATGTCAATAGTAAGATGGCCGGAAGACCAGTGCTCCGGCGCTGATAAATGTCATATTCAGATGAATAAATACTTTACCAATAAAAATAAAAAATGCAAAATGCTGAGCACCTGAGGCTAGGTACTATGGTAGTGACAAGTATAAATTTTAAAGTCATTGCTCTGACACAGTTAAGATTTGAACCCATGGTCTGCCACATGGGAAGTAGGTGCTTAACTCATTTGGCTATCGCCTATTATCAAATATCTTATCAGTGGTTGTATTATAATGTATACACCGGTCACACTACTGCTTGCGACCACTTTGAAAATGACCTCTCAGAAAATTACAGAAGCTCAAACCCATTGGACTATGCAGCTTTAATAGCCACACTCCCCCCCCCCCCCTCCCCATCTTCTGTAATGGTGTCAGCGTTGAAAATAGTTCCTATTTCCCCCACCAGGTGCCTAGCGGAATGATATTGTACGGTGGGGAATGCGGTGGCATCATACAGTCTGACTTGTGGAAGTTCACTTTTGGTAAGTTGCTTAAGAATTTGAGTATAAATTAAAGACAGCTATGATATTGATGTAATGGCCCTCCTGATATGACCTTAGATGTTGCGAGGACGTAGAACTCTAATAATCAATCAACCTATATTGATGTGATTCACCAACCAGCTTTCAGGTATTATTATATATATTTCTTTTTCTTTTAGTTAAAAACAAAGTTATTTCAATGGCTTTTAAAAAAAAAGAAGAATTAAATTCATTAATCAAGAATAAACCTTTCACTAACCTCTGTATCTATTTCCTGGATAACTTAAATACAAAAGTTTACGGCACTTATCTTTTCATTGTGTTTTCATATTAGTTGCATGTCTAATATATATTTAACAAATATTTAACAAAATATTCCTTCCAAAGTAATCTTAATTTAAAAGAAAGAAATATATGAGATTACTGTTAGCTATGTTACGTCGGATTATCCGACTTTTGTCGGATATTCACATATTTGTCGGATAAAGTCAGACTGCATTATTTTTGGACGAATCCGTCAAATTTGGCTTACATTTCTTGTTCAAAACTTCACTTTAGTCATAAATTCTTTGGAATGCTTATGAAATAAGTTACTTTATTCAAAATATATATTGTTAATTGTCTGGCAGCTAATATATATTTAACAAATATTTAACAAAATATTCCTTCCAAAGTAATCTTAATTTAAAAGAAAGAAATATATGAGATTACTGTTAGCTATGTTACGTCGGATTATCCGACTTTTGTCGGATATTCACATATTTGTCGGATAAAGTCAGACTGCATTATTTTTGGACGAATCCGTCAAATTTGGCTTACATTTCTTGTTCAAAACTTCACTTTAGTCATAAATTCTTTGCAATGCTTATGAAATAAGTTACTTTATTCAAAATATATATTGTTAATTGTCTGGCAGCTTTGTTTTTTCATATTTTAAGTAATGGAGAAAAACTAAGATCTTGGTTGCACAAAAGTAGGATATTTTATTTCTGCCTTATTACAAACACTACTACTTTTAAGGCCCTTAAAAAGCAAAAGTGCATGAGCTTTCGGGGGCACTGCCCCCTGGGCCTCCCCCTACATTGGGGCTCTGCCCTGGACTCTCCCCCCCCCCCCCCCCCCCCCCCCCCCCCCCGGCAGGTCTGATGTTCAGAATTTTTGCTCATGGTCAATCACATCCCTGCATATGCCGCCTACTTTAAAGTTTGACCAATCTGAGCCGCCTTTGTATTTCAGGCTCACATACCTGGCAGCGGTTGTCGTGTGGCAGACTGACCCCGACCCCTCGCAGCCAGCATTGTGTTGTCGTTCTGCCCTCCTTCCTGCTCCAACAGGCATGGCTGGCCGGGAACAGCGACCGGTCCTTATCAGCGCCCGCACTGAGGCAACTCCCCGCCACCAAACCCGAACCCGTCAAGCGTCCAAAATCGAGCCCAGTTTTCCACAACAGTGTTGCACCAGCGGATCCACAAGTGGAAATTGTCATCAGGCAATTCGGCTGTGGAAGCCACTCAGGTGGAAGAGGAAAGCGCTTGGATGGTGCAACCTCTAGAGAGAAGGCAGTTAGCAATAACGTTGGCAGTCAGTCCAAGTCCGCGGATAAGGTGCACTTACTAGGTGCAGATGAATGCTCTGCGCATTTAGTGGAAGACGCTTGCAAGTCTCATGATAGTGAGGAGGCAGGAAATATCTCTGTGCAAGATGGTGCCATGGAGATCCGCAAGCATCTCAGACAAAAAAGAAAAGTGAGAACAAGCGATTCGGTATCGCTCTGCCGACTGCTGTCCTCGACCAGTGATTCATCAGAGGAATGGCTGACATACGATAACTGTGTGCCTTTGGACATCAGTGGCCGGTGTAACTCAGTGGGAGAAAAGTGCAATCCTGTGATTCGCGGTGGTGCCGAAGGCTACCAGGTTCGAGGGACTGTCGCTAAGATGAATCTGATGAGTGTTTCAACAGAAAGCATCTTGAGTATGACGCATAACGCAAACCTTCCATCCCCACACTGGCTCAGTAATGACAGCATGCCTTCGAAGGGAGGCATTTCTCATGGATCGATGGCCAAGTCATTAAAAAGCCAGTCATGGGACTCGCTGCTGAGGGTTTTCAGTGGCATGCGGGTATCTTGCACTGACATCGATATTGACACTGATCCGAAAGCGTTGGAGATGAAGAACATGATCAATAGCACCAATGACCTCATCATAGAGGATCTGGAAGATTCTACATCGAATCTGTCCTTCACTGGATCCTTTGAATCCACAAAGGCATTCAAAGCGCCAGAAGCCATTCATGCTCAAATCCAGCAAGTCGGGCCTGCGCCCTTGACTGCTGATGCCACTCATCCCATTGCGTTTAAGCGAAGAGTCACTTGCGCCTTCGCGCACCGTACTGAAGCCCCCTTGCCTGATTTGCTTATAAATGTAAGTGATTCTGAACTGGTCAAGCACTCCAATATGACCTACCGGACAAGATCTGCGTGCAAAGAAGGTGAAGCAGGGCGACTTACAGACAGAAGTACCACCACCACCACCACCTCCGCCAACAACACTTCAAGTTCAAGAGAAAGGGAGGGAGTAGCAAAAAGCAATGAAATAGAGTTGACAAACTTCTCGCATAGTGGGGAATGCGGTTTCTCACAGCGGCACATCTCCCAAAAGGGCTTCAAGCGCTACCTATCGCATGTGGTGAGTACCTCTGGCATCCGGAAGTCCCCCCCCCCCCCCCAATCATCACATGTGTGAAATAATTACCTAATTTGATTATATCCCCCCCCCGTCTTCCCCATGCATTGTTCCCCTCTGACCCCCTCCACACGCCCAACAATATGTTTTTAAATTTTCCATTGAGCATATTGGAATATGGGTCAGTTTCTCTGAAACTGGGCACTATGGTGTGACGTGCAAACCAAAAGTGAAAACCTTCCAAATAATAGCAAACGGGCATTCCAAATAATAGCAAAATCCATCTTCTTATAATGGTTTACATGTTGTGCATATGTTAGAGTTGAAAAATTAAATTTTTACCTTTTAATTTAGATCTTATACAAATTGAGCAATACGTATATATGTATATATCACTTGTGTAACATGGAAATCAAATACACATTCAGAACATCATTTTAGCATACACAACAAAGACAAACAAGATTTTATTGATTGCAGCTAAGCAAACAAAGTTAGGTCTTACAAGAAAAGAGTTGAAAAATACTTTGGGTTAATGCATGGTGTTGATGTGTAATTTTTCACGTTTTCATTTTAGCATAAAATCATACAAGTATCCTTTTGATATATGTTGTGGGATAGATTAAGTATATGTAGTATTGCTAACATACTTAATACACAGAGGCAACAATACTTATTTGACTTGCTATCAATAAAGGAAATATTAATTATCAGCATCGTAATGTGGAAACCAAATATCTGGTGCCCAGTTTTAGGGAATAACCCACATATTATAGCGATATAGCGAATGGTAGACAGGAAGTGTGAACACTTATTTGTCTCTCATTTTTGCTTGAGTGCAAGTAAATAAGCAACAAAAGGAGTAATTAGTAGCATGTGGTGAATAAGGGGTCAAATTTCCCTGGATCATCAGCCCATGCTTTTTCTAATCTATTCTTGAATGAATTAATTGACTCCGCATCAATAACATTTTGTGGGAGACTGTTCCATATATTTATGATCCTGTTTGAGAAACTATGTTGCCTTAACTTTGAAATGGCTCTGGGTTTTATTAGTTTGAGAGTATGGCCCCGACTGCCTTCTCTTTTATTCAAGGTGAAAAATTTGTTCATATCTATTTGATAAAAACCCTTCATAATTTTAAATACTTCAATTATGTCACTTCTTTTCCTTCTGTAGGAAAGGGTAGGAAGTTTCAATTCCCTAAGCCTTTGTTCATAGGGTAGGTCCTTTATAACTGCAACTAATTTTGTTGCACGTCTCTGAACCTTTTCGATCTCCAGAATATCTTTCCGAAAAATTGGGCTCCAAATTTGTGGACAGTATTCCAAAATTGGCCTAACAAGAGACTTAAATAGAATGAGAAAATTGTTCTTGTTGAGGCGATGGAAAGTTCTTTTAATTATTCCTACTCTCTGGTTAGCATTTGAGATGATAGTCCTCATGTGTTTCTGAAAGGAGAGTTTGGAGTCAAAGGTTACACCCAAGTCCCTCTCATAGCTATCCTGTTGCAGGACAGCGTTCTTCATATTATAGGCATAATGAGGATTATTGTGGTTATATATAGCATGTGTAAACTGTATGCTTGATGGGTATTGTTAATTTATATATGGTAGGTATTATGATTGTGTTGTATATTTGAATATGCCAATATTATTTCCGATGGTGTGGTCCTGCCTGGTCTATTCCGTCAGTCCTCACTAACCGGAACTGGCGCTCCTGCCATGTTAACCTCGTATTGGCAATGATATGGGATGCCTCCCACCACTCCAAGTCTTAATTGACTTTAATGTTATCTGGTAGTACAAAATGTCTCAGTTTGAGTGATATCTAACTTTTAATGTGTAAACATCCAATCGACCTTTAAACAAGGTGAGCTATTATTTTTTTATTCAATAATTTGCTCACTTCCCTGCCTTCTGGCACTGCCTGTTATATTTTCCATAAACATAATAAGTGCACTAATGAGATGAACCCAACTAGCATACGCTGCGATTCTTAGGTCCACTGAGTGAGAGAGTTCTCTGTGGCGGAGTGGTTAGAGTGTCGTTTTTTTTTCTAGGTCAGACTCCTAATCTGAAGGTTGGTGGTTCGATTCCCCATGCCCCCAGCCATGCCAATTTGGATTTCCACCGCTGTGTATAACTTACAGCTTCATCAAAGGCCAGTTGCTCTCATGTCTATGTGGTGTGGGAGGTTAAGAATCCCTTGGGTCGGTAAAACTGTAGGCTCGGGCTTTCGATCGACAAACTGTCTAATGGTGAAAACAAGTCTATTCAGACTCATCCATGATAGGCAGTATAAATCTGCAACAACAACCAAAAAAAAGAGCAACTTCTGGAAACAACTTATTACCTAGTCGGGCTCCAGATCCCATCATGGCTGCTAAGATGACCACAGTGACTACCTCTGTTATAACAAAGGCCAGGGGACCAGTCTAGAAACAACCCAGTTAGCCATTCTCTGTGTAAATCAGATGTAGTAGTAGTTTGGTATTTAGACATAATCACAAATTTTATGAAAGTTGCATAGTTTGATGGTTTTGAGTTTCTTTAATTTTCTGAGATAACTATAGTAGGTTGATCATTTCTTTAGTTTGAAGTAACTTTTATTTTAAATGGCTAACTTTTGAGATATTTGAAGTGCAAACATGCACAATTTATTTTGGCAAGCACACCAAAACTCTGACACCATAGGCTTCTACAGTAACAGGTTTTTATTAAATCATCCGCTGCACCCTGCCCCACTGCACCCTGCCCCGCTGCACCCTGCCACGCTGCTGAACTGTGAATTGATTTGAGCGTTTGTGATGTTATATTGCTATCCTTCTTAAGGCCCGTTTATAGTTTTGACGGCGTGTGACGCCATCAACTTTATGCCGGTTGGCGCCATGTAACTGCGCAAAACGGTGGGGAGTGCTATGAGTGGACCGTGGCAGTGAAAGGCTGAATGCTTTGATGCACACGGTCGCCAAAGTCAACCTATTCTCGATGTCAACGCAGTAAAAAAATGTTTAATAAGTGACGGATATAGGCTTGTACGTAATGACAGACAGCACATTAATGCAATGAACCAAACAAAGAAAGGTGGAGGGGTTGCCATTTACTGCAAAGCCACCAAAAACCTAGACACTGAAAAGCTAAAACCAACAAATCTCTCAAATGAGCACATAGAGCTACTATGGTGCCTAATAAAAAATGAAAAGCAAGCAAATGTAGCCATAGCGAGCCTCTATAGGCCACCGTCAGGTGAAATTGAAGTATTCCTTGAAGAACTAGAAAAGAGCATAAACACTGTAAAAAAATCAACAAATGCAGAAATCTTTGTGCTAGGGGACTTCAATGTGAATTACAGCAGCAATGACAAAAATAAACTAATGCTGCAAACCACCATCAAGATCTTAGGCCTGCAGCAGCTCATCACTGAAAACACAAGGCTAAGCAACAATAGCTCAACAATAGACCTAATATTAACCAACTCAAACCATGCCACAAAATGGGGCACTAGAAGCTGGGGTATAAGCGACCACGAACTAGTATATGTAACCAGGAAAAAGCTTAAAAGCACAAATCACTATGAATACAAAATGGGCAGGTCCTTAAAAAACTACTCAGAAGATACATTAAAAAATCATCTGCACCAAAACATAAACAACATCACACAAAACAGAGATGATGTTGATATCTATTGGGACAACATCATCACAGAAATAAGAAAATCAACTGATGAGATGTGTCCCATGAAGAAAATAAAAGTACAAAAAAACCAAGACCCTTGGGTAGACAAAGACCTGCTAACACTCATCACAACCAAAAGTAAACTGGGTGATAAAGCAAAACGCACAGAAACAATAGAAGACAAACTGGCCTACCGCATCGCCAGAAACAACTGTCTCAAAGCTGTGAGAACAGCAAAAAAGAAATACATAATAAAGCAGGACAAAGACTGGGGAAGCAACACAAACAAATTCTGGAAAAATGTAAACCTATTATTCCCAAAAAATAACAAAGAAGAGCATACAAACTTCCAAGATAACGAAGGGGCAATGCTCACAGACAAAGATGCAGCAAACAAACTGAACAGACACTTTGCCACAATAGGGCAAAAGCTGTCAGAAAAATTCAAAAAAAGATGGGAAAACAGATCAGGAACTGTGGAGAACGAAATCCCCACCTGCAAAACAGATATGATAGAAGTAAAAAAATTAATAAATGACATAGACACGAATAAACCAAGTGGAATAGATGAAATACCAACCAAAATACTGAAAGAGGCACTCCAAGCCATCCCGGCCACCATAGTAGACCTATTCAACATCTCCTTTGAGCAGGGGCGTTTTATCTCAGCCTGGAAAATGGCAACCATCACCCCCATTCACAAAGGTGGAGACAAACAAAACATGGGAAACTACAGGCCAATATCAATTCTTCAAACCCCAGGCAAGCTCATTGAAAAAGTGTTACATAGACACATCAATGAACACCTGGAAAAAAACGATATACTAAACGAAAGACAAGGGGGCTTCAGGAAACTGCACTCCACATCAAAAACAATAGCTAACCTAACAAATGACATAATGGCATCAATGAACCAAAAACAATTAGTTGGAGCCGCCTTCATTGACTTCAGCAAAGCATTTGACACAGTAGACCACAAAATACTACTGGAAAAACTAAAAACCATGGGCATAAAATCCAACACTATGGATTGGATAAGATGCTACCTGAACAACAGGCAACAGAAAACAAAAATAAACAATACACTATCAGACAACCAACCTGTCACATGTGGTGTACCCCAAGGGTCAGTGTTAGGGCCACTACTCTTTATAATCTATATAAACGACCTTGAAAAATGGTTGCAAACTGAATGCCTCCAACTATATGCAGATGACACAGTCATATACGCAAATGGCACCACAGAGGAGGAGGTAATAACTAAACTAAATAAACTCCTACTAAAACTAGATGAGTGGTGTGAGTCCAACAAAATAACCATCAACACAAGCAAATCAAAAACAGTACTCTTCTCGCATAAACAAATGCCAGAAAGAAAACTACACTGTAAGTTAGGAAACCAAACACTAGAAAATGTAGACCATTACAAATACCTAGGCCTTGAGTTGGACAGCCAACTAAACTACAACCTATGTATAAATAAAATTATACAAAAAGTAAACCACAAACTGTGGCTATTTGCAAAGCTAAGAGACTACATGACACAAGAAATGTCAATAAAAATCTTCAAGGGCATGGTGCTCCCCTATTTTGACTATGGAGATGTAAACTACATGGGTGCGAGAAAAGAACTACTAAAAAAACTGCAAACACTGCAGAACAGAGCCCTAAAAATCTGTCTAAGAGTAGACAAGCTGCACCCAACCTATGACATACACAAAAGAACCAAAGTGAAACTACTAGAAAATAGGAGAATAATTCATTTGAAAACCCCTACTAAACTAGATGAGTGGTGTGAGTCCAACAAAATAACCATCAACACAAGCAAATCAAAAACAGTACTCTTCTCGCATAAACAAATGCCAGAAAGAAAACTACACTGTAAGTTAGGAAACCAAACACTAGAAAATGTAGACCATTACAAATACCTAGGCCTTGAGTTGGACAGCCAACTAAACTACAACCTATGTATAAATAAAATTATACAAAAAGTAAACCACAAACTGTGGCTATTTGCAAAGCTAAGAGACTACATGACACAAGAAATGTCAATAAAAATCTTCAAGGGCATGGTGCTCCCCTATTTTGACTATGGAGATGTAAACTACATGGGTGCGAGAAAAGAACTACTAAAAAAACTGCAAACACTGCAGAACCGAGCCCTAAAAATAGCTAGGAGTAGGCTAGTCTAGTTAGCCAATGCATATAGCTATAGTCAAAACAGTAAACTTCTAACAAAACCACAAAGGGCTACTAGAGCAAATAATGCACCACTACTAAAGCAGACCAGAAGCCGAATAAAAGCTCATGAGAGAAGCACGCTGGAAATGGCTGCCAAGTTGTGGAATGCCCAAACGGTAAAGGAACGACAAATTCCTGACCTAAAAACTTACAAAAAATATCTGTGCAAAATAAGGCTAGGAAACCCCCAGTAAGCTGCACTGCAAAGGGGCATGTGATATGTCACGGCCCACCAGCGGGATGCCCAATGGAAGGTAACCATGCCAAAAGTAGCCAGATAACACACCACACAGCTACGTACAAGCCTATGATATGTAAATAGGAGTAGGCTAGTCTAGTAATAAGAGTAGAAAAATAAAAACATATATACCAAGAAAATCCAAAAAAACTAACATAGGCTACTAACCATACCAACCAATTATCTATCTGCTACTGAAATGCAGGCAATCAAATACCTTATCAGCAGCCACTGTGTGGTAAGATAACACCAACACTACAACTGGCCAGCATTGAAAACAAGCCTGGGTACCCGGGCTTATATGCTATGGACAGTATAAATACAGCCTCAATATAATTTAAAAAAAATTTAAAAAAAGTGCATCACTATCTAAGTTAGATATGTAGAATCAAATCTAGATAAGTGTTTTGGGCTTTGGAAATTTGATGTTCTCATCGGACTATGCAGCTTTAATATATAGCGCATATTAAAAGTGTTTGAAAGATTTTTGAAATTCACTGTGCTTTTGCCTACATTTAAATCACACCATATTGGTAGTGTAAAGAATGGGAAAATTACTGTACAAATGTATGCTCAATTAAGTCCTTGTTAAGTCGATCCAGTAGTTGGTTGGGTCTCCTCCTTTCGTTGATCTTTACCCATCTTGTATTCCCCCCCGTCCTACCCATATCCCCATCTGTTACCTTTGGTGTCCACATGGTGGCACCACCCATCCCTATGCCGCCACCTGGGGCCGTATGCACGAATCGGGGTTAGGCTTAGCCGGAGTTAAGACACTAGCCGCGGATACCTACCTCAGGGTAGCGGGGGATTTGAGAAATGTGTGAATCGGTATGCACCAATGTGTTAGCCGCTGCGGATAGCTAACCGTGAGTTTATTTATAGATTTGGGAATTCCCTTTGCGGTTCTACCCATATATTTGGCTTAAATCTATTGAATGCGATCATATTTAACAGAATTACATACGTAATAAGTGAAATTTTATCAATTTAACCCTAAATTCGAAGCGTTATTAAGGCTAACGCCGCATTGGCGGCGATATTAATAGTTATATTTTCGAATCGGCGACAGTACAGTAAACAAACCGCCGCCGCCACCAGTATGGAAAGCGACGTCGATGGGGTGGCGGCGGCGATTTATTTACTTTACGTTCGTCGATTCGAAAATATAACTATTAATATTGCCACCAATGCGGCAGTAGCCTTAATAACGCTTCGCATTTAGGGTTAAATTGATAAAATGTCACTTATTGCGTATGTAATTCTGTTAAATATGATCGCATTCAATAGATTGAGAGGCACACACGCACACTAACCGCCCCGGCTAGAAGTGAAACCTGATTTGAAAATAGTTTAGCTTAGCCGAGGCTACGGTCGGCGGTTAGCCCTAACTCCGATTGGTGCATACCGAATTTTCACATTTAGCCCTGCGGGGATACCTTAGCCGCGGTTAAGGCCCTAACCCCGATTGGTGCATACAGGCCCAGTAGTCTACCGTACCCTTTTGTACATTTGGGTGCCACTTGGTGGTGCCACCTATCCCTGTCTCCAGTGTCACCTGGGGCCGTATGCATGGGCTGGTGCTACGCGTAGCCAGTGCTACACGCTAGCTCTGGGGTAGCTATCCGCGGTTAGGAGGGCCTTGGTGAATGAGGTCAAGCCGTATGCACCGATGTCCAAACCGGTGCGGATAGCAAACCGTGTAGTTATTTATAGATTTGGGAAATCCCTCTGTGCCTGTTCCCGGCGACCACCGCTATTTCACAATATCGCCGCCGATTCGTCGGCCGGGACCCAGCAGCCTTCTTAGTGGTGAGCCTGTTGCCGGCGAGCACCGCTATTTGTTGGTTGATTCGACAATATTAATATCGCCGCCGATGTAGCGGCAGCATTAATATTGCCGTTATCGGTTCGAATTTGCGGTTAATTTGATAAAAATATCACTTTTATAGTATGTAATTCTGTTAAATATGATAGCATTTAATAGATTTGGGCCTATTCGGTACCTAACACCGCCGGGCACCAGCCAGTAGCTATTGCTGAGCCTGTTGCCGGCGAGCACTGTGGCGGGCGGTGGCGATTTGTTTAGTTTACATTCGCCGATTCGACAATATGAATATCGCCACCGATGCGGCAGCGGCGTTAATATCGGTTTGAATTTAGGGTTAATTTGATAAAAATTTCACTTATTGAGTATGTAATTCTATCAAATATGATAGCATTGAATATATTGAGAACCACACACGCACACTAACCGGCGTGGTGGTTTCAGCGGGTTCCCTAGATACAGTATTCACCCCGTACTGCTGCAGTAGCCACAGGAGGGGTGCATACCAGCCCTATGTAAAAGCTGGCGAAAAAACGGGTCAAAGAATTGAGAGCCTAATTTAACAATCTAACAAGCAACAATTCTTCTTTATGTATGTTTTATTATTTACCCGCTACTTTTGAGTTGAAAAATATAATATAATATCTAGTTTAATAAGATTTAAAAGTGAAATCGACGGCGTTCTACTGCCGCCATCTTGTCTTTTTGCATTCTCTAGACATTTCACCAACTCTGTGCCTTAGAACTATCCATTTGATGCTGGAGACACTACTGGAGCCTCACTTTCATACTGGAGCCTCACTTCCATACTAACACTATTTCCCCCCGTATTTATATAAGGCTGGTCTTCACCCGTGTACTACAACGGGTGAATCTTTTATCTACGGGTTCCCGTGCTCAGAGGTGTCCCTCGCTTCTGTGCTGCTTCTGCGCATGCGCGGATTTCGCATCAACTCGGGTCACCTGAGCCACTTATTGGCGCATGCGCATATCCTACAAACTCGGGTCGAATAATCGAATACGCTTCTCCGCGCTCGGGTGGACAATCTTTTTTTTTTTTTTTAATAACCGATAAAAATACAGCAAAATAGGATTTAAAGTATTTTATGATGGCCCAGTTTACCTATATTTCCATTTAATTAATCTAAGTTATTCTTTTTATGCACATGGCACGTGTATTTGTCGACTCCACTCGCCGTGTTCTATTTGAATTTCTGACGACTCGGATGACCCGAGTCGCCCAGGTCGTGTTAATCGATTACGGCCCGTTGATGCGAAATCCGCGCATGCGCAGAAGCAGCGCAGAAGCGAGGGACACCTCTGAGCACGTGAACCCGCTGAAACCACCACACCGGCGTGGCTAGCAGTTAAACCTGACGACGACGACGACGACGTGTTGCCCCCATAGCCGCGGTTAGGGCCCTAGCACCAGCCCATGCATACGGCCCCTGGGGCGTTTTCGATTAACCAACTCGGGTCAATCCCAAACTTTTTTTTTTTTTTTTTTTTAATAACCGATATAACGACCGCAAAATAGGATTTAAAATAGTTTATGATTGCATAGTTTAGTTATATTTCCATTTCATTAATCTGGGTTATTAAAAGAAAACAGCCTTAAAACAACATGTAGGAAGTTATACTGGTAGCTGTTATCCTTCAGGGGCCAAATGTATGAGCCACAATTTATCGGCTGCGGAGTTAAGGGCGGCCGGCGGGGTAGCTACTGTCGGCGTTAATATATGTCACGGGGGATGTATCTAATGTTTCAGTTATTTATAGATTTGGGAAATCCCTCTGCGTTTGTAGCCATATATTAGGCTCAAATATATTAAATGCGACCATATTTAACAGAATTACATACTCAAATCGTGAAATTTCATTAAATTAACCCTAAATTCGAAGCGTTATTAAGGCTACCGCCGCATTGGCGGCGATATTAATAGTTATATTTTCGAATCGACGAAGGTACAGTAAACAAACCGCCGGCGCCGCCAGTATGGAACGCGATGTCGATGCGGCGGTTGCGGCGATTTGTTTACATTACATTCGTTGATTCGAAAATATAACTATTAATTATCGCCGCCAATGCGGCGGTAGCCTTAATAACGCTTCGAATTTAGGGTTAATTTAATGAAATTTCACGATTTGAGTATGTAATTCTGTTAAATATGGACGCATTGAATAGATTTGGCCCGAATCGGTCCCTAACCTGCACGTTAACCCAGGCTCAAGTGGGAGTTAGTGAAGGCGACGTTAACCCTCGAGGCGGTAGCCTAACCCACGCACATACATTGACACTTTGGCCGCTAACCCGGGAAATCCGCACGACGCGTGGGTTACGAGCCCTAACCCGGACTCTTACATTTGGCCCCTGGTACCAGCACGAATGTGTGACATCATTGCTCCTATCCAACCCCCAGTCAAGAGGTGGGTTACTGGGGTCGGGACTTTTTGCACCCGGCACTTGTATTTGTCGACATGAAAGGCTGAATGCTTTGATGCACGCGGACGCCAACGTCGACCTATTCTCGATGTCACCGCAGTAAAAAAAATAGTGTTGCAGCAATGCTATGTCTATGCGGAGCATTTATTTTTTGAAAAATAAATTTAAAAGCTTTTATTGGGTCGATTAAAAAGATCTTAATGCACGATTGCAGAAGATTTCAAGTATTTAATTTAACCTACAAGCAATTTCCCTTGAAAGGATTCAAAAGCAGAGATAATAGTGAAAGTTCGGATATTCTGAGTGTCAGTCTGAACTGCTGACTTATAGAAGGGCTGACCTTGAAAGTTCAACATAGTTGAACTCTGGTCAACGCTTGCACCGTGTTGCGCCGTCAAGCATCGGCATAAAGTCTAAATGAGAGCGTTGGCTTGAGCCGTGTTGCGCCGTCTAGTGCCGGGTTGTGCCGTCAAAAGTGTAAATGGGTCTTTACTCTAAACGATTAGCGCTCTTGGATTCGGGAGTGGGGAGGTCGGGTGGGTGCAGCACCGACTGAGCTTTCCACTGTGAGACTCACCGGATGCTGTAGCCGAATTGGTAAGAGCTCATCCTTCCCATGCGGGTCTGGCCGAGTCAAACGATATAGCGATATAGCAAATAGCGAATGGTAGACAGGAAGTGTGAACACTTATTTGTCTCTCTTTTTTTTTGGTACATTAGTTGTCCCAAGCAGGGGAAATCCCAGTCACAGAGTACTCGTCTTCCCTACTCCACTGTTGGTCGATAGAAAGCCCGAGCCTACACTTTTACCGACCCAAGGGATTTTTAACCTCCCACACCACATAGACATGGTATGAGAGCAACCAGCCTTTGATGACGCTGTAAGTTATACACAGCGGTGGAAATCCAAATTGGCAGAGATGGGGGCATGGGGAATCGAACCACTGACCTTCAGATTAGGAGTCTGACCTAGAAAAAAGTCAGACATTCTAACCACTCCGCCACAGAGAACGCCAACTAATGACTTACAAAATTTATACTTGTTACAACCTAACCTGGCATTCAGCATTACTAGGATAGGGCAAGGCTCAGTGTCAGGATAATGTGACTGAGTGGGAAATTGGGGCATGGTGCTGGTGGCCTGGTCTCCCTGTGGGACAACACTATAAATTCACCATGAGTGTGCACTGTCACAAGTCAGTACCCATCCTGATATGACCTTAGATGAGATGTTGCTGAAACAAATAAACATGTGAATACAAGTGTTTTGTGTAGATGGGTCGTCCTCAGAAGTTGTGTACCAATACTGTGACATCAGTACCACAAAATCAAAATGCTGTCAAAGTCTATATATACAAGCTACCTGAAAGTGTATGTCCTTTTGCATCTGAATAATTGAAAATAAACATATTCTGACATTTTTAAGTAGGTCAAATGATGCTCACACCCAATAAATAGCAGTATAGCATGGAAACCAATCTGACTCCAAAATCAGATATTTTCCACACAAAGCTTGACATTTTTAGGACATTTCACATTGCCACTTGCTTTATAAACAGTACTAATAATAATTTGAAACCTCATTGCTATGGTTTTGTGTTATTTGTGATGATTAAAGAGAAAAACAGAAAAATATTAACAACGTAGACCCTTGGCTGCGCGCAAATTACCCATGTTGTCAACCAACATGCACAATGGTCAAAAACAATTATGGAAAGAGTAGAGGACGTATTTTCTTTATAGAATTGGTATTCTTACACTTTGGAGGGATAGATATGAACAAATTACGGCCTAATGTGACAGTTAATTTTGTCAGGGAATATGCTATTCTATGAATACCAGAACTTCACCAAGAAAACCCTTGGTACTGTTGCACATGCAAGCATATTTTGGAGCACCATGACTAGTAATATAATTTTCCTACTAAGGTATATGGAAAAGAAATTAAATTGAAGTCCTATATTATTTGTGGTGTCCCCTTCCATTCTGTTACATCAACATCTCAAAATTGGGAAGAAGATAATCATCCTATGCAGATTTCTTCACAGTACATTTCAATGCTTAGGGGATCACAACATACAAATTTATTGTTTCATGCAATAAACTTTCTTAAATAATTATTTTGATTAATAAATCCACACTTGTTGATTAATTAGTCTACACTTGGGGCTGGCTACTCAATTAGTTCTTGTTTTTCTGATGAAATGGTAACCTCAGCTATCTTTTCCTTCATATTACCAGTATATATATATATGGACAAGAGTTGGCTACTCAGTGACAAAGTTAGGAAATTACACAATATTCATTTTTTACCCTCATGTCACACCTTGGCCCCATTTACCATGAAACGACCATAGACACCCAGATACCCAGTTTTTTTGTGTGTGTATGTTTTTTATACATCAGTTGATTAAGCTGGTGAATTTTTAGTCACAGAAAATGTAATCTTCCTATTTCCCCTGCTCCTCGCCCTATCCTAGTTTAACCGTTTGTATGGTGTAATAGTGGCAATCTATCTTATAATATATTAGTTTATGGGCTAGCCATTTACCATCCCAGAGTAAAGTTGCCAGCTGGTGGTCTGGGTGGTGTGGACAAGCGAAGGGAAATCAATACAGGTAATGAAGGAAAGTAGGTGAAGAGTGAAGGTAGGAGAGTGAGACTCCTTCATTTATTACTTTATATAGGTTTTCTAGAATCCAAGATGGCAGTGGTCACATGGTTCAATCCACCAATCAGAGTACAATCTGCTGTCTCCAAGGCCTTGTTATGCTGGCTACAGTGCCTTGTGGTGGCCAATGATCCATAAATAACACCATGGGGGGAGGGGGTATGTGAGGTGACTCTTCCAAAGAGTATTTCTAGGAAGTGACACTCCTCCAAAGACTATTTTACTATACAATTTCTATACCTAATGAATAATAGTTTACCAACTTCACATATCCCTCATATGCCTTTGGTTTTTATATATCACCATTTAGCATTATATAGATAAGTTGCAATTTATTATAGTAATTTCACCTAGATCCTCATGCATTATATCGGAAAATTTTACACCAGGTTGAATTGGCAAATTCCAAACTAGATGTATCAGAGCAGAAAGGGGTTTCTATTTGACTACGTAATAACATATTATATTATTAATTTAAATATTGTGTTAATTTAAATTCCAGTCTTAATTGAAAAGCCCCAAAACACCTGAAATATATATATATATATATCCATGAATAAAAAATTAACCCTAATTTTGAATTAAAAGTAACATTAATGTAAGAAAATAAGACATTTAAAAGAAAAACGACGAAAATGATCAGTTTTATAGAATAACCCATTTATCTCAGAAAATGAAAGAAACTTAAAACCATCGGACTATGCAACTTTGCGGTAAGGCGTTCTCATTTGTTTACAGTACCACTATAACGGTGATGCAGTGATCATTGTGTTATGCATCCTGAGCCCTGTATTGTGGCGAACCCATCCTGTGTATCAAATATTGCCCGCATATTTGTAATTCTAAGTATGAAACTTAAAGTTGCATAGTCCGATGATTTTGAATTTGTACCACTTTCCTGAAATAAATATATTCAATTGATTGGCATAGCCTCCCTTTGGTTTGAAGTAACTTTTATTTTAAATGGCTAAGTTTTGAGATTTCTTTTTTTTGTTGGTAAATATTTTTATTCATCTGAATACATATTTTGTCAGCACCGGGGCACTGGTCTTCCAGCCGTCGGAGTGGTCGCATTTCATCTGTACATAGTGGAAGTGGAATGTGTTGCATTGTCTGCAGCAGAACCCATTCTGAACATAAAAGAAAGTGGGGGAGCAGCCTATGCTGCATAGTGTACAGCATATGTACTGAACATGGTTCAAGGTATATGCATCAAGATAGAGTGTGCAGTAATGTACACTAGTGGTTAAATCATATGCTGTGTTTGTATATCAGTTAGATTTGGTTTTAATAACAGTTAGTCTTTAAATAGTGCCATGTTGTGCATGTATAGTGGTTTATATTGTGTGCATTGCTGGTTGAAGATGTAGTTATTCAGTGGTGGTAATGGGTCTAAAGTAGGGGTAGTGGGTCTCGAGTCATTGAGTTATAATAGTTGCTTTGTCAAATGTGGATGGGGGGGGGGAGGGGTCCATAAGTTGAAGTGCAAATATGCTAAATTAATTTTGGCAAGCTTGCCAAAACTCTGACACTATAGCCTTCAACAGTAATGTAGCAGTCACACTACGACGACAAGCAGCGGCGACATCCCTGCGACACCCACTGTTGATTGTCGCTGATTGTCGCGCAGGTGCCGCGCAGGTGCCGCCGCGACACCTCCGCGACACTTCCAGTTTCTCCACTCTTTCTCGACTGTCGCCGAGTTGTCGCGGGGATTTTGGACATGTTGAAAAACTTCGACGACAGCAGACGACAGCCGAGGTTGCGGCACTGTCGCGGCACTGTCGTCTTGTCGTTAAGCTGTAGTTGCTTCTCTCTCCATGTGTGTGTCTGTGTCTATGTGTGTGTCTGTGTCTATGTGTGTGTCTGTGTGTGTGTGCCTGTGTCTGTGTGTGTCTCTGTGTTGTATCTCTGTGTGTGTCTCTGTGTCTGTGTGTGTCTCTGTATGTGTCTCTGTGTGTGTGTCTCTGTGTTGTGTCTGTGTGTGTGTCTGTGTGTGTGTCTCAGTCTGACTCTCACTCTCAGTCTGACTCTCACTCTCCCTCTCCCTCTCACTCTCATTCTGACTCTCACTCTCAGTCTGACTCTCACTCTCAGTCTGACTTTCACTCTCACTCTCAGTCTGACTCTCACTCTCAGTCTGACTCTCACTCTCAGTCTGACTCTCACTCTCACTCTCAGTCTGACTTTCACTCTCACTCTCAGTCTGACTCTCACTCTCAGTCTGACTCTCACTCTCCCTCTCACTCTCAGTCTGACTTTCACTCTCACTCTCAGTCTGACTCTCACTCTCACTCTCAGTCTGACTCTCACTCTCAGTCTGACTCTCACTCTCCCTCTCACTCTCAGTCTGACTTTCACTCTCAGTCTGACTCTCACTCTCAGTCTGACTCTCACTCTCCCTCTCACTCTCAGTCTGACTTTCACTCTCACTCTCAGTCTGACTCTCACTCTCACTCTCAGTCTGACTCTCACTCTCAGTCTGACTCTCACTCTCACTCTCAGTCTGACTTTCACTCTCACTCTCAGTCTCACTCTCTCACTCTCAGTCTGACTCTCACTCCTCTCAGTCTGACTCTCACTCTCAGTCTGACTCTCACTCTCACTCTCAGTCTCAGTCTCACTCTCACTCTCAGAGACACACAGAAACACAGAGACACACACAGAGACACACACACAGACACACAGAAACACAGAGACACACACAGACACACACACACAGACACATACATAGAGACACACAGAGACAGAGTCACACACACAGATACACACACAGAGACACACATATACACACACAGACACACACACAGAAACACAGAGACACACACAGAGACACAGAGACACAGACACACACATAGAGACACACACACAGACACAGAGTCACACGCACAGAGACACACACACAGAGACACAGTCACAGACACAGACACTGTCGTCCCGCTGTCGTCCCGTTTGTCGTCCGATTGTCGTCCAACTTAGCCCGAATTTGCATATGTCGTCGTGATTTCTCAAAATTCCAGCCGCCGGGCTGTCGTCCTCCCATTGTCGTCGTAGTGTGACTGCTACATAACAGGTTCTGTTAAATTGCCTCTGGATTCTCTTTTATGTGGCAACACATGTTTAATAAGTGTGTCATTATCTAAGTTAGATATGTAGATAATTGCTTTGGTTTTGAAAATTTGATGCTTTATCGGACTATGCAGCCTTAAGATCCCAGGGTGGGGAAGGGCGAGTCGGTGAGGTGCACTAACCTGCCCAGGTAAATTGTGCCATGCACAGGTAGGCGTGAACCGGGCATGGTGGCTGAATCGCTAGAGCGCTGGCTTCCCATGCGGAAGGTCAGCAGTTCGAATCTCTGCTGAGTCAAACCAGTGACTTACAAAATTTATACTTATATTTATACATGCCGCCAGCACCATGACCTGATATCCCACTCAGTCACATTATCCTGACTGAGCCAACCAGTCCTTGCCTTATCCTAATAATGCTGAGCGCCTGGCTAGGAAGCGATAAGTGTCAATTTTTAAGTCATTTGTTTGACTCTACCAGGGTTCGAACAATATGAGTTCAAATCCAGGGATCTCCCAAAATGGGAGACGGACGCTCAACTCATTCGGCCATCCTGTCTGGTCACCGAAATATGGTGCTCTGAGCGTCATGTTCGCATTTGTTTGTCAAATTGCTGGAAGCCATTAAATTAAGTTGATTGGTTGGTTGTTGCAGTTTTATGTCCTGGCAACATCTAAGGTCATATCAGGACAGTTGCCGACTTGTAACAGTGCGCGCTCATGACAACTTTATAGTGCTGCCCCACTGGGAAATCAGTTAAGTAATTGTCGTTAAGTAATTGTTGTTCGCTTCGTTTCAGGGAGTGCGGACGTGTGACTCTGTTCGCATGTACGTGTTCGGGGGGAAGGAATCCGAGTCTTGTAACATCGGTATCAACCCACTGCCAGTCTGGCGACTTGACATCCATGAGCCGGCTACCGGAAGTGAACATGCAGAGCCAATCTGGAAGTGAGCCAGTTGAGCCAAACCGGAAGTGAACACGCAGAGCCAAAACCAGAAGTGAGCACACAGAGCCAAATCCAGAAGTGAGCACGCAGAGCCAAATCGGAAGTGAGCCCATAGAGCCAAACCGAAAGTGAGCACGCAGAGCCAAACCGGAAGTAGCAATAGCCACAATCGAAATGGTTTGCGTGTGAGCATGTCCTGGTGACACGTCTGAACATTGACGGCTGTAACAGCGGTGGAGCTGTTCACTTCCGGTGTTCCTCCTGCACCGTTCCGCTTCCCAGAGCGCTCCCATTGCCACCTGCCGCATGGTGGAGCTGCTCGAGAAATTCAGTCAAGGAACCTGTGTTAAGCACTGCTCTAAGGTATACTTTGTTGTGTCAGTGTGTGTATGTGCATGTGTGTGTGTGTGTGAGTATGTGTGTGTAAGTGTGTGGAGTTAGTTTATATGTGTGAGTGAGTGTCTAGGTACAATTCAATACTCGAGTATTACTATTAGGCGAGCAGGCAGATAAATCGAGGTCAATTTTTTACCCTGGTATTCTTTCCTCAGGCCAGTCGAGGTCCACTTCTGTAGTTTTGGGTTGCCAAAAAAAATATAAGTGGTAATGAAGATTTATATGGAAATAATTAATTCTGTTATGTCTTTTAATCATTTTTTGTTATAAAAAGTAAAAATCCAGATGAAATTAAAAGACACTAGTTAATAGTTATTGTGATAGTTTGGTGAAAAATAATCATTATTTATTGAATAATGATGGATTAATAGGCAGCGATGTGGTGATTTTGTTCCGACTCTGGCTCTTGTTGGCTTGAACCCGATAGTATTGTGTGCCCAAGATGGCCAAGAACAGCTTTCGTTCAGCTGGTAGGAAATATGACGCGTATACGTCAAGGTGCTTCTGAGAACTTCCTTTATTTAAAAATAAATTTGACATAGCCACAAATGTTTAGGTATGTATGTGTGTGGGTATGTATGTGTGTGTATATATGTGAGAATGTGGGGAGGTATGTGTGTGCGTGTGGGGGGTATATATATATGTGAGTGTGTGGGGAGGTATGTGTGTGAGTGTGGGGAGGTAGATAAGCATGTGTGGTGAGGTATATTTGGGAGTGTGTGAGTAGGTATGTCTGAAAGCGTGTGTGTATGTATGTGTGTAGGTATATATGTGAGTGTGTGAGTATGTGCGTGACTGGTTGTTGGTAGATATTTGTGAAAGTGTCTGGGTAGGTGTATGCGACCTCACCCGGAACTAAAGGACAGTTCTGGGTCACTCCTGAAAACTGGCCAGAAGTGTCACATGGAGAGTTAAAATCTAATATTTGAATTCTTTACATTTTTTGGTTGCAAATGAAAGCTGGAAATCTCCCCTTTACATCTATGTAAAATATAAATCGATAAGATAACAAATAAAAGTGTAGTCCATGATTAAGCTATGTCTTATGGCAGTATAACATGTGCATCACATGTGTAACACATGTTTAGGACACCACACAGTCTGCTTAATAAAAATCTAATCAGAATTAAATAATATCATACTTAGAAGCATATTAATCATGGCATAATATACAGAAATATGTAGTGCTTATATTGATCAAAAAAAGTAATTCCCAGCCATGCTTTATTCACTGAATAATTAGTGTACACTATTTGTGTGGCATCCAGATACCACTGGTTACACATATTACGGAAATTTGTAATGTTATTTCTGAAGACATCAATTTAAAAAAAAAAAATTTAAGCATGCATACATGTTAATAAATACTTCCTTTTTGATTTGGGAAGTGTTTTGTTAGATATATCAATGCAATACAAGATCTTAATAAGGATTCAACCACGTCCCATATGTCATGTTACAAATGTCTGACTGTAAAATGGTTTTTTTTGGTAAAAAAATACTTCATAACTAAAAGGACCAAAGTTTCACACAGTTTATTTTATTTCCCTTATTTCTTTCATCAAATCTGAACATGAATATGAAAAATATAAGGAAAAAACTAAGTAGGAAGGTTTTTATTGATGTTTTAAAATCCCATCCCATGCTGACCAGTTTTCAGGAGAGTGACCCTTCTACTATAGGGGGTGGGGAATCCCGTCCTGATGGATCTGATATATTGTTGGGATATAAAACCCCAACAAACAAACGGTTGGTCGTTTGAGTGGCAAGAGTGGTCGGTATTACTATGAGGGAATCACTTGCACTTGAGTTGTAGGAGACATTGTACAAGGAAGGTAATATTGTATTTAACTATAAGTAATATATTTCTGTAAATAGGTCATAACTATAATGTGTTTATACTCATATAAGAGATTATATAGTCTGTAAATAATCACTAAAAAGTGGTAAGAGTGAGGTCAGTATTAGGGAATCAGCACTCAACTTGCAGTCGACTTGCAGGAGACATTGTACAAGGAAGGTAATATAGAATAAGTAATATATTTCTGTTTTATATCAGCATAATTCCATATGCGTAAAACCTGAAAATCCAAAGATAGGCCCCTGATACATCAATTATCATTTATGGCCAGTATTTCGCTTTGCGAAATATGAAGACTGCCCTGCTTCTCCCTCCAAGTGCCTAAAACCCATATTGTGCAATAAAACATTTAGCTAATGTCTGCCCTTAGATGTTGCCATGATGTAAAACTCCAACAACCACCTGAAAATCTCAAACTATACCTCTGATGTGCCTTGGAGAATATATCATTGGAATAAGGAACTCTTCGAGGATTAGTCGGTTTTTAATGTGCAATAAGTTTTAATAGCATAGTTTTTATAATTGAATATTAGTTTACTAATATAGATATATATATATATATATTCTACGGGTAGCCACTGAACTGATGTTCTTGCTAAATTTGTTGAGCAAATGCGAAGGAGAGAAATAGGTTTCATTTCACACTTATTGTTGTTTCTAAAATGAAAAATGATCCATAACAGATTCATCATCCTTTGTTCTTGCTACTTTGCTGCATCTGTTAACAATAACGACAACAAAAAGCAGAAATAGGTATCGTAACAGATTTGTTTTCACTGCACTTGTTGGTGTAGTGAGGTGCACTGACCTCTCCCCGGGTGAAATCCCACATACACAGGTTGGTGTGGGTAGGTTGGTTCTATCACGGAGACTAGATAGTCGAAAGGTTAAGACACAAACCCCAGAATGGCAGCAGTGTGGGTTTGAGTCCCGCTCTAGGCACAAATGTTTACCATAGCTTTCTAAGACACATCCCAAAGGTACTACGAGAATAAGCTGGGTAATGCACCTATTTCAGTGTAATCAGTTCGCTTGTGGCACCTCCGAGTGGTGAGCGCATCAAACAAACCACAGATAGTAGAGGGATAGATGGTTAAGTGACTTCATGAAAGTGTGATAATTGGCCATTTTGAAAGTATGATAATTGTCCACATCATTCATATGCTATTCACCCTATTCACGCACGACCTAATTCGTCATCAGAACGAACCTGAGTAAGCGTCGGTATTGGAAATGGCCATAAGACACTACTGTGTGCCGATGTGTATGAACCACTACAGAAATTAAAGGAGTAACATTTGAATATATTCACTTTTGAAACTATCATATTCATTTTTGCATACCTTTTTTCTATTTATTGGTCAATTTTCATGAAGATTGAGTGATGATCAGATTCATTTCAGTCGGCAATGTCAACAAAGTCACTCACCTTGGGTGCCAATCATTCCTTAAATTCAAAATTGCATAACTTTCTTAATATAGATATATTAAAAAAATATATTTTAACCCTTTTATAGCTTTTATTAATTTGTAATTACTAAGACTAGTTGTTCAACTGTGTTGCATAGATAACTACACTGACAGTGCTGCATTATGTGATACCACTATAACTATGCAGACTTGAAGTTGACAGTCACATTGTAGTTAAAGAATGGGAAAAATCACCAAGCAAGGGTCACCCAATCTTCGTGAAAATTGGCCAATAGATAGAAAACAGGTATGCAAAGATGAATATGTTACTTTAAAAAATGAATACCCTCAAATTTGAGTGATTTCGAGAGGTTTTGGTCGACAAAAATGTATTCACATCACTTTACATACAGCGGCGCCTCGCCGACGGGTAAGTGCCCTCGGTCTGGTTTCAACATGGCCGCGGCGTGAATAGGGTGAATAGCCTACCGCTAGGCTTCTTTGGTGGTTTTCTTTTGTATTAAACTGACATGGTTTATGATGCCTTAGAAATGCAGCCAAAATAATTTTGGAAAATGACCAATGTGCCTAGTAGAGGGATCGATGGTTAAGTGACGTCATGAAAGCTTGATAATTGGCCATTATATGTTTCCCCTATCATCGCTCATTATCACGCTTCCAATATGACGGCTATATTTTTGGATTGCATGCTGGGAGAGCCTCAAACAGCCTCGCTTTGCTGTCCTTATATATAAAATCCTTGATAAAACTACGCCAAGGCAGCAGGTGAGTGATAGTAGACAGTTAGCATAACTGTCTACTGGCACTGGTACTGACTCTTTTCGACATGTGAAGATGTAAAACAGCTCATGTAAATGCCATTCAGCAACTGTTGTGGTGTACCTCAGTAGGTTGTGTAGAACTGTTCTGCTTTTTTGTCTTCCTTTTAATGTTTGAAGTTGCATAGTCTGATGGTTTTGAGTTTCTGTCATTTTCTCAGATGAATATCTTAGGTGGATCATTATAATCTATCTTTACTTTAGTTTGAAGTAGGTTTTATTTTAAGTGCAAACATGCCAAATTATTTTTGGCAACCATGCCAAAATTCAGAAGCTATAGTCTTTGCAGTAACAGGTTCTATTAAATTGACTCAGTATTATTCCCTTCTAAAGTGCATCCGTTAGATATGTAGAATAAAATCTAGGTCAGTAATTTGGTTTTGAAAATTTGGTGCTTCCATTGAGCTATGCAGCTTTTACTTAGAAAATGTAACGACTATGACACTTTGTTTGAAAATGAAATTGTAAGAAAGGTTTGAAGTTTGGACTGCCCATATGCGTGTCCTATCTAATTAGCATACAGGTACTGCTTTTTTTGTAATTTAGATGACAACTTTGAAAGTTTGGCTTAAAGTTGCATAGTCCGATGGTTTTGAGTTTCAGAATTTGTCTGAGATAAATAGATTAGGTTGATCGTTATAATGTACCTTACTTTAGCTTGAAGTAAATTTCATTTTAAGTGGCTAACTTTTGAGATATTTGAAGTGCAACTATGCAAAATTAATTTTGGCATGCTTGCCAAAACTCTGAGACCATAGCATTCTGCAGTAACATGATCTATGCAATTGCCTTAGTATTCCCTTATGTGTGGCAACAAATGCTTAATAAGTGCATCAGTATGTAAGCTAGATATGTAGAATCAAATTTAGATAATTGTTTTGGTTTTGAAAATTTGATGATTTCATCGGACTGCGCAGCTTTAAATGAGAATGGTTATTTGGATCAGAGACTTTATTGGTAGAAACGTGCATCAGATCAGAGTCTCAACTGCTAGACAATCCAATCGCAGTCTCTCCTCGTGAACTCTCCAATCAGAGTTTCTGCCAGTGAACTCTCCAATCGCAGTCTCTGCCAGTGAACTCTCCAATCACAGTCTCTGCCAGTGAATTCTCCAATCACAGTCTCTGCCAGTGAATTCTCCAAACGGAGTCTCTGCCAGTGAACTCTCCTATCAATGTTTCTGCCACCGAACTTTCCTATTGGAGTCTGCGCCGGTGAACTCTCCAATCAAAGTCTCCGCCAGTGAACTCTCCTATCAGAGCCCCTCCCAGTGAACTCCCCTATTGGAGTCTCTGCTGGTGAACTCTCCAATTGGAGTCTCTGCCAGTGAACTCTCCTATCGGAGTCTCTGCCAATGAACTTTCCAATCGGAGTCTCTGCCAGTTAACTCTCCTGTCACAGTCTCTGCCAGTGAACTCTCCAATCAGTCTCTGCCAGTGGACTCTCCTATCAGTTTCTGCCAGTGAACTTTCCTATTGGAGTCTGCACTGGTGAACTCTCCAATCAAAGTGCCAGTGAACTCCCCTATCGGAGTCTCTGCTGGTGAACTCTGCAAGTCTCTGCCAGTGAACTCTATCGGAGTCTCTGCCAGTGAACTCTTCAATCGGAGTCTGCCAGTGAACTCTCCTATAGGAGTCCGCCAATGAACTCTCTGTCAGTAAACTATCCAATCGGAGTCCCTGCCAGTGAACTATCCTATCGTAGTCTCTGCCGGTGAACTCTCCAATTGGAATCTCTGCCAATGTACTCTCTAATCGGAGTCTCTGCCAGTGTACTCTCCAATCGATTTCTATCCCGGTGAACACTCCAATCACAATCTCTGCCAGTAAACTATCCAATCAGACTCTGCTGGTGGACTCTCCAATCACAGTCACTGCGGTAGAACCACTGATTCTGCCAGATTACACTATGATGTAACCCTTGTTTTCAATATCAATTCATCATATCCTCATCTGGGTTTGTATTTTTTAAATGTGCATATTCTGAGTGTTGTTAGGTTCTCACCCCAAATCTTTTATCTGTGACCTATATCTATGAAATCCATCCGAATGTAATGTATATATTAAACCTCTCTAACTGGCCACCTCCACAGATCGACGACTCCCATATATCGATCGCTTTATTTGGGCCCCAAATGATCGTCCATCCAATACCATTGTAATTATAAAGAAAACCTCCCTAAACCGACCACCTCCCTAATTGGACCATTTAAAGTCGGTTCCATGGTCGGTCGATTTAGACAGGTTTTACTGTATATAGAAAACCACTGTGATTAATGTCAACGGTCAATACGCATGTTCCTAGTTATGTTGGTTCCTCTGTGTTGGGTGCCTGGCCATGCCGGTATCCAGGGAAACGAACGAGCTGATCGGGCTGCAAAGGAGGCTCTGAACTATGATGTTGAGCCGTGTCTGATACCCCACTCTGATCTGAAACCACTAATAGCCACCCACATCGGGTCCAAATGGCAACATGAGTGGGATGAAAACATTAATAAACTTAAAGAAATTGAACCATCTGTGGGAAAACCACCACATTCTCATGTGGGGGGTCGGCGGGACAAAGTGGTCCTTAGCTGCTGCCGTATTGGCCACTCGTGGCTAACACATGTTTTCCTGCTCAAGGGGGACCCTCCTACTGAATGTATTGGATGTCAGTCCCCACTGACAGTCAAGCACATTTTATTAAACTGTGTTGATTTTATGGCCCTGCACCAACAATTTTACACTGCAAACAGCATGCATGACCTTTTTACCAAAGTTAAACAAGAAGACATTTGAGCTTTTTTGAGGGCAGCTGGTCTGTACCACCTGATATAGTTCATTAAAACATTTTTTTATTGATTAATTCTTTCATCTATTTCATTTAATTATATGATTTTGGCCCTTTAAAAATTAATAAGTGTCTATTGACACCTAACTGATATTATGCTTTTACATTATATGTAAAGGCGATGGTTGAATAAAAAACAAACAATTCTTGCCGTGAATATGGCCTATGCTGCTGACATGGCGTAAAGAAACCACCAATCAATCAATCAATCCTCTGGAAGGACTGAAGCTGGGACCGAGCCAGTCGCACATTAACCTTTCGGCTGAGTAGGCTTAAGTGTGCATTCCTTACACGCGGTATCTGGCATGCGGTATACGAATGGCATGATTGCGGCACATGACTGGCTATATTTAAAAAATAAAAATAAAAAAGTGTACTCAATACTGCACTGTATATGACCTAATATGGCATTTATATCTATGTACCTCTTGGTACGTCACATGGGGGTTCCTACCTTTATAATTACCAAATTATAGATAAGTATTCATATTCTTGTGGCTATAGCATTTTTACCAACCCGAACCCCCACCAACACCACTACCATATGTTTGCCCTCCGCACCCCTGTGTGTGACCGTTCCGTAATGATCAGTCACCTCTCCTAGTCTAAAACTAATGGACAATTGTGACTGAGGTTTCTATTCGCATACCGCATGCCGCATCGATCGCTACAGGGACCGATCGAGTTGTCGCATTTGCATTCGCATTCGCATGCCGCATGTAAGGAATGTAGCCCATAGGCTTCAAGGTGTTTCGAATTTTTGTCGCATTCGCATACCGCATGCTGTGTTAAGGAATGGACCCTTTAAGCTCAGGGGCCCGGAACGGTGCGGGGGCCGAAGACATACAAACAAGTGGTTTGACCTTATTACTAAAGTAAATCAAGAAGACATTTTAGCCTTTTTGAGTACAGCTGGTCTGTACCACTTCATATAGCCTATTAAACCGATTTCATCAATAATAATAAAAGCTTATACTTTCATCTAGAATTTTATGTACCTTGACCACACATTATATGATTATTAGCTTTTTAAATTCACGAGTGTCTATTGACACATAATTGATTGTATGCTTTTACATTATATGTAAAAGTGATGGTTGAATAATAAACAAACAATTCTATCTGTGAATATGCCCTCTGCTGCTGACACGGCATAAAGAGACCACCGATTCAGTCAATTGAACATTCTAAAATCTCAGCCTGGGGGCCTCGGTTGTAGTTAATCCACGACTAGACCCAGCACACCGGGTCACAGCTTCAGCTTACATGCTGCAAGGTATGGGTGCTGGTGTTGCGGTTTCCCAGGGACACCAGTTTGCGAGGGACACATCGCTTCTGCACATGCGTCAAAATCGAACAGCATCGTCACTAACCTTATAAATTTAATATAATGTTTTTGGTAAAGATGTTTTCTATATGTGTACCAAACGATTTGTTTTTAGATGGTGTAATTTGAGAGATATTTGACTTCTTTTGTATTTTCTGTATGAACATTGCTCACGACCAATTACTGCCTTGAGTTTGACGGTATGTGCAGTGCAAAACTTTAGTTTTATTCAAAATTAATAGAATTCAAGAACCCTAACCGTATAAATTTAATATAGTCTTTATGGTAAAGATGTTTTCTATATGTGTACCAAGCGATTTGTTTCTAGATGGTGTAATTTGAGAGATATTTGACTTCTTCTGTATGAAGATTTGCTCACTGCCGTTAACAATGCATTTGAATGGAAGTGTCCCTGGCAAACTGGTGTCCCTCGGAATCTGCATCACCGGTGGATACATATCCACCATGATACAAAAAGTGTTTTTTTATTTAATGCAAAATATTTCCTAGGACAATTTCACGGCAATTTCCATTACAAATTAATGTATGGCAATAGTCCTATCAAATTTGGTCATCAGGAGGCATGTGGTTGTAGGGGCAAAGTAGGTTTGAAGTGTTGGACTGGATGTGGCACCAAACCCAACTTCCTGCTGACGTTGCTACCCAGAGTTCTCAGTCGCAGCTTCAGTGTTTTCCTGCGGAATTAGGAATACCTGTGTTGAGTGGCAATTGTGTTCACCTTGTTTCTCTTTGTATTAATAACTATTATTTATTTTCCTCGGTGAAGATTTCTCACTAATGTTAACGTTTTAATGACATGTACATTAATTAAGCTGATTGTTTGACTTGAGTGAACTAACATTTAACCAGCTGAATTTTAATCAGCTAACAGTTCAAATTGAGTGTTAAAAATACCACTTTTATGGTTCAGTACACGTTTCCTTCATTGAGAAAGTCCCCCCATTTTTGTGTTTTATATATGCACAGGGCCCGCACTGGGCCTGGAAATTCTTGGAAAGTCTTGAGTTTCATTTGCTCCATTTCAAGGCCTTGAAAAGCCTTGAATTTTACCTATTTTGGGTAATTAGTCTTGAAAAGCCTTGAATTTTACCTATTTTGGGTAATTAGTCTTGAAAAGTCTTGAATTCCATTAAACTGTCCCCACTGATCTAAATTAGTCCAATATCACCCTTGTTGTTTCTCCCTGAAATCCAAATGAAAATCATCTTGAATTCCTATCAAAAACAGCCTGGAAAAGCCTTTTCTTCTTGAAGATCTATACTACCTACCATGGATAAGTCTGAATAAACTCGTTTTCACCATTAGACAGTTGGTCGATAGAAAGCCCGAGCCTACACTTTTACCGACCCAAGGGATTTTTAACCTCCCACACCACATAGACATGGTATGAGAGCAAGTAGCCTTTGATGACGCTGTAAGTTATATACAGCGGTGGAAATTCAAATTGGCACAGGTGGGGGGCACGGGGAATCAAACCACTGATCTTCAGATTAGGAGTCCGACCTAGAAAAAATTTAACCACTCACCACAGAAAACACCACACTCAAATTCCATATATTCTCATGTGTGCAGACCCTGTGTGCATGATCTCTGTATTTCTTGCTTGAACAAAGTAATGTTATTCATGTGATATGGCATACTGTAATATTGTTTTTAGTCCAGTGGTTGTGGTAGATACAGCATCAGGGTTGGTGTTACAGCTTTTCTACACTGCGTTATTCCAGTACCAGTGGATTTATGTGTAAAGAAAATAATGTATAATGGCAAGCCGGTATTTGTAGTGCAGTGACGTAGAATCTGACCCCTAAATGCTCATACACAGGTTAATTACATCTGACAGGTGTAATGGGGGGGAGGGGATCCCCTAAATGGAAGATAGGCCCGTCCACATAATCGTTCTAATTTCCATCACTGATCCTCTAATAGCTACAGAGCTGCAAACCATGACCATTTCTGCCGAATCAATGCGATTTTCTCCCTTTTATTACACCTGTATTCTGAAGCATTACGGTAAATCTGCTGTTTTCCAACACTTGGCCCATTAAATGATATATATATATATATTTATGTATGATATATATATATATATGGTAAAAATCCATTTATCATTCTATTCCGATCCCGTTAATGAAAGTTATTCAATAGATTTGTTTAGTTAATAAATATATATCTATCATAGTTTGATGGTTTCACACTTCTTGAGATAAACACATTAGTCTGATCATCATAAACCTACTTTACTTTAATTTCACTTGATTTTCAATTTAAAGGGTTAACTTCAAATATATTTGAAGGGCAAACATGCATATTTAATGTTGGCATGCTTGTCAAAACTCTGACACCAAGGGTTATAGCAGTAACGGGTTGTATTAAAGCTGCATAGTCCGATGAAGCATAAACTTTTCAAAACCAAAACAATTCTCTAGATTTGATTATACATATCTAACTTAGATACTGGTGCACTTATTAGTCAGTTGTTGCCACATAGAAGGGAACACTGAGTCAATTGAGCAACGCGAGACCGACTCAAGTTTATGTTGGCATTTATTTTTCAGCTTGGCTTGTACTTACAGTGGTTCAGCAATGATGATTGATTGATTGGTGGTTGCTTTACGCTGTGTCGGCAGCATAGGCCATATTCACGGCGAGAAATGTTTGTTTTTGTTAAAAAAATGATGATGTAAGTCCTGGTATATTGGTATATTGGGAGACAGGCGCTAAACCCTACTAATACATGGTATTTGTCTAGTTGGGTGGGTGGGATGGTGAAATCTAGTCCCTCAGTCCGTGGCTCGTGTATGGCATGCTCTATGGTGAATGATTCAAATTGAAGTTTGAAGCACACATGACGTCACGACATGGAATTCCATGTACATGTTAATAAGGCTAGGTGGCGCCATCTGTAGCGTTGAAGTTACGTTAGTGCGCCGATCTCGAGTGCTAAATTACCCATGTTGTGGACAACATGAGGAATTCAATTCACCCTATTCACTCGCGACCTAATTCGGCATCAGAACGAGGCTGAGTACGCGTCAGGTATTGGAAATGGCCATAAGACACTACTGTGTGTCGATGTGTATGAACTACTACATAAATTAAAGGAGTAAAATTTGGAGATATTCACTTTTGAAACTATCATATTCATTTTTGCATACCTTTTTACTATTTATTGGTCAATTTTCATGAAGCTTGAGTGATGATCAGATGCATTTCAGTAGGCAATGTCAACAAAGTCACTCACCTTGGCTGGCAATCTTTTCTTAAATTCAAAATTGCATAACTTTCTTAATATGGATATGTTTAAAATATATATTTAAACCCTTTTAAAGATTTTATTAATTTGTAATTACTAAGACTAGTTGTTTAACTGTATTGCACAGATAGCTACGCTGACAGTGCTGCATTACATGATACAACCATAACTATGCAGACTTGAAGTTGACGGTCACATTCTAGTTAAAGAATGGGAAAAATCACCATGCAAGGCTCACCCAATCTTCATGAGAATTGGCCCAATAGATAGCAAACAGGTATGCCAAGATGAATATGTTATTTCTAAAATGAATACCCTCAAATTTGAGTGATTTCGAGAGGTTTTGGTCGACAAAAAAGTATTCACATTACTTTACATACAGTGGCGCCTCGCAGACGCGTAAGTGCCCTCAGTCTGGTTTCCACATGGCCGTGGCGTGAATAGGGTGAATAGAACCTGGTACAGAAGAAATCTATGGTCTCAGAATATTTGCCATACTTGCCAAAATTGATTTGACATGTTTGCACTTCAAATATCTCAAAAGTTTACGATATAAAATAAGTCACTTCAAACTAAAGTAAGGTAGAATATAGAAATTAATTTAATACATTTATCTCAGGAAAACAAGAGAAACTCAAAACCATCAGGTAGGGACCACGACTAGGAATTCAAAAAGAGATAATCTTATTTAATCTATAACAGTGACCACGACTAGGACTTCAAAACGTCTGGGTTTCTAATAGCGTATTGAAAAACCAAGACAGTTTTCATATAGAAACAAGTAGGGGTCATCTGTCACAGTCTACAGGTTGGTTAATATTGATTAGGGAAGCTAACAAATTATATCATTAGAAAGGGCTTAAACAGCTCTTTGCAGTTTTAATGAAGAAACAAAGTTCCCATGAATAATATCTCCATAATTCAATTGAAATTACATTAAAATAAAGAGATAATCTTATTTAGTCTATAGCAGTGACCACGACTAGGACTTCAAAACGTCTGGGTTTCTAATAGCATATTGAAAAACAAAGACAGTTTTCACATAGAAACAAATAGGGGTAATCTGTCACAGTCTACAGGTTGGTTAATATTGATTAGGGAAGCTAACAAATTATATCATTAGAAAGGGCTTAAACGGCTGTTTGCAGTTTTAATGAAGAAACAAAGTTCCCATGAATAATATGTCCATAATTCAATTGAAATTATATTAAAATAAAGAGAATCTTATTTTGTCTATAAGTATAACCGTGCAGTGCTTGTACTCTGGAATTAGTTATTTTTACTGGGGAACCATCATGCTATGTTCTAATAATTACTTTTCTTAGAATAAAAATCCCAGGCATAGTGAATGAAAAATATCCAGGAATATGAACAAATGATGCATGGCATCATATAAACAATTACTCTCATATACACTCAGGCAGATGTGTTATTCTTTTAGCAGTCTACACAAGGATGGCCACTTGAGGTGGGTGTGGAGTGGGATTGCTATGTCTGTGTGGTGTATTCATCACACAGTGTATGTATGTGTATGCACATACATATATATATATTTTACCTCGGTACTAAGCCTCTGGCTGCTCGTGGTCGAGGGAGAAGGAAGCAACATTCGGGTTCAGCAATTAGCATATTCCGCTCATAACTGGAGGAACGTTATGAGCAGCTCAGCAGTTTTTACCAGGGATTACTCAGTTTCTACTGTAAGTACCGGAACATAAACTGTCATACTTGTTCATGAATACTTATAGCACATGCTTATTGATTTTTCAATACGAGTTTTACTTGCAATAAGTAATTATTACAAGCGTTGTGTTTCTCCGGTGCCATAGATTTGAGGCATCCATTTTGTTTTTGCCGCCCGATGCCGAACAGAGAGACATGTTGACATGGGTCATTTCGCCGCTTAGATAGGATTTATTTTTGCCACCCGTTGCCGAACGGAGAGACATGTTGGCTGGAGCCATTTCGTCGTCACAATAGTTTTTTCTGAGGCGTACCTCCGAGTGTCATAATATTTTCTCCAACTTGTAGGCGTAGAAGCCACAGGAGGCAGAAGTGTATGATACAGAGAGTGTGGGCGGGAACAGTACACTGGTCCCGTCCCTCGATTGGTTTCGGTTCGGTTCTC
Organism: Branchipolynoe longqiensis; assembly: GCA_030323885.1. NCBI lineage: Eukaryota > Metazoa > Annelida > Polychaeta > Phyllodocida > Polynoidae > Branchipolynoe > Branchipolynoe longqiensis. The sequence continues at coordinate 15,253,794 of CM059196.1, read as the reverse complement.
CGACCGTTACACTTTCGATATACCTTAGCTTACTCACGCCTGGTGTAAAACTGGTGTAAATACAGTTTTATTACCCTATAATGGCCTTACACCCCCATGACACTGTTCCACTGGTTCAGTTGCTCCTTGAGTTCGTGCTAAACACCCTTTTTGGTTGTTTTCAGACGACTCGAGATGGCCGCGAAGCGGGGTATCAAGGGTGTACCACACACCCTAAGCAAGGGAGAGGCGACCCCTGGCCGCCTATCAGGCGCGTCACGTGACCGCTCTCCGGAGGCAGGGCCTTCCCAACCGGACGCCAATGAGCAGATGGTGCGGCTCATTCGTGAGCAGCTGCAACAGCTGCTCCCAACACCACCGCCTAAAATGCCCACCAAACAGGCCTCTCCGTCCGACCAGTCTGACTGGGAGGACCTGTCGGAACCCCAAACTACCAACTCAGAGATCGTCATTGGAAAAAAGCGGCGACGCAAGAAGTTTTGGTCCGATGGGGACGACTACTACCAAGCCCGCAACAAGACAAGGAAAGTCAAGAGGACTAAGAAGAAAGTCCAAGAAGAAGGCTAAATCTTCCTCTTTAGGCCTCAAAATTAAAGAAATCCAGGTCGGATTTTCGGGGACGCAGAACCGGCCTCCCAACCAGCCGATTCGGGAACCGCAACCAGTATCAGCAGAGAGGACGCGGCCAGAGGAACCAGTACGGGTGGAACGACGGGAATCGCCCCTTCCGGAGGGACACTACCCCACAGAGGCAGTTCCCCAAACAAGGGAACAAGTAAAGCCCGCACACAGTGTAAGCATTTTTCAAGCGGGTAATATTGCCAACCGTATTGACGAATGGCACCATCTTACTATGGACGAAACTGTCCTACAAATAGTTAGAGGGGTTTACATTCCCTTTACAGAAACCCCTATCCAGACAAAGGTACCTTATCCCTACCACCTAGCTTTAGACGAACAGCTAGCTTTAGACAGGGAAGTAGCAAAATACGAACATAAAGGTATTATTACAACAGTCCAACACACACAGGGGGAATATATGTCTAACATTCTCCAGACCCAAACCAAATGGGGATGTCAGAATGATCCTCGATTTAACAACACTTAATAAGTTAGTCAAATACAAACATTTCAATTTTTTTTCCTTAGAAACAGCCTGGGATCTAGTACTCCCTGGGGCTTGGTTGGCTAGTGTAGACCTCAAAGACGCATATTACACAGTCCCTATTTATGAAGCACACCGAAAATATCTTCGGTTTTTCTGGAAAGACATATTGTATCAATTTACCTGCCTACCTAACGCCTTAACTTGTGCACCTAGGTTCTTCACAAAACTGTTGAAACCTGTTTTTGCTGAAATGGCCAAGAAAGGCCATGTCATGTTCCCCTACATTGACGACTCCTTCATTGTAGCATGCACACAAGATGAATGCCGACTAGCAATTACCGATCTTTGTGATACTTTAACCCATTTAGGGTTTTACATCCATGATAAATCAATTGTTATACCTACCACAAATTAAACATTTCTAGGATTCTTTATAAACACAGAACTAATGACTATCACCTTAACATCAGACATGGTGGATAAATTTAACACCACAGCGTTAAAGGTATTAACAATTAAGAGACCAAAAATAAGACAAGTAGCAGTTCTAATCGGCCTGATGGTAGCTTATGCACCAGCAGTTATTTATGCCAAAGCCCATATCAAATCTCTTGAAATAGATCAAAATATCGCACTAGCAAAAGCTACAGGTAATTTTGAGTCGCTTATGACCATATCTAAAGAAGGCCACGCTAATATCCAATGGTGGTTAACACATATTAACCATTCCAACAACCCTATCCGTATGAATGAACCAAACACAATAGTCACTACAGATGCCTCTTTAGAAGGCTGGGGCGCACATAGAGATAATGAAACTACAGGTGGCCGCTGGCTAGAGGACGAGATAGACGACCACATAAATGCCTTAGAATTACGAGCAGTTTATTTAGGACTCACAAGCCTAGTTAAGGTGCCTAAACTTAATGTCCAAGTGTTAACCGATAACCCTACTTTTTTTTCTTTTTTTTTTCTTTTTTTTATTGAGGCTGTATTTATACTGTCCATAGCATATAAGCCTGGGTATTCAGGCTTGTTTTCAATGCTGGCCAGCTGTAGTGTTGGTGTTGTCTTATCACACAGTAGCTGCTGATAAGGTATTTGATTGCCTGTATTTCAGTAGCAGATAGATAGTTGGTTGGTCTGGTTAGTACTATAGTAGTCTATGTTAATTTTTTTGGATTTTCTTGGCATATATGTGCTTTATTTTTTCTACTCTTATTTCTAGACTAGCCTACTCCTATTTACATATCATAGGCTTGTACGCAGCTGTGAGGTGTGTTATCTGGGTGCTTTTGGTATGGTTACCTTCCATTGGGCGTCTCGCTGGTGGGCCGTGACATGTATCACCTGCCCCTTTGCGGTGCAGCTTAGTTGGGGGTTCCTAGCCTTATTTTGCACAGATATTTTTTGTATGTTTTTAGGTCAGGAATTTGTCGTTCCTTTACTGTTTGGGCATTCCACACCTTGGCAGCCATTTCTAGCGTGCTTCTCTCGTGAGCTTTTATTTGGCTTCTGGTCTGCTTTAGTAGTGGCGCATTATTTGCTCTAGTTGCCCTTTGTGGTTTTGTTAGGAGTTTATTGTCTTGACTATAGCTGTATGCTAATGTTTTCAGATGAATTATTCTCCTATTTTCTAGCAATTTTACTTTGGTTCTTTTGTGTATGTCATAGGTGGGGTGCAGCTTGTCTACTCTGAGGCAGATTTTCAGGGCTCTGTTCTGTAGTGTTTGCAGTTTTTTTAGAAGTTCTTTCTTTGCACCCATGTAGTTTACATCTCCATAGTCAAAATAGGGTAGCACCATGCCCTTGAAGATTTTTATTGACATTTCTTGTGTCATGTAGTCTCTTAGCTTTGCAAATAGCCACAGTTTGTGGTTTACCTTTTGGACAATTTTGTTTATACATAGGTTGTAGTTTAGTTGGCTGTCCAACTCAAGGCCTAGGTATTTGTAATGGTCTACATTTTCTAGTGTTTGGCTTCCTAGCTTACAGTGTAGTTTTCTTTCTGGCATTTGTTTATGCGAGAAGAGAACTGTTTTTGACTTGCTTGTGTTGATGGTTATTTTGTTGGACTCACACCACTCATCCAGTTTTAGTAGGAGCTTGTTTAGTTTAGTTATTACCTCCTCTTCTGTGGTGCCGTTTGCATATATGACTGTGTCATCTGCATATAGTTGGAGGCATTCGGTTTGTAACCATTTTTCAAGATCGTTTATGTAGATTATAAAGAGCAGTGGCCCTAGCACTGACCCTTGGGGTACACCACATGTGACAGGTTGGTTGTCTGATAGTGTATTGTTTATTTTTGTTCTCTGTTGCCTGTCTTTCAGGTAGCATTTTATCCAGTCCATAGTGTTGGATTTTATGCCCATGGATTCTAGTTTTTCCAATAGTATGTTATGGTCTACTGTATCGAATGCTTTGCTGAAGTCAATGAAGGCTGCTCCAACTAATTGTTTTTGGTTCATTGACGCCAATATGTCATTTGTTAGGTTAGCTATTGTTTTAGATGTGGAGTGCAGTTTCCTGAAACCTCCTTGTCTTTCGTTTAGTATATTGTTTTTTTCCAGGTGTTCATTTATGTGTCTATGTAACACTTTTTCAATGAGCTTGCCTGGGGTTTGAAGAATCGATATTGGCCTGTAGTTTCCCATGTTTTGTTTGTCTCCACTTTTGTGGATAGGGGTAATGGTTGCCATTTTCCAGGCTGAGATAAAATGCCCCTGTTCAAAGGAGATGTTGAATAGGTCGACTATAGTGGCTGGGATGGCTTGGAGTGCCTCTTTCAGCATTTTGGTTGGTATTTCGTCTATTCCACTTGGTTTATTTGTGTCTATGTCATTTATTAGTTTTTTTACTTCTATTATATCTGTTTTGCAGGTGGGGATTTCATTCTGCACAGTTCCTGATCTATTTTCCCACCTTTTTTTAAATTTTCCTGACAGCGTTTGTCCTATTGTGGCAAAGTGCGTGTTCAGTTTGTTTGCTGCATCTTTGTCTGAGAGTATTGTCCCTTCGTTATCTTGGAAGGTTGTGTGCTCTTCTTTGTTATTTTTGGGGAATAATAGGTCTACATTCTTCCAGAATCTGTTTGTATTGCTTCCCCAGTCTCTGTCCTGCTTTATTATGTATTTCTTTTTTGCTGTTCTCACAGCTTTGAGAGAGTGGTTTCTGGCAATATGGTAGGCCAGTTTGTCTTCTATAGTTTCTGTGAGCTACATTAGAAACATGGGAGGGACAAAATCCTCAGCCTGTAACACCATTGCCAAACTCATTTGGGACTGGGCTGAAAAACAAAAAGTTTGGATAACAGTCGCACACATACCAGGCACTCAAAACACATTAGCTGATAAAAAGAGTCACCATTTCCATGATCACTTGGAATGGTCTCTAAGCACAGACATATTTAACACAATTTGTCAGAAGTGGGGAAAACCAGACATAGACCTTTTTGCCTCTCGTAGAAATAAAAAACTTGATAAATATGTATCTTGGCATCCTGAGCCTCATGCTTGGCGAGTCGATGCTTTCTCTTTGGTCTGGGATAACTCATTTTATTATATCTTTCCCCATTCAGCCTAATCAACAGAGTAGCCAGAAAGATCAGGCTAGACCAAACACACGCAGTGTTGGTAGTACCGGACTGGAACACTCAGCCGTGGCGAGCAGCAGTAGAATGGGAAGCAAATGACTCTTTAAAATTCCCAAGAGGCCCAGTAAATCTACAACATCAGGGCAAAGTGACAACCCAAGGGGATGTATCCATAACACCAATATTGGCATTCCTTTTCTAAGCTCATACCTACAAAAGTTTGGCTTGGATAAAATCACCCAAGCCAGAATAATATCACACGCTTGGAGACCTGGCACCGTAAAACTTTACTCCAACTATTTAATGAAATGGGGTCTACACTGTTTACTGTATAAAGTAAAGCCAATGGAACCTTCCATCACACAAGTAGGATGTGTTTTACGCTTCTTGGAAGATGAGGGACTAGGTTATGGTGCGACTAATGCAGCCCGCTGCGCATTATCAGTCATTTTACCTAGGATTAACGAACAAACAGTTGGAAAACATGAAGTCATCCATTGGTTTATGAGATCCATATATGAACGAAACCCACCAAAACCGAAATATAGTCGATTTTGGGATGTTTCGGTAGTTTTCAAGTTATTCCAGGACTGGCCAGAAAACAAATTACTTTCTGTCCAACAGCTAGGGTACAAATTAGCCGTACTCTTGCTGCTAGTGACCGGACACAGAGGACAAACAATTGTAGCCCTCTCGTTACGGGGCCTCGACATCGACAAAAACGAGGCTACGTTTGATTTGGACAAACTACTAAAATCAAACAGGACAAGAGACCCTCTCTCCTCTATACATGTAACTAGTTTTCCACAAGATAAGAAATTGTGTGTAGTGTCGGCCATTAGGGCTTATATATCCAAGACCAAGGGAATACGTAATTCCAGACAGCTTTTGGTTTGTTTGTTTGTTGTTGTTTTACATCCTAGCAAGATCTAAGGTCATATCAGGACGGGTACCGACTTGTGACAGTGCGCACTCATGGCGACTTTATAGTGCTGTCCCACTGGGAAACCAGGCCGCCGGCACCATGACCTGGTATCCCACTCAGTCACATTATCCTGACACTGAGCACACCAGTCCTTGCCCTATCCTAATAATGCCGAGCGCCTGGCTAGGAAGCGACAAGTATCAATTTTAAAGTCATTGGTTTCACTCGACCAGGACTCGAACCCACGACCCCACGATCTACCAGCACGGGAGACGGACGCTCTAACTCATTCGGCCATCCCGTCTGGTTACAGCTTTTGGTGAGCTTCATTAAGCCACACAAAGCTATCTCCCGAGACACGCTCGTGAGATGAACGATAAAAGTACTGAAGTCGGCAGGCATAGATATGGGACGCTATGCTTCGCACTCGACATGAGGTGCGATGGTATCCAAAGCAAGAAAGTTGGGGATCTCAGTCAGGAGAATCCTAACACACGCCGGCTGGAAGACGGCCAGGTCGTTTGCTAAACATTACAACAAACGACTAGAAAAGACAATCAGGGTGGCCACCCGCCTACTTACCAACTAACAAGATCTGGTGAGATGTAAACAATTTAAATTTTACTACTGATACATTAAGATGTTCATCAGATTATGAAGGATAAAAATGAGGCTACATAAAGGTCTCCCTCGACCACGAGCAGCCAGAGGCTTAGTACCGAGGTAAAATAGTATAGTTATACGAATCTTACCTGGTACAGATGATGGATAACTCTTGTTTTCCCGAGGTACAAGCCTCGGATGGTCGTGGGCTAGGGCCCGCCCACCACACCCTGCCACGACCATTACGTTCGCTTGTGCCAAGCGAAAACATCAGATTTCCATCATAAAGCTCATTTTTATCCTGATTAATTAGGTGAAGATTGCTGAACCCGGATGTTGCTTCCTTCTCCCTAGCCCACGACCATCCGAGGCTTGTACCTCTGGAAAACAAGAGTTATCCATCATCTGTACCAGGTAAGATTCGTATAACTATGCTATATATATATATATATATATATATATATATATATATATATGCATATATATGTACACACATGTATATGCAGGTATGTGCATATGTGCATATATACACACATCTATGCACATAATATATGCATATATACAATGAATGACCACTGAGGGTGGGTGTAGGTGTGGAATGGCATTATTCTGTCTGTGGTATATTCACAACAGGGGGGGGGGGGTCTAGATACCTGAATATTATCTGAATATTTAGCTTGGGACCTAATTTGTGTGAACAGACCTTTACTTATTAGTATTTAAGGGTCAAGGACCAGTCTCTCAATCCTAACACATTCACACAAGGGGTACTTCCATGGGGGTGGGCTGATGGGGGATGGACAATTAAAATTGTGTGAGAAAAACAATTGAAACCATCTAGAAAAAGTCTGTTCCACGAGGACATTGCTATACATATCATGTAAAGCATATGTAAAATTCATTACTGCTGTATATGGAACAGCTGAGATATCCTGCATGACAGTTTTGTGAAGACGAAGGTTCGGTAGCCATTTTGGCTACCTAATTAGCTAAATTTAAGCACAAATGCAATTTGAAGATTTACTGTCTAATGGTGAAAACAAGTCTATTCAGACTTATCCATGATAGGCAGTATAAATCTTCAAGGAAAACAAAATATATCCCTGTCATTGTGTTGTTGGTTTCCAATTTTGGAACTGTTGATGTATGCTTTATTTTCTTAGCTAATAAAAACACCCTAAGTACTGTCAATTCTCTGTTCTTGTTTTGAATCAGCATGAATAAATAAATAATGTAATAATGACAGTAATAATAAACATGGCTCAGATAACAAAAATAACTTTATTTTACTTTAAATTTATATAAAAACTTTTTATAGATGCTCTGGGACCAGCCGCAGTGACCCAATCAGTAGAGCACAGGCTTCCCGTGCAGAAGGTCAGGACTTTGATTCCCCAGTCGGGTCAAACTAATAACTTACAAAATTGATACTTGTCACTACCTAGTGTAGCACTCAGCATTATTAGGATCGGGCAAGGACTACTTAGCTCAGTATCAGGATAATGTGACTGAGTGGGATATCAGGTCATGGTGCAAGTGACCTGATCTAGTGAGGCAGCACTATAAAGTCACCATGACTGCGCACTGGACTGATTTAATCCAGTCGTTCACAAACAAACCTGTTATGGAATATACATTTGAACCAGGGATGTTCATTGTCCATGCCTTTGAATGGAACTTCCTGATTTGAAAGAAAAAACCTGATGAAAAATGATCTGCAGCTCCGAGATACCATTCGTTGTGTAATTTGTAACAGGAGGAACCAAGCATTCAGACAATGTTGGTGTCTTTACTAACAGAAATGGGGAAGGGTGTGTTCGTCCACTGTATATATTTGACTAATAAAACAAAGCATGAAAATCAAAACAAAATTAAAGCCCCCATGAGATTCGAATTATCTACATCATCATCATCATCATCATGCTGTCGGTCGCAATGCGACAAAAACTGCTTTCATTACTTGACTGCCGCTCTCCATTGTTTTGTGCGGTTGTACATTTCATGAAAGCTGCTTGCAAAAGTGTTGAAGTGCTGCTGGCTTTTGCAAGTTACCAGCGGCACTCTCTCGGGGAGCAAATAGAAGTTTCACACTGGCAGGAACATGTCAAGACGGGCGCAAAACTATTTGTCCTTGCAGTGGCTGGACGGGAGATGTTGGGAGTTCTATACATCAACTCCCCTTAATGCTGCCACAGTGACATGGTTTTCTGTTTAGGGTTTGCTCCCTTAGCCTTCGGTTCTGTCAAGAACCTGTACCAGTAGGCAGTGGTTTACAACTCTGCAGGGCAGGGGCGTTAAACTCCCTGAGGTATTGCTATACCTGCAATACCTGCATACCAATATCTACATACAGTATTCAAATCCAGGTCATAAGTGTGACACATGAGAAGTAGACCATAACTATGTTGTATTTGACCATGCTAAATATTTTAAGTGGATCATTATGGCCTACGTAATTTAGCTTGAAGTAACTTTATTTTAATTAGTTCACTTCGGAAATGTTTAAAGAGAAAATATGCTAAATTAATGTTGGTGTGCACATCAAAATGCTGGACAGCTGGCAAGATCTAAGGTAATATCAGGATGGGTACCGACTGGTGAGGGTGCACACTCATGGTGACTTTATAGTGCTGCCCCACTGGGAGACCAGGCCACCAGCACCATGACCTGGTATCCCACTCAGTCACATTATCCTGACACTGAGCCAACCAGTCCTTGCCTATCCTAATATTGCCGAGCACCTGGCTAGGATTAGAAAGCGACAAGTATCCATTGTTAAATCATTGTATTTGACGATGCTAAATTATTACGTTGATCATTATGACCTATGTAATTTAGCATGAAGTAACTTTATTTTAATTAGTTAACTTCAGAAATATTTAAAGAGAAAATACGCTAAATTAATGTTGGTGTGCACATCAAAATGATGTCACAGCAGTGACAGGCGCACTCATGGTGACTTTATAGTGCTGCCCCACTGCGAGACCAGGCCACCAGCACCATGACCTGATATCCCACTCAGTCACATTATCCTGACTTTGAGCCAGCCAGTCCTTGCCCTATCTTCATCAATCTCAAAAGTCATGAGTTGGACTCAGCCGGGAATCGAACACACAACTTTCCATATGGGAAGCGGGTGCACTACTCATCCCACCCAATAAGCCCTATAGCACATGTACAGCTCCAGGCATCAATAAATAAACTAAGATCTCATCCTGATATGACCTTAGGTGTTGCCAGGAGCTAACAAACCCAAACCAACAAACTACAATCTAAAGCTCGAATGAGATGCCAAGCGTTACACCTGGACAAATATTAATATGAATCTAACTTTGCGAAAGAATAAAAAAGAATGTTGATCTAGAAGTTGTGTAACAGGTATTCCTTACTTTTTTATTGTTACTGTCTGTGTGTATATATATATATATATATATATATATATATATATATATATATATATATATATATATATATATATATACAGTAAAACCTCTCTAACCGACCACCTCCACAGATCGACCACTCCCCTATATCGATCGCTTTATTTGGGTCCCAACGATACCATTGTAACCATATATCTCCCTAAAGCGACCACCTCCCTAAATGGATCACTTAAAGTCGGTCCCAAGGTCGGTCGATTTAGAGAGGTTTTATGTATTTATATATATATATATATATATATATATATATATATATATATATATATACATTTTTTTTTTTTTTTTAAATCCACCACTGCATTTACCATTGAATAAACGTTCCCCCGTTACGACTGACACATGACTAAGCAATCTGTTGTTTGCTTGTTGTTTTATGTCCTAGCAACACCTAAGGTAATATCAGGACGGTTACCAACTTGTGACAGTGTGCACTCATGGTGAGTTTATTATGTTGCCCCACTGGAAGACCAGGCCGCTGGCACCATGCGTCAATATCCCACTTAGTCACATTATCCTGATACTTTGTGGACCAGTCCTTGGCATATCTTAGTAATGCATATCTTGGCATATCTTAGTGGTACATTAGTTGATTAAAGTTGCATAGTCCGTCGGTTTTGAGTTTCTGTCATTTTCTGAGATAAATATGTTAGGTTGGTCGTTATAATCTACATACAGTGGTTAGAAATATTTGAATTAAACAAAAATATTAATTTGTGATATTTGAAGTGCGAATATGGACAATTAATTTTGGCAAGCTTGCCAACAATCTGACACCATAGACTCCTGCAGTAACAGGTTCTATTAAATAGACTCAACGTTCCCCTCTATGCTAGAAACAAATGTTTAGTAAGTGCATCAGTATCTAAGTTAGATAATGTCAAATCAAATCTAGATTTTTGGTTTTGAGAATTTCATATTTCATCAGACTATGCAGCTTTAACGTGCACCAGTATCTAAGTTGGATATGTAGATTCAAACCTAATTTGTTTTTCTTTTGAAATGTGATCCTTTTGTCAGGTTATGTGACTTATGTGAAAAACAAATTAAAGGGAAAAAAGTATGTCAGTTTAAAAAAATTGCAACCGGGGGTGGGGGGGGGGGGGCGGGGGTCGTGTGGGAGAAGGAGGCATACACTGTGTAGAGGACCTTGTTGGTCACATGACAGATGCTTTGAAAAGGACTTTGTGTGTCACATGACAGAAACTGTCGCACAGAACCTTGGGCTCTGTGCGCAGATGCGAGTCAAGCGGACCGAGGCTTGGCAGGCAGCTTACTCCATGACAGACAGACACACAGACAGACAGACAGACACAGAGGTTGAGAAGCTGGGATGGATAACACCACCGTATCAGGGTATGTGCCAGCCTAGTGTGTTGTGAGCCCATATCTGAGCACATGCTTTCTCTGCTGGCTTATTTATTTGGGGTTTTACATCCGAGCAACATCTAAGGTCCCGACTTTACCGGACCCGACTTTACCGGACCCGACTTTACCAGACCCGACTTTACCAGACCCGACTTTAGCCGACACGACTTTATCCGACCCGACTTTAGCCGACACAACTTTACCCGTCCCGAATTTACCTGAACCGGCTTTAGCTGACCCGACGTTACTTGACCTGACCCTAGTCGGGTAAAGTCAAGTCGGGTAAAGTCATTTCGGGTAAAGTAAGGTCGGGTAAAGTAGAGTCGGATAAAGTAGAGTCAGGTAAAGTCAGCTTGGGTAAGGTGGAGTTGGGTAAAGTAGAGTCGGGTAAAGTAGAGTCGGGGAAAGTAGAGTTGGGTAAAGTAGAGTCGGGTAAAGTAGAGTCGGTTAAAGTAGAGTCGGGGAAAGTTGACTTTGAGTAAGAGTGTATTGCACATGTAATATGATTATTGTTTTTTATGTATATACAGTATAACCATTTATCCTATAAAAAAGTCGGTGGGATCTCAGGTGACCTTATAACCACATACAAGTTTGGTTTACCTGTACCGGAAGTGGCGTGGGGCATGAAATTCTGTTTGGATTAACTGATAATTTGGATTAAACAACTTTGGTTTCACCAACTTTTTTATATGATAAATGGTATTTTTTGTGGGCTGCCAAAAAAAGTTTGGATTAACTGATCGTTTGGTTTAACCGAGCTTGGTTTAACGGGGTTGTATTGTATCCATATATAAATATATATTTTGTGAGTGGTTGGCATTTTTATTTCATTTATTTTACTTTTGTTTATTACTTTTTACTTCTATTCAAATATGTGGGATGTGGTGGAGGGAGGCTCGGAACCGGGAAGCTGAGAGGCTATACATACCGGTTTAAATCGATAAAGTGTTTATTAATATATGTATATGTATATGTGTATATATGTATATATGCTGTCACAACAATAAAATAAATCAAATACAATAATATTTAAGGTAGGTTTTTCTTAATGTTGTACCAGCATCTTTGTGGTGATTATGCATCAGATGCATAATCACAGTGAATTATTTATTATGCATATATATATATTGGTATGCAAAAAATATATCTCCATGATGGACAACAGTCCCCACAGGACCTCCCCCAGTGGCATGTGTAAGTATATGAGTGGGCCACAGACCAGCATATACCCCCATGGTTGGCTGGAGGTTGCTCTATTGTTTGGGATGTTTGGCTATACCAACACAGTTATATCATGGGCAGTTCTGTCCTGTAGCCATGTGTTGTAACTACTGAATTATTTCCTAATATTCACTGTTAATTTACTCAATCCGGTCCCAACTAAATGTCCTAGGAATATCCTGGAAATTAGATATAAATTTTGGCTTTCTAGTGATGTATTCTAATATGAAAACATCCCAAAACTCAGTGTGCCATAACCATATTTTTGAACCTGCTAACAGATCCTATATAAAATTTGACCTTGGAAATTGTACCAGGGGTCGAATGAAGTATTTAACCACCATAGCCCGATCAAGGTAAGCTCTCCAACCTGATGAATACCTTTACCCTGGTTACACCAACACAACTAATATAGCTGAACAAGTTAGTGTATAGATGGACAAGTTATTGTGTAAGTGGGTCATGGTCACTGGTCCATGACTGATGTCAAACCTTCAGGATAGGCGTACTTGGAGTAGTTACAGAGTAAAGTTTTTTGTTGTTGTTTTATGTCCTAGCAATTTCTAAGGTCATATCAGGACGGGTACCGACTTGTGACAGTGCACACTCATGGCGACTTCTATAGCGTTGTCCCACTGGGAAACCATGCCGCCGGTACCATGACCTGGTATCCCACTCAGTCACATTATCCTGACACTGAGCCCACCAGTCCTTGCCCTGTCCTAATAATGCCGAGCGCCCGGCTAGGAAGCGACAAGTATCACTTTTAAAGTCATTTTTAAGTCATTGGTTTGACTCGACCCCACGATCTACGCTCTAACTCATTCTGCCCTCCCGTCTGGTCTGACAGAGTGAAAGGCATGGAGTATGTGGGTGTGTTGTGGGGGTGAGTCTGAAAAGTGGTAGGGGGATGGGAAGAGGGGGGGGTAGCGTGATAGTTCTACACTGGCCAGAAATGATGTGAACATACATGTATTTATATGTAGGAGGGGTAGACCAACACAGAAGCTAATAGGCGTATATGGTTAGTTTTATTTGGCTTATATCATCGCAGTGTAATCATGACTCAACCGTAACCATATTTGGCTGGGCAACCCGCCCTACCCATAATCATATTAATAATAAGAATAAGCGATCGGGCTCAAGAACATAGTGCAGCATAAGCTTCAAGACCATAACAATATCAGGTGAAATAGCAATAATCAATTCATAATAGCTATAAAAAAAATCGGGAACAGGACAGGAGCATGTGTTGTCTGGTGCAGGCAAGCGAGGAATGGGCCGAGTCCTACAATGAGGGGAGCAAGGGAAGGTGGAGTAGTGGCGCCACCTGATGGATTCGAACCCAACGATCGATAGTACATGCCAACCTACGACGGGGGAGATCTGCGCCCTCCCTACACCAGTATATCATAGATATACGCGTGTGTAGGAGGGGCAGACCAACACAGAAGCTAATAGGCGTATATGGTTAGTTTTATTTGGCTTATATCATCGCAGTGTAATCATGACTCAACCGTAACCATATTTGGCTGGGCAACCCGCCACGGAGCTCGCGACCCCAGCCAATCAAACAATGTCTGTGAGGGCCGTCGCGACACGCATATCTGCCAATATGCGATCAGAAAGTGGGGTACAAATGTATCTAAAGACAGTATCCGATGCCCAATCCCCCCTGGTCCTGATCTCTTCGAGGGAAGCACCCTGCATCACTAAAAACGTGCAGCCCCCTCGACGCAAGGAGTGACAAGAATAGTCCTCCGGAACCAAGCCAGCACACTTCGCAAAATGCTTAATTGTGGCCTGAACAGCCTCGTAAGAAAGAGGCACCAACGGTTCATAAGAACCTGGAACCAAAAAGGCCGATGCATCCTCGGAAGTTGGTGTTTCAGCAAAGTGCCTTTCCAACCAATATACCGCACAAAGGTCAGTATTCACCAACCTGGTAATCAGAATTAACAGTTTCCGCTGACTGAATTGAATCGTTTTTGACTTACGTATAGTTAAGAGGGCACCCCAGTTGTGAAAAGTGATATCCCTATGGAGCAGCATAGAATCCGAATGCATTATTTGACATTTTCGTAACAGGCCCCTAAATGCCGTCAACAGTGCAGCCCTGGTGGCTGTGTGACCCAAACTATTAGAAAATAATGAGAACATCAATAGTAATTGTCTAGGAAGCAACGGAGCCGCCCTGCGGACCTCGCATCCCAATTTACGTTTCGCTCCCCCCAACACAGTCTTCACAATATAGGATGTATAATCAATAGGCTCAGCATCCTGTGATTAAAAAAAAAAATTCAAGCCACTCAAATAATTAGTAATAGACGAGTACTTTAAGAATCCTCACAACCAGGTAACATACAGTGCCACTTGTGTCGATGAACAATGGGTTGGAATTAAGTGTCCCGGAAAAGAGTCTATGAACCTCATGTAAGTTCGGACTTGAATACTATGCGCCAACTTCGAGTTAGGCGCGTAGTAATGCGATTGAAGCTCCTTCATGTTCCGTTGGAGATCTAGAAACAAAACAGTAACATTAATCGATGTTAAACAAATAGTGGCAGCACATATGTTTAGGCAAGTTAGCCTGCATTGCTGACCTTAATGACGCTGTGGTCCACCTGCTCAGTGCATCGCATACCTTATTCTTCTCTCCGGGCAGGTGTGCAGAGGAAATCTCAAAGTTATTGTGACAAGATAGCCAAAACAATCGTTTAATCCAGTCCATGATAAAGCGATTCTTTGA
Organism: Branchipolynoe longqiensis; assembly: GCA_030323885.1. NCBI lineage: Eukaryota > Metazoa > Annelida > Polychaeta > Phyllodocida > Polynoidae > Branchipolynoe > Branchipolynoe longqiensis. Next base: position 15,238,785 of record CM059196.1, on the reverse strand, counting down.
CCTACCAGATGATATTGCGCAGCTGACTACAGTACTGTCGGTCATAAATATGATTGACTTACCCTCCCAAAGCGAACCCCATCGGTGAGCCGCCGAAATGGCAGCCTACATTTCCCTCACATTAATATGAGCTGACACGCAGGAGGGATCTGAGGGGGCGAAATGATGGCCCAAGCTTGCTTCCAGCTCTGAGCTATTGGTGTCTTTAAATGCACCAGCAAACCAGTCGTCGGCATAAATGGTGCCAAACCCATAATCAGATGCATCTGAATATATAGCTACTACAGGCGCATGGCGATCAAGAATTTTTGCCAACCCGTTAAACTTGTCCATCAATTCTAGCCACCAGCCAATTTCGTCCCTGAATTTGTTAGTTAACCGCCATTTAAAATAGGGTAGCTTCAGTATTGCAATCCCGTCGTAAATCCGAATACAGAACGATCGGCCCCCCTAACAACCATGGCGCAATGTGCCAGCTGACCAGCTAGCTGTTCAAGTTGCTTCTTTGTCGCCTTAGGCCCCTCCATAAAGGGCCGTAGCTGGATCGTCAACTTCTCTATTTTGTCCTGCGGTAATCTAAGCTGTAAGGCAATTGTATCGATTTCTATCCCCAAGAATCTTGCACACTGGGTCGGTGACCGTAATTTCTGGTAATTAATAAAGAACCCCAATCTTCTTATTAAATAATTTACTAAGGCGGAGTCATAGAGTGAATAGTGGTTAAAATTCTTTAATCAGCAGGGGGCGGGGGTAGCTCTTAATTCTATAAGGACAGATCAGACAGTTTACGAACCAAACACTATGCTCATGTCCACATGCAGTTGGGGCAATGTTATTCAATTTCCAGTTCACAAGTGGGCGGAACCCGACCCTCAACCCTATCATGTTATCTAATGCATAAGTGGTGTGGGCGGGTGGGAAAAACTGAATACGTGTAGCATTGACTGCAGAGAGGCGGGTTGTGGTGGTTTGAACGAGACAGGATTTGAACTCGTGACCGATTTGGCGGGAAACAAGCCGGTCGAGTCGGGTTGGATCGCCCCTAGCGTTAGTGGTAGAGTTACTGGTGGCGCCGCCTATCGTTTCATTATGCCCTGACTCTAGCGTCCATGTCAAATGCCCTCCTGCTCAGGGCATCCGCGAGGACGAGGTCTTTCCCGGGTTTGTGTCGTATTTCGATGTCGCATCCATTGGTTGCCGCGAAGAGCCATATCTCCCTGGCGCATGCGGTTAATGTGTGGTCTCTGCCTGCGCCGGACTCGAGTACCTGTTGGCTGGCAGCGTTATCTGTGTTTATGATTATGAGATATTTGTCAGGGTGGGGGGGGACAGTGCCGTCATGGCGACGACCAAGTTTATCGCCTCTAAGTGTGTGATGTTGCTATATTTGGCCCTGATGCTGTCTGGGTAGGGTCTTCCATAGAAATGCATCTGGGAGAAGGCTCCACCCGCTATGAGGGATAAATCGCATTCTATCGTCCATTGTGTCTTGGGTTCCGTCCTTAGTAGGACCAGGCCGTTTGTCCGTGTGGCGAAGTCGAGGAACCATCTCACGTCGTTCTTTAGTCCATCTCTGGCTGGGTGTCTTCCAGTGGTCGGGGTTTATCGCAAGGTTTCAAATATTCGTGACATGAAACGCCTAGCCGGGACAACACATATGGCGATGTGATGTAGTCTACCGGCCAAACATTGTATGTCCCTTCTGGAAGCGGTGTTCTTGTGTGTCCATTTCTTGCATTCAGCGAGTGTGTCTTCGAGCTTCTCACGAGGGATAGTGACTCTCATTTCATCAGCCGATATTTGGTAACCAAGCCAGACCACTGACTTCGCGGGCGGGTGGCATTTCTTGCGGGAGAGTGTAAGGCCAAGCTGTTCAGTAACGCAAATTAGGTCTCTGTATGCTGCCTCTGCTTCCTTCCGGTTGGGCGCCACACCCACAAAATCATCTAAGTAGCAGTGCACATGGTGGCCCTTTTTTCTCAGGAGGTAGACCACCGCATTCGTTGTCCTAGCACTGGCTATTGATGAGGTGCGGCATCCGAAAGGTGGTGCAATGTCTGTGTAGTAGACACCGTCTAGAGTTATGCCGAATAGTGGTGCTGAGAGGGGACATGTGCGAAGCTGGCGATAGGCACGTTTGAGGTCCGCGCACCATAGGTAGCAGCCTGTGCCTAGTTGGGCTACCTCAACCGCCGCGTCCATGACATTCGGAAGGCTATATGTGCTCGGATTTCCTTGGTAGTAGCCCCTGGCGATGCCGTCGTTGACACTGGCACCGTGGCCAGCTGAGATCCATTATGACACGCCTGCTGGTGGAGTTCTTCTTAGGGCGTGTCATCAAGGGTCTCGTCTGGGACCATGGGTGGAAGGGGGGTTCCTTAAAGGGGCCAAGCATAGCACCGTGGTCCATTTCTGTTGCTATATACTGGTGTATGTCGTCGATCTGGTCGGGATCGTCCATGTGGTTGGCGATGCAGGTGACAGGGGGCTCCGGAGCTGCATAGTCAGCGGGCCATCCATATTCCAGAAACTCAGCCACCTGGCTATCATGATAGCCTATTAGTAGTTCCCTCCAGGCCTTGATGATGAGGCCGGAGGGAATGGGTATCAGGGCCCTCATGTAGTTTGGTAATGCGGTAGCCCGTACTCGCTGATAAATGTTGAGGTAGTCGTGGTGTTTTTCCCATAGATATATATGGGGGTGTGGCCATATGTCGCTTAGTATGGGCCTATAGTCGAAGGGAGTTATGGGTGGGCGTGAGTCTAGGCTTGCAGCGTCCGCCCCAGGGTCGTATATTGTTGGATCATCACTGTCTGCATTACCATTGTTTCTGCTTCCGAGGATTGTGACGTATGTGTCATGGCTGCCGCCATAGACTATGCCATCCTTGACTTCAGTGTCGTCATCACCGGTGCGGTCCTCTTGTACGGTAGCGGTTGGTGGTTTGGTCCCAACGGCGGGTTCTGTTGGCGGCCAAGTATTCGTCGCGCCGGTGGCGCCACTTGTCGTAACTTCCTGGAAGCTGTGGTCTTTACGTGAGGAATGTGAGGTACCTGTGTGGCAGTGTACCTGCCCCAGAGTTCATCTACACTTGCTGTGTGTGGGCTGGTGAAGTCGATGTTGCAGCGTTCGATCTCGACAGGCTCCTCGTCTGTTAGGTTGGTGATGCACGGGGAGCCCCATCTAAAAAAACCTGGGTGGCCTGTTGCGCGGGTGATGAGGCTGTTGCCTTCTTCTCGAGGAACCGCTTTTTGTTCATGCAGTCCTTCTCTTTATGGTTATTCGCGCGGCGGTACTTATTGGCGCACCATGCGCACACGTGGACCTTCCTGTCTGGCATCTGTCCATGTGTCGCCGTGAACCCACAATCGTTTCCCCAGTTCCAAGGGTGGCATGGCTTCCCGTCCGTGTCGCGATTAAATTTGTGTCGGATCTCCGTCGCTCTGCCTGCGCCACTAGCTGCCTGGGTGGTGTTATAGTTGAGGCGAGTGCTCTTGTTCAGAGCTGTGTTGTTGACACGCACTCCCAAGGCAAATACACTGGTTATTACGATCCGTCTATGAGAGAAACCAACCTAAGCCGAAATATAGTCGCTTTTGGGATGTCTCTGTTGTATTTAAGTTGTTTAAGGCTTGGCCTCACAACTCTCATTTAGATGTTAAACAATTAGGTTTTAAGGTTGCAGTCTTGTTACTATTAGTAACTGGACATAGAGGACAAACAATTGTCACATTATCTCTCGATGGACTAGAGATTGATAAGCACCAGGCAACGTTTGATTTGGCTCAATTATTAAAATCAAACAGATTGGGTGATCCGTTATCCACGGTCTACTTAGATCACTTCCCAGAGGATCGGAAGTTATGTGTTGTGTCAGCCATAAGGGCATATATATCCAAGACAAAGGACATAAGAAACTCACAACAGCTTTTGGTGAGCTTTATTAAGCCTCACAAAGCCATTTCAAGAGACACTCTTGCAAGATGGACGATGACAGTGTTAAAAACAGCAGGGGTCGAGACGGGAAAATACGCTTCCCATTCGACCAGAGGTGCCATCGTTTCCAAGGCACGATTGCTAGGGATCTCAGTGAAGAGAATCCTTGCTCGTGCGGGCTGGAGGACGGCTAAGTCGTTCGCAAAACATGATAACAAATGACTCGAAAAGCCCAGCGGCCTTGCCAAGCGCTTGCTCACCAATTAACAATAAGACGTGAGACTGAATTTAAATATTTGTGAATGTATAATACAATGTAATAATGATATGATAATGATGTAATTAAGGATAACAAATTAATTCCGTAAAGGTCTCCCTAGCCTGAGGCTAGCCTGAGGCTTAATACTGAGGTAAAATAGTATAGTTATACAAGTCTTACCTGGGTATAGATGATGGATAACTGTTGTTTCCCGAGGTATAGGCCTCGGATAGACATGGGCTAGGGCCCGCCCACCACACCCTGCCAGGTCTATTCCGTTATGGTACCAATACGGGAAATCATAGTATCCATTATTATTTAAAGGTCATTTTTATCCTGAATAAGTAGGTAAAGATTGCTGGACCCGGATGTGCTTCCTTCTCCCTAGCCCACGTCTATCCGAGGCTTATACCTCGGGAAAACAACAGTTATCCATCATCTATACCCAGGTAAGACTCGTATAACTATACTACATATATAGGGCCTATATATGCATGTATATGCATGCATATGTATATGTATATATGTGCATATATGCATATATATGCGTATATATACATAAATTTGTGTCTATCATCATCATCATGCTGTCGGTCGCGATGTGACATAGACTGCTTTCATTACTTGACTGCCGCTCTCCATTTAGCTCTCTGCTGTGAGAGTTGCGTCCATGAGTCGGTCTTAATGTCTCTCAGCTTCAGGTTTCTCTTGATGGTATCCTTGAACCGGAGATGAGGGCGCCCTCTCTTTCTGTAACCAGAAGACAGTTGAGAATAGAAGATCTGCTTTGGTAGCCTGTCTGATGACATCCTCATAATGTGTCCAGTCCACCGGAGATTCTTTTTGATCAGAAGATCTTCCGTAGAGGGCAGTCCCGTCCGTTCAAGTATTTCCTTATTTGTAACTTTGTCCATCTAGGTTAGCCTCATGATTGAACGCAGATGTCGCATCATGAAGGCATGCAGCTTTTTCACCTGTTGTCTGTACACTGTCCAGGCCTCGGCTCCGTATAGTAGGGTGGATAGTGTACGGTATACATACAGTGCATATAGCTTGTGACTCGAGGGGATAACGTCATAGGTTGGAAGTAAATAAAGACACTCACATACTGGACGTCGAGGTGTTCGCCTGCTTTCAATACATTACATGGTGTCAGATTGTTAGTCTGGACTTTCCATGCCCCAGAGTGGACAATGGCTTTATCAGGTTTGAAACCACCGCTGCCATTAAACTTGGAGGGAAATTTAGCCATGAATTGGAGGGCTTGGCAACACGCATACACCATTTATAGTATCGCATCGGGTGCTGCGAACAAGACAGAAAATACAGTGCTGCGTCTTCCTACATGTAGCTGGACAAGAGGCCCAGAAACTACACCTCACTTTTAAAATACCAGAAGCACAAAAAGACAAGATAGACCATCTCATCAACCTATTCGAGGATTATTGTGTTGGTAAGACCAACATCACAGTCGTTCGCTACGAGTTCAACTCATTCAATCAGACGTCGGAAACCATGGATACTTATATCAGGGAGCTGAAGCACAGGGTGTCGTACTGTGATTACATGGCGATGGAAGACGCATTGCTATGCGACAGGTTGTTGTGCGGTGTAAAGGACGCAAAACTACGCGATAAATTGCTACAGACTCCTAACTTAACACTGAGCTCTTGTTTTGATATGTGTAGATTAAGTGAGAACACTCATAAGCAACTAAACTCAAGCGAACATATAAATACGGAGGAACAGGTAGACGCGGTAACCAGGAGACAGGAGGACTATGCGTCACTTCCCAAGAAATATACGACGACATCGCGCGTGCGCAGGTGGCCAGACCAACGCACGCGAGCCATTTTGCCTCGCACGAACTGCACCCGTTGTGGGTATACGCACGGCAGTGGAACGTGCCCGGCGGCAGATAAACAGTGTCTGTAGTGTAGCAGGTATGGACACTTCCAAAAAGTCTGCCGATCCCGTCAACCGAATCATGCACAAGTGAACGAACTGGATGTACGAGTGGGCGTGGCAGATGATACCGCGGGGGAGGACGAGGACGACCTGTTCGTCAGTGAAATAACTGCCGAAACGACGAACAGCAGCAGCTTGTGGTACGTGGACTGCATATTGCAAAACATTCCTGTTCATTTCAAACTGGACACTGGGTCCCAAGCCAATATCATTCCTCGTCCTATCTACGATACACTACACGACGTCGTATTAAATCCTTCACGTTGTTGTCTCATCACGTACTCAGGTGATCGAATTCGTCCTGAGGGGGAGGTAACAGTCGACATCGATGGTCTGCCGTTAAAATTTCAAGTAACGACGAACGGCACACCCATCCTGGGGAAGGAGGCGTGTGTACAACTAAGACTGCTGCAGCGGGTTGGAGAGGTCTCCGTACAAACAAGACAGTCTACACACATCGGACAGGCTGCAGACCGTTTGGTAAAGGAGTATTCGGACATTTTCACAGGCCTAGGGAGGATCAAAAGCAATGCAAAAATTCATGTCAACAGTCATAAGCCGTGTTTACACGGGGAATTGTGAAACGATGTAGACAAAGCGATTCATATGAAGCGTTTTGGAAGCGTGTTTACACGGCGGAGTTTGAAAGTGTGTCGGCGCCGGGAACCAGCAGGCGCCTGTAGTCGGCAATCACTGCTATTTGTTTAGTTTAAACACGTCGATTCGACCTGCTACGTTAATATCGCTTGGAATTTAAGGTTAATTTAATTAAATTTAATTATTTGAGTCTGTAATTCTGTTAAATATGATCGCATTCACTAGATTTCGGCGTAATCGGGCACTAACACTGCCGGACACCAGCGATTAGTTACTGCTCCATCTGTTGCCGGCACGCACTACTATTTTATACTATCGCCGCCCGGGAACCAGCTGAATCGCTTCAAATAAACCACCTCCCGAGGTGGTATAGATGAGGCGTTTCATATGAAGCGATTCAGCCCTAAAACGGCACAGAACCGCATCTACACGGCAAATGTGAGTCGATCTAGGCAAGTGGGTTCATATGAATCGTTTTAAATCGCCCGTGTAAACGGGGCTATATAGACCCTGTTATCGACCCACCACGGCGAATTCCCCATGCAATTGTTGACAAAGTACAGGCTGAATTAGATAGGATGTTGGATATGGGTGTTAATGTACGGCAAAACGACCCAACCCCATGGGTCAATTCTATAACAATTGTAAAAAAGCCAAATAAGATTAGAGTATGTTTAGACCCCACCAAACTTAATAAGGCCATTTTGAGTACCCCATATCCTGTCAGGACAATTTAAGAGGTAATAGCTAAGACTAGCAAAGCAAAAATTGTTTCTGTCATTGATGCAAATAGTGGATATTGGCAGATAGAGTTAGATTATGAGAGTTCAAAATTGTGTACTTTTAATACCCCATGGGGGCGTTTCCGTTATACCAGGCTGCCATTCGGTATAAAAACAGCTGGTGACATTTTCATTGGGGAAATGAACAAAACATTGCACGGTTTGGCCGGAGTTAATGTGATTGCTGACGATATTTTAGTGTACGGCAGCACTGAGGATGAACACAATACCAATTTAGAAAATGTGTTTAAATGGGCTCGTGAGGCTAACCTGCGCCTCAACCCAAAGAAATCTGTCATTTGCAAAACCGAGGTGAACTATGTAGGACACACATTAACCCAATCCGGATTAAAACCCACTGAGGACCGCATCCGGGCTATTATCGACATGCCCACCCCAACTGACAAGGCTGCTGTTCAGCGTTTTTTGGGCATGGTAGGGTATGTTGGAAAATTCATCCCAAACCTGTCAAACATTTCCAAACCGTTAAGACAAATCCTTGCTAAAAATATTGTGTGGTTTTGGCAAAACGAACAGGAACATGCATTTAACACTGTTAAGAATCTGTTAGTAACAGCACCTGTATTGAAATGCTATGATGTAGATGAGCAAATAACTTTACAGGTAGATGCTTCCAAGTCCGGTCTAGGCGCTGCTATCTTCCAGCAGTGTAGGCCCATTGCCATTCCATCAAAGGCTTTGGATGCATGCCAATCCTCCTATGCTGTAATTGAGAAAGAGTTATTGGCAATTTGTTTTGGGTGTGTCCGTTTCCATGACTACATATATGGTAAACAAGTCATCATTGAAACTGATCATAAACCGCTTGTGTCTATAATGTCGAAATCGTTGCACCTTTTGTCATCCAGGATGCAACGGATGTGTATGAGACTACAAAACTATAACATCATAATGAAATATGTTGTAGGTAGTGAAATGTTTTTTGCTGACACACTGTCATGTGCACACACCAACAAGTTGACACCACAGAAACTGTTTGACGATACAATTTCCATAGCAACCATAGGGATCGCCCATGACATGCTTGCACGCATCACAGTTGCTACTAAAACGGATACTGCCCTTATTGAAGTTACAAAGTTGGTAAAGGAGGGATGGCCTAATAGAAATACCTTGGTGAAATCCTGTGCAAAACCGTTTTTTACATACAAGGACGACCTGGTTAGCACAGACGGTATGATATTCAAGGGAGCACAATTAGTTATACCTTCTGAGTTACAGAAGGAAATGTTGAACATACTACACAAAACCCATTTAGGATTATTAAAGTGTAAGCAGCTAGCGAGGGACACTGTATTTTGGCCTGGAATGAACACTCAAATCGAAGATTTTATATCCCGGTGTAGCACGTGCCAAAATTACAGGAATTCACTTAGTGCTGAACCCATGACCCCTCATGACATACCCGACATACCTTTCTGTAAAGTGGGGGTGGATTTATTTGAATATCAAAATAAAACATATCTCATTCTGGTAGATTATTACTCTAAATTTCCTGAGGTGGTTGAACTTTTTCTCACAACATCAAATGCTATTATTAAGGCTCTAAAAGAGATTTTTGGACGCTATGGCATACCAACCGCCCTCATCTCTGACAATGGACCACAGTTTGCTAGCAACGAGTTCAAGGTTTTTGTAAACAAATATAAATTCAACCACATCGTTTCTAGCCAATATTATCCTAAAAGTAATGGTCAGATAGAACGTTACGTGCAGACAATAAAGAAAATGATGAAAAAAGCAGGAGAAAATGATCAGGATTTCAACCTATACTTATTAAACTACCGTAATACCCCTTTGAGGCTAATGAATGCCTCTCCAGCCCAACTGCTCAGGAGTCGTCGTCTTCGTTCTAAAATACCCATCACTACAGACCGATTGCACCCACAGGTTGAGACATCCAAGACAGAAAGCATTGCTAAACTACAGGAGCGGCAAAAATACTATTATGACAAAAGGGCTGGGAAAGACAAACAAGAGCTAAGGGTAGATGATCACATCAAATACAAAACACATGACGGCAAATGGAGGGCTGGCACAGTAACACATACAACCAAGCAGAACCGAAAAGACTATGTAATTGAGAACTGTGCAGGGAGGACATTACACAGGAACAGGGTTCACATGTTTCAGGTGCCCACACCTCATGTCTCGTCCTGCAAGCCCTAGGGATATCGTAACACGCATACACCTAATTTAAGATGGTTATTACAATGTAGGCAAAATAATTATCCCACCATAGTTGTGTGTGTTCCCCCCCCCAATATATATATATATATATATTGAAATCCTCACATATCAATTAAGCTTGGTTACAAGTTCATCCATTTTTATATGTTCCTGGTTCACTGTGTTCCTGATCTGCTATGTGAATTTTTGTCTGCCTACTTCCGATACCATATGATAATATTGTACTATAAATATATATATGTGCCCCCCGAGTCACCATGGTAAATATCCTTCGATGTAATAAAAATTTAAAAAAGGGGGGGAAGATGTAAGGTATACGTACAGTGCGTATAGCTTGTGACTCGAGGGGATGACGTCATAGGTTGGAAGTAAATAAAGACACTCACATACTGGAGGTTGAGGTGTTCGCCTGCTTTCAATACATTACAGATAGTACGATTGCACGGTAGATCTTGCCTTTGACCCGAATGGACACATGATGGTTGTTCCAGAGTCTCTGGCATAGTCAGTCGAAAGATGCGCTAGCCTTGGCCATCCTCCTCTGTATTTCAGCATCAATGCGTCCATCAGTTGATATAGTGCTTCCAAGGTAGGTGAATTCTGGAACAGAGTTCAGCTTGTTTCCGTCAACCATGATCTCCTCCTCTCGGGTTCTTGTACAGTTGGGGTTGGTACAGCACCTCTGTCTTCTTGATGTTAATCTTCAGGCCAAACTTCTTTGATGCATCGGAGAAAGCATCCACTATTTTCTGGATCTCTTCAGCAGAGTGGGCAACCAGTGCACTGTCATCTGCAAATAGCAGCTCTCTCACCAGTATCCGAGTAGTCTTGGTCTTTGCTCTGAAGTGTGCGACATTGAATCGGTCAGCGCTCTGTCTGGACTGTATATAGATGCCATCCCCTATGTCTTGGAAAGCCTCATTGAGCATTGCTGATAGGAAGATAGAGAAGAGCGTGGGGGCCAGTACACAACCTTGCTTGACCCCATTGGTAACCCCAAACGATTCCGAGACTTCCCCTCCAACACTAACCTTCGCCATCATTCCTGTATCTAGAGCCTCGATCATAGTTGTGAACTTCTCTGGGCATCCATACTTCCTCAGTAGCTGCCATAGCCCGGTCCTCCCGACTGTATCAAACGCCTTAGTGAAATCGACAGATACCATATACAGTGGTCGGTCCTCCTCAATGCACTTTTCTTGTAGCTGTTGGAGACAAAATATCATATCCATGGTGCTCCGGTGACCTCTGAAGCCACACTGTGACTCCGGAACTACATCAGGTGTTATGTGAATAGATAGTCTGTTGAGGAGGATCCTGGCGAAGATCTTGCCTGCTATGGAAAGAAGAGAGATTCCTCTATAGTTCCCACAGTCTGTTCGATCACCTTTCTTGTAGATACATGTGTCTATATGCGTATATATGCATATATGTGTCTATATATGCGTATATCTGCATGCATATGTGTATATATGCACATATATATATGTGTATATCTGCATATTTATGTGTATATATACATGTATATGTGGGTATGTGCGTATATATGCATACATGTGTCAATATATGCATATATATCTGTGTATATACACATGCATACACATACACTGTGTGGGAATATACCCCACATACACAGACATAGAAATCACACTGCACACCCACACCCACACCCACCTCAAGTGGTTATCATTGTGTAGACTGCTAAAACAACAACCCATCTGTGTGTGTGTACATTGGTCGTAATGCGAAACATTGCGCTTGATGCGTGGAGAGGAAGAGACCCTCCCCCCGCCTCCCGGGTCGTCGCGCAGCATTCGCACCTCGCGCGACGCCCGCCTCTCAGCTTTCCTCCTCCCCCCTCCCCCGGGCCGTTGCTTTCGCACCTCACCTGTCACCGCCCTCCTGCCTCCCTTATAAGGCCGCCCGCCGGCCTCCCTCAGCCACTCGCCTTCCTGCCCTCCTCCAAGCTCTGCCTTTTTCCTACTTTGGCATATTCACCTCGGACCGCTGCATCACCCTCGGGCCGCACCACACCGTGCCCGGACGACCGCCCTTGCAGGCACCACACCGTGCCCGGACGACCGCATTTGCAGGGAACTCAGCCTTGCAAATGTGGCAGTTGCGAGCCCACGCAAATAAGAGCAAAATACGTGCCCACGCGAAATGTGAGCCCGCAAATAATCGGTCGAGTAGTCTCGCCCACTTCACTAGTCTTATGTTATGAAGTTATCCTGGTACCCCAGCACGGTCTCCAGCGTAGTGAGCTTTGGGTGAGAGTGAGGGCTCGGTGATAGCGGTATGGCATGTGTATCACAATGGGCAGGGACTCAGCCAAGCTGTAACAAATACTTAAGGGGCTGTCGCATTAGGGTTATTTGCGGGAGCGTATGGCGGCGTAGCCGCTTTACGTCATATATGTCGGCATATGCTGGCATATGCCGCCATACGCTCCGCATACGCTATGCATATGCTCCGCATACGCTCCGCATAGGCCATCATGTGCCGGCTTATGCCGGCCTATGCGGCTGTACGCCGCCATACGCTTTCTCCCGTCCGTCCGTCCAAATTTTTGTGTGCATGCTAAAAAAATCTCGACCTACGGGGGCGTATGGTTCTTACGCTACTCATATGCTTCGCATATGCCGGCATACGCTCCTTGTACGCTGGGGGTACGCTGGCATACGCTAGGGGTATGCCGGCATACGCTACTCGTACGCTCAACTTGCATCACGGGTGTATCTCGGGCATATCTCGGGCATATGCAGCGTACGCAGAACCTACGCGTTGCGTATGAGAGCGTATTGGTAGCGTATGAAAAGCGTATGCGTAGTGTATGGCGGCGTAGGCCCGACCTATGGTCTCGGTATATAAAGGCGACCCACGCCATTCCTTCGGTCATTCCTGCTCTGCTGCTCATAGAGGATGGATGCCCAGGCACTGCAAGTACAATTCCAGCTTTTCTACAGAGTTGCCCTTCATCACCATGAGCTTACTCTATACCTCATGGTTCTTCTGGCGTCCCGTATCGAGAGACGAAGGAGGAGGGAGCGGCAGCGACGATCAGTGTGGGTCAGACCCTGGATTGGGAGGCGGCCACAGTTTGGCTTGTTCGACAAGCTGATGGTCGAGCTCCGCGGCGAGGACACCGCGTCATTTGTGAACTTCATGCGGCTGCCTCCCCAGTTGTTTGATGAGATTGTGGCGCGAGTGGGACCGAGGATCGCCAAAAAACGGACCACATTCAGGGTGCCGCTCGAGCCGGCGCTGAAAATAGCACTTACTCTGCGGCACCTGGCATCTGGCACAAAATACTCCTCCATGAAGTTTGGGTGGAGGGTGCCCCACAACACACAGTCGCTGATAGTGCGTGAAGTCTGTAAAGCCATCGTCGATGAGTACATGGCCGAGGTCATGACGTGTCCGACGACTCCAGAAGGGTGGCGTGCCGTCGCGGACCTCTTTTCAGAGAGGTGGAACTTCCCCCATACCTGTGGCGCTCTGGATGGGAAGCACATCGCCTGCCGGTGCCCTCCAAAGAGTGGGTCGCTCTACTACAACTACAAGGGCTTTTTCTCCGTGGTCCTGTTGGCGCTTGTAGATGCGGATTACAAATTTATCTGGGCAGATATTGGCGGTTTGGGCTCCGCGTCCGATGCCCAGATTTACAACGCCTCCGAGCTGAAGGCGGGCACAGAAGGTGGCACCATCGGCTTTCCGAACCCTGAACCGCTCGTCCACGGCCAGAAGGATGTGCCATATTTTCTGATCGGTGACAACGCCTTTGCCCTGCGGCCGACCATGATGAAGCCGTACGGCAAGAGGGGCTTGACCAATGACGAGCGACTCTTCAACTACCGGCTTTCCCGAGCTAGGAGAGTGGTGGAGAATGCCTTTGGCATTCTAGCCAACCGCTTCCAAGTGCTGCTGACGACTATGCAGCACCACCCCTCCAACGTGAAGATCATCGTCAAGGCGTGCATTGTTCTGCACAACCTCATGAGGACACGCTACCCAGCGCTACAGAACATGCAGCTGGATCGTCCCGAGACAGCCAACAACAACTTTGTGCCTGGAGGTTGGCGAGAGGGCCACAACCTTCCTGACATTAACGTTGTACCTGTTAACCCCAACACCGCGTCCAAGCTAGGAAAGGAACAGCGCAATCTAATTAAAGACTGGGTCGTCTCACCTGCCGGAGCACTGTCATGGCAAGACAGGATGATCTGACAAAACATTTTATCAGTCTGTATGCGCTGTGTCTGTCTACTGTTTTTGCAAACATGTCTGTGATGTTGTGACATGTCTCCTGTTATATGAGATGCTAATATGTTTATGTCTAGTATAAAATAAACGATATCATTTTATAGATATGAAAACACAATTTTACATGTCTGTTACGTTCTTTCGCTCCCTAATTTAAAGTCATCTAGTTAATGTAATTGTAATGAATCTCCTCTCTTTTTACATGAATTAATCTTTTACATACATACTAAGAACACAGGGAAAAATAGAGTGACACAGAGACAGAAAGGGGGAGACGAGTTAGAGGGAGGGAGGGAGGGGGAGAAGAGATAGAGGGATGGAGGGGGAGAAGAGATAGAGGGAGGAAGAGAGATAAAGAGAGAGGAAGAGAGAGGGAGGAAGAGAGAGAGAGAGAGGGAGGAAAGGGAGAAATGGAGGGAGGGAGGGGATAGAGGGAGGGAGGAGATGGAGGGAGGGATAGAGGGAGGAGGGGATGGAGGGGAGGGAGGAGGAGGAGATAGAGGGAGGGAGGAGATGGAGGGAGGGGATAGAGGAGGGAGGGGATAGAGGGAGGAGGAGATGGAGGGAGGGAGGGGATAGAGGGAGGGAGGGATGGAGGGGATAGAGGGAGGGAGGAGATGGAGGGAGGGGATAGAGGGAGGGAGGGAGAGAGGAGGGAGGGAGGGAGGGAGGGAGGGAGGGAGGGAGGGAGGAAGGAAGACAGAGAGAGGGAGGGAGGATAGAGAGAGAGGAGATAGAGAGGGAGGAAGAGAGATAGAGAGAGGAAGAGAGATAGAGAGAGGGAGGAAGAGAGATAGAGAGAGATAGAGAGAGGGAGGAAGAGAGATCGAGAGAGGAAGAGAGAGGGAGGAAGAGAGATAGAAAGAGGAAGAGAGGGGGAGGAAGAGAGATAGAGAGAAGGAGGAAAGGGAGAAAGGGGAAGGAGAAACATTATTATAAATATTATAAATTTAAAGTTTTTATTTAGGTTTTAATTTTAATTTTAATGTGAATTGTACTTTAATATATCAAATTAAATGATGGCATGCCTTTACTGAACACGGATACAAAAATTAAAAGTGACAGTATATTTATTCATTGAAACATCTTGACATATAAATGTACAAACAATATATAAACATACAATATATATACATATATACATACAAAGATAAATAAAAACTAAGACTACATATATACATATATACACATATTACAATCACTTCTCTCCCTTGCCGTTGGCATCAGCTGGCGACTGTGTGGCTGACGACGAGGCGAATAAGTCCAAATTGGACCCCAACATGCCAGATATCCCGGATAACCCCGACAAGTTCAAGAGTCCCTCCGGGCTGGCCGACTCAGACAAGTTCACTTGGGGGTCGGCGCATGTCGGAGTCACGATGTCTGCGGCAGCGCAAGTCCCTGGCCATGGCGGACCCACAGTGGGCGGAGCACCCCCGCGCACCACAACTACAGGAGAGCCCCTCGTGTGCGGCACCATTCCTAATGTCCGTACTTGTGTGGTGTGCGGTGGTGACGGCCGTACCACCAGCGGAGCTGCGGTGGCCTCGTGACCCACGGAGGTTGGAGGCAGAGGCTGAGACTTGGCAGAGGCGGGTGTGGCTGTGGCTGATGAAGAATGTGTGGCTGCCCCATATAGCGCTCCACATACTCGTGTGTCTGCGAAGCCCATGGTGATGCCGGTGGTGGCTGGTGAGTCCACTGGTGGGGTTGAGGCTGGTATGCCTGACTTGCAGACACACAAGCAGGTGCAGGAGCCGGTGCAGGAGCAGGTGCAGGAGCAGGTGCAGGAGCAGCCACACGAACCACCGGTGCCACAAATGTTCCTTCCTCCTCCTCCTCCAGATGGTGCGACACCATGCGGTTGAGTGAACCGCAAATGGACACAAACCGCTCCTCTGGCATCGTGAGGATCATGTCCCGCACATAGTTGGCGAATGCCACTCGCTTCGTCACCGTCGGTGGAGGTGGAGGAGGAGGCGGCTGCATCACCTTGAGGATGTCGGCAGACTCATCGAACCTCTTGTGGATGGCAGCGAGGAGGTTGTTGTCGACTGGGGCAGATCGCTTCCCTCTCCCCTTTCCCCGCTCTTGGGATGTAGCAGGAGGAGTGGGTGGAAGATCCTCGTCCATCGCCACCTCCACATCGGTCCCGACATTCTCCTCCACGCTCAGATCGAGCTGCGGAGCCGCGACAGAAGTGGCCAACTGCAAGACAAAATCATAAAATAACATAAGTAACATGAATGCAAATCGATATTTCGACCAAAGACATTACAAGTCAAGAGTAAATAAAAAATATGTAAAGCAAAAATAATTAACGTTAAATGCAAACATGGATTTATAACGATTATATCACGATACATCTATTGTCAATATCTCGATTTAAGAACAACTACACAACAACTCAACATTAAAGAAATAAATAACATTAACAAATTACTAGAATATTAGATGTTGCTAGGACGTAAAACAACAACAAACAAACAAACATAAATACAACAAAAGCATAACATAACAAACTTAGAATACGAGCGGTTTTAGAAGAATACTAATGGCCGCACTTGTCAGAACGATAAAAGATTATCTACTTACACTCCTGCAGGGCTCCGGTCGGTGATGGACGACGGACCGCAGGAACCCGAACTTGCGCAGGATCCACTGCTCCCACTCAGTCAGGTCAGCGGCTCCGTCCCCGCTCTTTTTCTTGTGGAGCCGCGTGTTCGTGTCCCTGAGTGACTTGAACCACTTCTGGAGATGGACTGCTGTGGTCCCCAGAAGTGTCGCCTGGTCCTCCCACATCTTGGCCTTTCTGTCTGAGCGGCGGTAATCCGTGAGCTTCATGTTGGAGGAAGTCCAACATTTGGAGGCAGTGTTACAGGATCCAGATGGTGCGACACCATGCAGTTGAGTGAACCATCTCATTTCGGGTGGGTTTGAGCATATGGGGGACCTATGAGGAGCGTATGAGGAGCCTACCTCCTCATACGCTCCTCATACGCTCCCCATGCCAATCAAAACCATCAAAAAATGTCGCAGCACGCTCCCATACGCTCCTCATAGGCTCCTCATACGCTCCTCATAGGTCCCCCATACGCTCAAACCCACCCGAAAGTTCACCGACGGTCATCATAGGCCGGCACCCGCACAACTTACGTAGGTTTTCAATGCGCTCCCACCATACGCCGTAATGTGACAGGGCCTTAAGTAAGTGCACCAGGGACCAGACGGGATGGCCGAATGAGTTGAGCGATCACTGAATGTTTGGGACCTCATCTCGCTCGTCCTGTTCTACCTGATGACGCTGGCTCTGGGCCTGTACACATCGATAAAGAACAAGACCATTACCGTCATATTTAATAACAAGCCTCTGTTGTGTTTGTAGAGAATTCCTGACGCGACCACTGAATGTTTGGGGCCTCGTCTCACTCATCATGTTCTATCTGATGACGCTTGCTCTGGGCGTGTATGCGTCGATAAAGAACAAGACCTTCAGGGGACACAATGTCGAACGCATCATGCTGGCTGGCAGAAACATAGGACCAGTGGTTGGCGTGTTCACAATGACAGGTCAGCCAGTCTGCACACACTCTGTCTGCTTTACTCTTTAATGTCTCAGTCACACTATGGCTTCCGATCACTTTGTGACCTAAAGCTGGCGACCTCGTTGTGACTAAAGGAAATAAAAGGTGGGAAAAAGAATAGTCGGTGACCGGTTGCAAGCGCTGAAAATGGTCGCACAACCTCCAGGTGACTGTTTTGGGTGCAAGGAAGTTTGTGGTGCAGCATCTGCAACCTCCTTGCAACCAAAATGGTCGGCGATTGTTCACTGACTGGATGCTGACCGCTTTGCGATCACCCCTTTTTGGTGGTTGCAAAGTGGTCGCAAGCAGTCGCAAGCGATCACAAGCATAGCATGACTAAGGTATTAATTACTCTGTTTGATGTATTCCTGTAGTGGACAATTTTAGTGTTGTGTCATAAATGGATAATTCTCTGAAACTGGGCACTAAAATGTGATATGGAAACCAAAAGTGAAAACATTCCAAATAATAGCAGAAAGTATTCCAAATTTATAGTATTCCAAAATTGGTCTATGTGGTTCCTTGCCTGAAAGGTCAGCGCAGACTACTACAATATCATCGGACAATACAACTTTAACACGTGTGCAGTAGTGTGTGTCATTTGCATTGAACCAGTTGTGATTTGTTTCAGCCTCGTGGGTGGGAGGTGGCTACATAAATGGAACAGCCGAGTATATCTTCACGCCCGGCTATGGCTTGGCCTGGACACAGGCAGTCTGGGCCTTCAGTCTCAGCTTGGTCGTCAGTAAGTACAACTACCACATGTACAAGGCTCTCACTCTTACCTTGTGCACCAAAAGAAAAGGTCATAAGAGAAAAAGTCAGAAGACAAAAGGTCACAAGACAAAATATCACAAGACAAAAGGTCACAAGCCAAAAGGTCACAAGAAAAAAGGTCACAAGACACAAGGTTACAAGACAAAAGCTCACAAGAGAAAAGGTCACAAGACAAAAGGTCACAAGACAAAAATCACAAGACAAAAGCTCACAAGACAAAAGCTCACAAGAGAAAAGGTCACAAGACACAAGGTCACAAGACAAAAGATCACAAGAGAAAAGCTCACAAGACAAAAGCTCACAAGATAAAATCTAACAAGACAAAAGCTCACAGAACAAAAATTCACAAGACAAAAGCTGGCACCGTTAATGAAGAAAGAGACAAAAGCTTTTGTATTATTTACATATAGATATAAATGGCACAGGCTGGACTATTTTTAAATGTATTTCTCACAGGACGGGTCAGAGGTTTTTCTTTGTTTTCCATTAAAACAAAAGAAGAAAATTCAGGCCGATTGTGAACGTTCAAAATGACATAACTTTCTTCATATTTGTCTTAGAATCAAAATTTAAAGATCATTTTAATAGTAATTAACAATTCTTTCTAATGAAACCCATGCGGTGGTAGACCGCAGGCTTCCTGTGTAGAAGGTCGGGAGGTAGAATCCCGGGTGAGTCAAACCAATGATTTACTATATGTATACTTGTCACTATCTAGCCTGGCACTTGGCATTATTAAGATACGGCAAGGACTGGTTAACTCAGTGTGAGGATAATGTGACTATGGAATATCAGGTCATGGTGCCGGCAGCCTCAACTCCTATTGGGGCAGCACTATAAAGTCACCATGAGTGTGCAATGTCTCAAGCCGGTACCTGTCCTGATATGACCTTATATGTTGCTAGGAGGTAAAACAGCAACAAACAAACTTTACCAGGTGTCTATTTTTAAATTATGGTGTTAAAGTCACACAGTCCGATGGTTTTGAGTTTGTCATTTTCTGAGATAAATATTAGTGTTTTTTGTTGGTTTTTTGGTACATTAGTTGTTTAAGATGGGGGAATTTCAGTCGCAGACGACTGGTCTTCCTCATCCAACTGCTCCTTGCCCTATCCTAATAATGCTGAGCATCTGGCTCGGAAGCGACATGTATCAATTTTTAAGTCATTGGTTTGACTTGACCAGGATTCGAGCTCATGATCCCACGATCTACCAACACGGGACACAGACACTCTACCTCATTCAGCCATCCCATCTGGTTGATCGCTATTATCCTGGTCTATTAACAATTGGACTTTTCTTATACCTCAGGTGGCATTTTCTTTGCCAAAACGATGCGGGAGGCTTGCTATGTGACGATGCTTGACCCCTTTAAGGTGCGGTATGGCCCCCTGGTGGCCTCGGTCATGTACGTACCCGCCATGTTGGGAGAACTGTTCTACTCTGCGGCCATCTTGTCTGCCCTTGGTAAGAACCAGCTTTGAATCAATCATATTCACGCAATGTTTGTTTGTTTGTTTAACGACCCCCCCCAGCACAAAAAGTAAACATCGGCTATTGGGGGTCATACAGTGGTTAAACATATCGCACTAAAAAGAAAAGATTATATTTCAAACAAGTGAAATAGAACACAGAAATGCATGCCAAAAGAGCATACAACTGTGGTTAAATCAGACGTGGTATGTGATAAATAATACCAGGAGTAAATGACTTTTCAAGTTAAAAATGGAAAATGATTTTTTGGTAAAAACAGTTTCCCTTTTCTTTTTTTCTTCTTTTTTTTTGTGACAAGTTTTTTATTCTGCCCATAACGTATAAGCTCCCGTGAGGGTGCTTGTTTTCAAGGCTGGACAGCTGTGATACTGGATTGGTCTGGTCCCGCACTCAGGAGTCTTTACCTGATCTTTCTCGGGCCAACCTTTGCGGTTTTGGGTGTTAGTAGTTTCTATATTAGTTTTTTTTAATTTTCAAGTTTTTTTCCTAACCTGTATATGATAACTTAACCTACTATGTACATCTATGCAGATGACATACAGGCCTGTGGGAGAGGATCCCATCCCATTGTGGTTTGTTACAGCATCCTTTCACCCATGCCCTGTCCTTAGATAGTACACCAGTGTGCCAGAACACCCCTGGACCCTTCAGGACTGCGACTAGGTGGAATGGCTGTGTTGTATGGTTAGCCATTTTCTATTTCAGGGTGATTCGGATGCATGACCTTGGCCTGTCTGGTTCTGCTTTGGTTTGTGCCAGTACACATACCCAGACGGACTGTGCCCTATGGTGATAGTCATTTCGAATTCCTTAGTACTTAGTAAGGCTAGTTTCCGTATTTGTAATATCTACCATCTTTTCTGGCCTGTCTTTTGCTTTTTGTGCCAGAACACAGCAAGCAGCGACTGCGCCCAAGATCAGGTGAGATATTGTATCTTCAGTAGGTGGTTGTGTATTATGTTTTCTTTAAGGACCTTTTATAGTGGTCCATGCTTTTGATTGCCCATTGTTGTGTGGGTTGATTATTCCAGACATGTGCCGCCATGGCCAGTACACTTCTCTCATAAATTTTGGTGTTACTTATTGCTGTAAGTAGCACTGGGGCTGCCATTTGCCTGGTGTCCCTACAGGGGGTTCCTGTGTAGCCTGGTTTTGTGGTGTAATGGTGTGCCAGCATTTTGAGGTGCGTTTCCCTTCTACTCGTTAGTAGTGTTGCCTTGCATTTTTTGTGTAATTCCATTGTGGGATATGTTTTGTTCACCTGAAGGCATACTTTGAGGGCTCTATTTTGTAGCACCTGTAGTTTGTTTAATAGTTTTGTATTTCCTCCCATGTATACTACATCGCCATAGTCAAAGTAGGGGAGGATCATGCCTTTATATATTTTAATTGCCATGTTTTCAGTCATGTAGTATCTCAGTTTAGTCAGTAGCCATATTTTATGGTTTACTTTTTTGATAGTATTTGTTATGCAGAGGTCATAATTTAGGTGTCTGTCTAGATCCACTTCCAGATATCGGTAGTTGTCTACTTGGTCCAGTTCGGTGTTTCCCAGAAGACACTTTATTTTCTCGTTGCTTGTTAGCCTGGTACCAAATAGTACTGTTTTTGACTTGCTGTTGTTTATGGTTATCCTATTTAGTTGGCACCACTCGATTAGTTTTGTTAGTGTTAGATTCAGTTTCGTTTCTATTTCTTCGGTTGTTTTTCCTGCAGCATATACCACAGTGTCATCTGCGTATAGTTGGATGTTTTCAATTTCTAGCCAATTGTTTAGATCATTAATATATATGAGGAAGAGAAGTGGCCCCAGGACTGACCCTTGGGGTACTCCGCAAGTTATCTTTTCCTCATTGGATATGGATCCATTTACTGTGGTGCATTGCTTTCTGTTTTCTAGATAGCTCACTAGCCATTTTCCTGTTACTCCCATTATTCCAATTTGGGTTAGTTTGCTCCTTAGGATAGAGTGGTCCACTGTGTCAAACGCTTTGCTGAAGTCTATGAACGCTGCACCCACCAGGTTCTTTTTATTGATACTGTTTGCAATATCAGTTATTAAGTTAGCAATTGTTTTTATTGTCGAGTGGTATTTTCTTAAGCCGCCCTGTTTACTGTTTAATTTTTTGTGTTTGTTTAGGTGGTCCATAATATGTCTATGCATTATTTTTTCCATTAGTTTACCAGGCAGTGGGAGTATCGAGATCGGTCTATAGTTTCCCAGTACCTGTTTATCCCCTCCTTTGTGGAGCGGTGTTACTTTGGCTAGTTTCCA
Organism: Branchipolynoe longqiensis; assembly: GCA_030323885.1. Lineage (NCBI taxonomy): Eukaryota > Metazoa > Annelida > Polychaeta > Phyllodocida > Polynoidae > Branchipolynoe > Branchipolynoe longqiensis. The sequence goes on along the minus strand of CM059196.1, from coordinate 15,216,638 downwards.
GCAGTCCACATAAGTACCTTCTGTGAACGATTTGCTTTATAGCTCACATATAACATCTGGGATACATCCGAATGCATCTTTCAATACTATACTTGAGGTATTTTCAATGCCCGAAGGCTTGTTGCAATCAATTGATTTCATGAGCTCACTTATCTCTTTTATTGTGGTTGTGCAATCTCCAATGTCTGTGTTTAATTGTTGCGCTTTCGTGGTCCAGTTTTTGTTGAACGGTTTGGATAGTTTATTGCCTATGGTAGAAAAATGTTTGTTCATTATATTAGCAGTCATTGTTGCTGATTTCCATCCCCTCGTTGTTGTAAAGAGTAATCCATTCTTTATTTTTATTATTTGGTATTAGTATTTTCACATTGTTCCAGAATTTGTGTGAGTGTTTTCCCCATTGCTGGTCTTGTTTGACAATGTACCGTCTTTTGGCTTTTCATACTGATTTCTGGCTATGATTTCTTGCTTTATGGTAGTTTTCTATGTCTTGTAGTCACTCGCTTGCTTTGGCTAATTTACCTGTTTTATATTTGTCCATAATTAGGTTGATTAATTCTGTGGTTACCCATGGGTCTTGGTTGTTTTTTATTTTAAGTTTTTTTATTGGGCAGGTAGTGTCCAGATGCTTTCTGACTTCCCCAATGATATTGTTCCATTGGTCATTTACACCTATCTCAGTTGGAAATGGCAATTTAATTTTCTCTTTCAGATGAGTTTCTAGTGCCTCTTTTGTGTAGTTTTTGTATGATCTACCCATACGGGGAGTAATTTAGTTTTTAGTTTTTATTTTCTTTCTAGTAACATATATCAATTCATGATCGCCAACGCCCCAGTTTCTTGTTCCTGAGGTGTGGGTATGATTTGAGTCTGTTATTATTAGGTCTATTATCGAGCTGTTTTCTCCAAGCCTTGCTAGCTCACTCATGTTTTGCTTTAACACTCTGCCTTTGATTAAGTTCTCTAGTGAGTGTTTGTTTTTGTTGTTTCTTTTGTAGTTTATGTTGAAATCTCCTAGTAAGAATATCTCCGCCTTCATCAGTTTCGACACACTTTCTAGGGATGTCTCCAGTTGTGCGATGAAGTCTTCGATGTTTCCATTTGGCGGTCTATATAGACTCCCTACATGTATATTAGCTTGTTTCTCATTTTTTATGAGTGTCCATACTAGTTCAATATTTGTGTCTGATCTTCGTGTAATGGCTTATGTTCGGAGTTTAGGATTTTTTTGGTGTTTATTGCAACTCCTCCACCCCTCTTTTGTATTTGTGCATTGGTCAGTGTTTTTCTATCCTCTCTCACAAGCCTCTACCCACCAATTTCTAGTAGAATGTAATAATGTAATAATGAGTTGCAGATGGAATCGGAACGACTCCATCACACACTCATTTCCAAATACAATCTCTAATTGAATATATAATTTGGACTAATTCAGGGACACTGAAATGATCAGGAGCAGTGTATATACCGTATATGTCCCAATAGAAGCACACTAGCAAATAGAGGCACAGGCCCCATTTCAAGATTGAAAGCATACACAAATTTACGATCATATTCAGACTGAATGCATTTAAAATAAGACCATCCCACTTTATTTCAGAGGCACAGCAAAAACAAATCAAAATTTACGATCTTATTCAGACTGAATGCACATAAAATAAGACAATCCCACTTTATTTCCGAGGCCCGACAAAAAAAAATCCATGAAATTCTTTAACTTTGAATAGGTGCGCATCCATGTGTCTGCACTCGGGAAGTGCACGTCTATTGGGACATATACGGTAGTGGGAGTTTAGTTATTTTCAGCTGCTGTTTCAGTTACATGACAGGGGGGTATCTTATCTTCGCTTGGCAGTCAGGATGCTCAACTGGATGTCTATATTGGCTGTAGGGTGGGTGGGTGGGTGGGGAGAAATTAACAGGCTGCTATGGATCCAAACACCATGCAGATTCGGGTGCTTGAGGCAGACTGAGCAGCTCAAGTTTCAAAAACTGTGCCTTAAGTTTGGCGGTTTGCCAGCAGGTGGTGTGGCAGGGTGTGCAGCGACTGAGCAGTTCTTAAGTTACACCCCCATCACACCAAGGTAGTTCTCAAAACGTCCGATCCTGTTCTAAAATGGGCTGTGGTCGGGGTAGAACGTGGCTGCAAGAAAATTGTGGGCATGCTCAAAGTTCTGGAGGTCCATTCCGTTTGTAAAAAGACCGTATAAGGTTGCTACTATGTCTATTCCGTTCAGACACAGTTTGAACCCGTTCAGCCACATTTTCAAGAACGTAGTGAGAACTAGTTTGGTGTGATGGGGGTATTAAATATATATCGATCTCACAGATTATTGTCTCCAAAATGCACCACAGAGCATCTACGATTTTAACATTTTTATGGGGGAGTACCCCCAGACCCCCCCACTATAACATCTCTTATAGTGAGGGGGCCAAAGGCCCAAAACAGCCATAGGTGTGAAAGTGCGTACTAATGCAATTTTATTGCAGATTGTGATAGTCATATACCTATATTTTGAGAATCAGGAGGGTGCCACTCTGGCACCCTTGAGCAATTTCTTTTATAACCCGTTTTTTATATGATGTCATATTGGATCAAACCAGCATTTTTGTGCCATTCTACATTAGGGGGTAGTCTTCGTATATCAGCTGTAGTATTATTTCTAATTCACTTAGCACTACATATATTATACCAGAAGAAAGGATATTGAAGTACCTTTCTCCTGATGTATAAAACTTCTATGTATGATACAAATGTGTAAATACAGAAAGGCTCAAAAGGAATTATTACTGCCAACTCACGGTAATCAAAATGTACATTTTTTTTGTGGAAAAACTAATCCCGATAATAAAGAAAATAATATGTCACTTGCAGACAATTTATTTGTCTCATTCATGGCTATTTAATTAATGTATAGGTGTGAAGATGCTATTCAGGTAAAATTCCCATCTAAAACAATTTTAACAATGCCTGGTCATCTGTCAAAGTGTTCAGGACATGTCAATCAACAAAACCGAAAATGTTCAAAATATGGTTAAACTTGGATACCTTCAAAGACTTATGACATTGTGTTTGCAGACGTTATTTAAACACAAATATTACTATTCTGTAAAACAAGGTATGGAAGTGGTGTTTTGACCATTATATTCATTTCCAAACTATATAAACAGTCGTTTATATACTCCTAGGTTGAACCTGTGAGCCATCATAGATGATACCCGACGTGAACGATGGAACCCTCAGCAAAATGTTTCTTCCCAGGCTGCAACAAGCCGGAGGGAACCCTCGTTACTGGAAAGGAACAGCGAATAAAAAACATTATTTCTGCAAGCATATCACGCGAAGATTTGATCCATATTGGGCTCCAAGAATACCTCGACAACAATCCAAACCTCGCCGTACAGTTTCACAAGTCCTGCATATCCAGCTATACATCAAAGACACATATTGCTAGGGAACGAAAGCGCATAGGAACCACTGGCGATCGATATACCTAGGATCTCAAAAAAGGCCATGAAATCAATCAACATGGGGAGTAAGACCGCTGTCAAACAGTATCAGTTTGACGGACAGAAAAAGCCCAATCCTCCCAACGTAGCCCTGACATGTCGAATCGCATACGACCTACTGTGTAAGACAACTGCTAACATCCACAAAGCCATGGAGAGGGACTTAGCTTGGCTCGTGTCCATCGTGCAGAGTACAGACGACGAAGAACCGATCCCAGAGTGGTCAGGAGCAATGACAGCTTCATCCAGAGAAGAAGGCAGGGCTGTTGGTATGGCGAGCCACTTTGTATTCGGTCCTCTCATTGACCTACCGCCTGCTCACCCCAACACCATCTTGACCACGCTGATTTTCATAGAAGAGTCCCTAAGGCAACAACACTACATCCATCTGTCAGCAGACATGCAGCTTTACAAGATCATCATGCAGGTTAAGTGGGCGGATCCAGATCGCTGGAAGACCTTGATTGTTCGTCCGGGAGGGATGCATACCCTAATGTCTTTTGTTGGATGCATCGGCACCCTGATGAACGGCAGTGGACTCGAGGAACTTCTGGAAGCAGCACTCAAGGGCATAGGAAGTATGCTGAATGGCAAGGCATGGCCAAAGGCTCTCCGGGGCTTACGGATGGTGGTAGTGGCACTACTGCGGCCACTGATCTCAGTGGAGACTACTGTGGAATCTCTAGAAGAGCAACTAGACACGATCTGCATGTCACAAACAGTACGACTTTGGGTGCACTGCTTGATCATCCCACTGCTGATCGTCCATCTCTATGTGCAAGCTGAACGAGAGGGAGACTGGCTCCTGCACATACATGTACACTTTGAAGAGGATGGTTCCATACTTCTTTTCAGCAGGCCATTGGCACTATGCCAAGTATATCATCTGGCACCTACAAGACATGGCATCGCCTCTTCCATCTGAACTACAAGATGCCTTCCTGAGAGGAGAACACGTTTGTCATCATCGCAAGGAAGTGTGGAATGCTGTCTTCTTGGATCAGTTTGGGGAGCAAACCTACATCCGGTATGGGAAGGCCAAGGGGGGTTTGGTGGGGAAGTCATTGTCAGATGAACAAGTGGCAGAGTGGACCTTATCACATCACATCTGCAATGCTGTCTCACTTGCGATGGACAACATGTTCGATGAGACGGAAGACGAGGATCAGGAGGACAGCACAGGAAGACACAAAGAAGAAGGGAAGAGAGATGACGACAACTTGACAACGAAGACAGGAAGAAGATCATCCTTGAAGTCGAATGCCACACCAATCCACTCCTGACTAAAGCCACAGAACCATTGTATAACATTATAAATGTTCTCGTAGCTGCAGATGAAGTGAACGTGGATCAGTCCGTCAGCATAGGAGGAATCATGGCCGCTGAATTCACAGCAAAGCTTCCTGATGGGTTCTACGTCCCTCTCAAGAAAACTGTCATAACTATGGAAGTAATGAAGAAGAAGATGAAGGTAGGGGACTCCAGCGTATACGATATGGAAAAGCTGTATGCACGTTCACTAATTGTGTCCCAGAAGAGAGATGTGGAGCTTTCCGACTTATTCGAGTATGAATTGGCTCCAGTGCCAACTGCCCTCTTTGACGATTATGGAGATATGCGGAAGGGAAGCAAGTCGGTCCTGGTGTCGAAGTTGCCCATCACCTACAAAGAACCACCACCTACAGTTGACGTGCAGTTGATACACGGGAATGAGGCAATCTACCACACCCTGTGGCCAAAAAATGCAACGATGTCTATGTTCGCCAAAGGATTCATTTCCTCATTCACTCGTCTGTATACCACATATGTAGTATTCGACTCCATCACTCCATCAAATCTCATGAACGTCGGCGACGGGCAAAGGGTGCTGCTCCATGAGACTACAACCTGACAGACGAAACGGTACTTCCAGCCAGGGACATCATCATGAAAAGTGACCAGAACAAGAAGAGCTTCATCAAGCACCTGTATACTGCAGAGAACCCCAATGAATCTGTGCACATCATCGGCGAGGAATCTCCATATACACACGAAGAAGCAGATGTCCATATACACACGAAGAAGCAGATGTCAAACTCGTCAGCTACCTTCTTCATCTGCACCAACAAACAGAGCATATCCAAGTCCTCGCTGATGATACGGATATCTTCGTCCTACTGGTATACTTCATGTGGTGCTATAATTCCCCTGCTCAGGTATCCATGAAGAAGTACAACGGCGAAGTCATTGACATCAACACAACGGCCATGGCACTTGGAGACAGATGTCAAGATTTGCTTCCTGCTCATGCCCTCTCAGGCTGCGATAGCGTATCGTACCCATATGGCAAAGGGAAGGCTTCCATGTGCAGTATGCTACTGAAATCTAAGGTTCCACTTCGGGCATTTGCAGATCCTGATGCATCAGAAGAGGACTGGACAAGGGAAGGCTTCCAATTCTTGTCCTATTTGTATGGAGGTGTGGTGGCGTCAACACTAGATGGGCTGAGATATCTACTGTTCAGCAAAAAGAAGGATCCACCAAAGATTAAGAGCCTTCCTCCAACGAGCGAAGCTGCACTACAGCACATCAAGAGAGCCCATATCCAGGTACTAACATGGCGAGCTGCAGACCAGGGCCCATATTCATGATGCGGTGTTAGCGAGCCAAAACTGGTTTTGGTGGTGATTTCTAGGTTAGCGGCGAAAACTCAGTATGTAAACACACCGAGTGTAAGCTAACACTGCGTCATGAATACGGGCCCAGCTACACTAAGCAGATCTTGATGTTAGTCAGTATGGATGGGAGTTGAACAAAACCCTTCTTTGCCCTGTCAATGGCACTTCCACTGCTGCCCCACCATCCCTCATGCAATTTGTGGCATGTGGTTGCAAATCGAGCATGCCATGTGGGAGCCTCAAGTGCAGCTGTCGGGCAGGAGGGCTTTCTTGCACGACATACTGTAAATGCGGAGCAGACGAGGGATGCTCGAACGAACACACAAAACATGAATCTGCCCCATTCATGGATGGCGACGAGAACGACGAGGACGATGATGAGGAAAACACAGAGGACTGATGGATTGGATCCTGAAACCTGAATCATGTGAAATGACGTGTCACAAACGCTTTATGTATGACACGTATGGCAACCTAAATGAATAAGACAATACACCATGTCTGTTTGTTATATTGGTTTATGTACTATTTCCCAAAGAAATACTACAATGTAGTTAAAAGCCATTTGACATATTTCAAATTCATCTTGTGAAAAGTGTATCTCTGCATATGTCCGATCTTATTCCGCATTTAGTTTGGTTTACTTATGTATCCATCAATTGCTTTGTTTAATATTGTTTTCATTAAATGTATAAATAGGATTGGGACTTGCTTATTCCAATTTGATACATATTTGACGTACAACTACTACATTTATTATTATTTTAATAGCAAAAATGAGTATTTCGCAATATTTTTCAGTTTGAGTTGTCGATGACAATTGGGTTAAATGAGCGGGTGACGCTCATTTGCTGTCATTGCTGGGGCACAGAGAACTGGGAAGCAGCCCCTCCCACCTGCCACTCACATCAGGCCATCCCATTGGCCAACCCCTCAACCAATCATCTTCGACCTCCCAACAACCCCCACACTCCCCCGGTGAGCCCGGCACAGCCAGTCGCAACAGGCCCACCGTAGCAGCAACACCTCTTCTTAACCCACCCACCCACAACCTGCACTTAACTCGATCTTTAAAAATAAACCCGAGCAAAAAACAAAAAATGAACGAAGAACTTGAAAAACCTAAAACCATTGAACTGAAAAACTTGAACCTAATATGATTGATATGTTTGCCCTGATGTAGATTTGATGATTGTTTAATGATTGTTATAATGTTTTGTGATTGATTAATGACGGATTGATGACTGATGAAAAATGCCGGTCCACATCCTTGAAATGTCCTGTACTCATGATTAAATTGTCAACTTGATTAAATACCATAACTTCTTCTCCATGTCGGGCCCTGTTACCGGCCACTCATACCTGTAAGAAGTAGAACTCAACTACTCCGCCAGTCATGGAAATAAAGTTGTGTTATTCCCAACCTCTGCTTCTGTCTTCTCTGGGCCCCGGGTAGCAATGGCTTGTGAATGTATACTGTGGCATGTATATTTGCTCTACAATGATAATTTTTACACCATGAGAACGGTACTTCAATATCCTTTCTTCTGGTATACTATATGTAGTGCTAAGTTAGAACTGATACTATAGCTGATATACAAACCCTACCCCCTAATACCGCAAAAAATCCCAGTTTGATCCAATATGACGTCATATCAAAAACGGCTTATACAAAAAATTGCTCAAGGGTGCCAGAGTGGCACCCTCTTGATTCTCACTACCAATAACCCTATAAATCTACTACAATCAGCAATAAAATTGCATTAGTACGCACTTTCACACCTATGTGAGTTGGCCCCCTGACTATTAAGATCTTCCAGTCTTTCATTTTCCAATGTTAGCAACCGTGTGTGTGGATGATTTTCAGGAGCAACCTTGGTTGTGATTCTGGGAGTGTCGCAGGATGTGGCTATCATCATATCGACCAGTGTTGCTGTGCTCTACACTGTGCTGGGTGGTCTCTACTCAGTCGTCTTCACCGATGTCATCCAGCTTTTCTTCATATTCATTGGCTTGGTGAGAACAACAAACAACTTTTTATGCCCGTGAAGTGGCCGAGCCTGTGGGCAAGCTTAGGCATGCAAGCTTAAAATGTGTGTGTGAATGTGCCACTGATTCGAATTAGCGCTGAGTCGACTCAACTAGTGCACTTCATGTAAACCACTTCCTGAAGTGGATTAGTTGAGCTGACTTAGCCTGAGTCAGCTTAAGTTCTGCATGTGGTTTAGTTGAGCTGGCTTAAGCACATCACTGTCGATTCAGCAGCGCAATTACATGCATCTTTTAATCCGCACTAATTAATTCGAACTAGTTTAGCCAGTTTAATGTGTTTGTGTGAACTGGTCAGACTTTCAAAACTCTGTAAGTGTGAATGCGTCACTAGGTTGATCAGTTAGTCCTGCTTAACTAAGTCAACCGATGCTTTTCTCTTCATGCAGTGGATGGGCGTTGGGTTCAGCCTGCCACATCCGGCCGTGAAGAACATCGGTCAGACAGCGCTGGGACCCGACGGCTGGGTGGGAACCCTCAAACCGGATGCCAGCTTAGGAGTCTGGATCGACAACATGTTCCTTCTTACCTTAGGAGGCGTCCCGTGGCAGGTGAGAGTAACGTGACTAAAGCCCTGTTCTGATGCTCTTAGACTCTCTACTCCCCTAATCCAGTTTTATGTTGTTAAGTTCTGATAACCTGATTTTAACATGTATTTTTACATGAAGATTTGGTATGTTTTAACGAAGCATTACATTTTTTCAACTGTGGCATTGCACTTAGAATTTCCAAAGACAATGTATGATAAGACGTACCATTCAGCTCTTTCCTGTGAAATACAGCAAACAAGGTCATTCCCCAGCCTGATTGCTGTACTATTGAAATAAGGGAAATATTAATAATAAAGCCAATATTATAACATAGTAAAGTTCAAACACACTTTAAGCCCTTTAATCTGTGCCATACATAAATAAAATTTGTGATTATGTCTGAGTAAAAAAGCTATGACTACAATTAATCAAAGACAATGCATCTTGTTTGTCATGGGATGGCACCCCGCATGATTCTTTCAGAATTTCCTATATGAAAGCACTGAGTGGCACGTCTTATAATACAATGTCTTTGGAATTACTAAGGAAACAAATATGATGTGCTGGCCGAATCAGTAGAGTGCAGGCATCTCATGCGGAAGGTCGAGAGTTCAATTCCCAGTTGAGTCAAACCAATGACTTACAAAATTGATACTTGTCACTTCCGAGCATGGGACTCGGCATTAATAGGATAAGGTAAGGACTGGTTAGCTCAGTATCAGGATAATGTAACTGAGTGGGATATCAATCAGGTCATGGTACTTGTGGCCTGGTCTCACAGTGGGGCAGCACTATAATTAGTATAAAGTTGCCATGATTGCGCACTGTCACAAGTCGGTGCCCATCCTGATATCATGACCTTAAATGTTGCCAGGACATAAGACAACCAACCAACCTCTTTCAGAGTTACTTTCAGCGAGTGTTGTCTGCGAAGACTGCAAGGTCAGCTCAACTACTGTCTTTCGCTGGAGCTGCAGGCTGCATTTTCCTGACATTTCCAGCTATCCTGATTGGAGCCATAGCCAAGTCAACAGGTGAGAATGTCAGTCTTAGGCCCTTTTGGGGCCATCCAAAGTTTTCAACATTTTCAGTCATACAAAGAGTACTACTTTCGAGAACACCCCCACCCCCTCAACCCCTTCCCTCCAAAGTAGTACATATAAACATTTTTAATATATGCTTTAATTTATACTCTTAAAGTTGCCTAGTCTGATGGTTTTTAATGTCTGCAATTTCCTGAGATTGATACCTTAGATAAATCTATTTTACTTTAGGTTGAAGTAACTTTTAGTTTAAATGGCCCCCCACCTCCCTCCCCAAAGTATAATAATAATAACAATAACAACAATAGTAATAATAATAGTAATAATAATAATATTTAAAAGAATTTAATTAATAACAACAACAATTTTTAAAATATGTTTTTTAAACACCAAAAAAAACAACTTACTCCTTTCGATGTGACAGACTGGAACCAGACTGACTACCGGCTGCATTGGCCGGTGCCGGTGCAGCCTGAGAACTACCCGCTCATCCTGCCGCTGGTGCTGCAGTACCTCACCCCACCCGCCGTGTCCGTGATTGGACTGGGTGCTGTGGCGGCAGCTGTCATGTCGTCGGCCGACTCCTCCCTCCTCTCCTCATCCTCCATGTTCGCCTGGAACGTCTACAAGCCAGTCAAGACGATCGTCTTCAAGGCCAAGGTGAATCTGCATTTTTTCTACCCCAGCTCTCTCCACCCTCCCCTCCCCCTACCCTCCCCTCCTCCCCTCCTCCGCTCCTCCCTTCATCCCCACCTCCCCTCCTCGCCTCCCCCACCTCCCCTCTGACCACACTAGCCTCACTTTGAGATTCATTAATTATTCAAGACACTGCTTCAGGCACACTGGAGAGTGATCACTCTACTCCTGGCTCTTGAGTGAGACAGACCTACTCTAGAGCAGGACCCCACACACTCTGTCTGATGCTAGGCAAATTCACATATCTAAATTGAGTTGAGTGCAACACCCAAGAGACTCCGGTTAAATGGGATGTAGGCATTGATTCTTATACAGGTTAAATTAGTAATGAGATTATGTGTGGACAGAAGGTAAGGGGTGAGGGTGATAGGTCACTAGTAGGTGGGCAGGAGTTGATGCCATTAAAGCACAACTTCCCCACTGTTCATCTGTGTGACTTGTCTTCCTTTTATTCCTTAGGAGTTTATAGAAGGGTTGTTTAAGGGAGGTATCAGGGAGTGAAATGAAGGGGAAGAGTTTTGTAGTATTATCTGGTGTTCATGTGGCCGGACATCCAGTAATATTATACCTGGTTGAGTCAAATTGATGATTTAAAAATGTATACTTGTCGCTTCCTAGCCAGGCGCTCGGCATTATTAGGATAGGGCAAGGAATGGTTGGCTCAGTGTGAGGATAATGTGACTGAGTGGGATATTGGGTCATGGTGCTGGCAGTCTGGTCTTCCAGTGGAGCAGGAATATGAAGTCGCCATGAGTGGGCACTGTCACTTCTCGGTACCTGTCCTGATATGTCCTTAGATGTTGCCAGGATGTAAAACTCCAACAACCAACCAACTTGAAGCCCTTTGACTGTCTTATTGACAAAACCAGTGGTCCACAACTGGTTCATCATGATCAAAGCCTGTAGTATGTGCTATCCTCTCTGTGGGAAAGTGCATATAAAAGAGCCCTTGCTGCTTATCGGAAAGAGTAGCCTATGTGGCGGCAGTGGGTTTCCTCCAAAGAAATATGTCAGAATGACCATATGTTTGACGTCCAATAGCCGACATGCGAAAAATCAATGCGCTCTAGAGGCATCGTTAAATAAAACAACCTTTACTTTCGCGTCTTATTGAACAGCACATCAATTGCCTTCCTACACATTGGCTTTTCGTGGAGTGTGATGGCACATGAACTGACAAGTTAGGGCATGTACAGACAGGTGGGGGCCACAAGCGGCCCTGCGGTTGTCACAGCATAGTAGTCGATGAGCAATAATATGAAGAGCCCTGCAGTAGATTACTGAGGATGGAGTATAGGAGGAGCTGGGGTGGAAAAGCTTCCTATTAATTATACTTGTGTAATGCTTACACAGCATATAATTCAACATATCCATCACTGCATGATGGATATACTCCACTTGAGTAGGCAGGGATCGATTTGTCCACAGAGTTTTCGCATCCCATAGCTATTCTTGGTAGTTTCTAAGTTTGTTTACCACAATAACAACCAATTACCCACAGAAAATGTTTAGAAGAATAAAATTGAAGCCACAAATCCGCAACTCTCCCAGTGCTGAACCCCCCAAAAAAGATTCTTAGAAGAATAAAATTTATATATTTACCACAAAAACAAACAATTACCAATAAAATAAGAGCCACCCCTGCCACCGCCCCCCCAAAAAACCACCCAAATAAACTTCATGTTCATACACAATCAGGTCACCGACACCGAGACGCTGTGGGTGATGCGCCTGATGGTCATCATCCTGGGCGCACTGGCCTGCACAGTCGCCATCATGGTTAGGTCCGTCTACTCGCTCTTTGTGCTGTGCGGGGACCTCGTCTATGTCATCGTCTTCCCACAGCTCGTCTGTGTCATCTACTTGAGGTGCGTCAATGCATACGGTGCTCTGGCCGGATACACGGTGAGCTTCATCCTCAGGCTCATGACCGGTGAGCCACTGCTGGGTCTGCCGCCGCTCATCCGCTACTGGTTCTTCGATGAAGCCGCAAACGCCCAACGCTTCCCTGTCAAGACCTTCACCATGTTAGTCGGGCTGGCTACCATCATCCTCGGGTCACTGGTTGCTGACCGCCTACTGCCAATTCGCTGTGACAAGCTGGGCACCATGCGGGGTCGGCAACAGGGTCAGGGACAAGATCAGGGACAGGGACATGATAAGGAACAGGGTCAGGGACAAGATCATGGACAGGGAAAGGGACATGACAAGGAACAGGGTCAGGGACAAGATCAGGGAAAGGGATATGATAAGGGACAGGGTCAGGGACAATATCATGGACAGGGACAGGGACATTACAAGGAACAGGGTCAGGGACAAGATCAGGGACAGGGATATGATAAGGGACAGGGTCAGGGACATGATCAGGGACATGGACTGGGTCAGGGACAGGGTCAAGACCAGGGACAGGGTCAGGGTCATGGTCAGTGTCAGGGACAGGGTCAGGGACAGAGAGTGGGTGCTGACGGGAACACTGGGCTGTTGATGGCCGCTCTTGTTTCGGACGGAGAGGTGGTCGGGGGCAGTAAGAAACTGACCGACGGGAAACCAGAGCCGCGTGAACCCCACCACTGTCCGGACCTGGAAGGGGAGGAAGAGGAAGTTGGTTTTGAGAGGGCCGGGGTAGAGTGTGACACAACACGCATGTGGGAGAAACATTCCCCGGAAATCGCGGGAGAAGAGAATGTTGCTTTTGGGTTGGGAAAAATACAGTATGAGACTCATCTGTAGAATGTGTCGTAGGGGGTGATGAAAATGGGAAACATTGCACCTAGAGTGGGAATTGAACCCACATTGCTTGCATTCTGGTCCAGTGTGCTATCCATTACACCACCTAGGCTCCCTGTGAAGCTGTCGGTCATCGGATCTATCGTTCTCTGTGGATCCATTTGCAGTTTGGGTTATTTTCCGTTCCAATCAGTGGTCCACAACTGGTTCATCAAATGCTGTGGTATGTGCTGTCCTGTGCATATAAAAGACTCCTTGCTGCTTATCGGAAAGAGTAGCCTATGTGGCGGCGGCAGGTTTCCTCCAAAGAAATATATCAGATGTGACCATATGTTTAATGTCCAATAGCCGATGATAAATTGTATGCACTTTCGAGGTGTCATTAAATAAAACTAGCTTTACTTTTTTCATTAGGCGTTGTCCATCGCTTGGTTTATGTATCCCAATGGCAGCAGTCTGCTACTATGCAAAGTTGAATAAATATGCCCTACATTATCCCTTCACAAGCATTTTCCAGTTGTGTTTTTGTTGGTACATTAGTTGTTTAATCAAGGGATATTTCAGTCACAGACGACTGGTCTTCCTCATTCCACTGCTCCTTGCCCTATCCTAACAATGCCGAATGCCTGGCTAGGAAGCAACAGTTGAAATAACACATTGCTTCATTCAAACATTGTTGATGTAATAATAATAAACCTGCACAAAGGAATAGTTCTTAAAGTCTATTTGCTGTGAATTGACTTTCGTGCATCTGTGTCCTGCATTTCCACAATATCCTACACAAAATGTAACAGTTCTGTCAGTGAATTCACCATGAGCTTGCATAGACAGTGCCTGCTGGTAACACAAACTAGAACGACCTTGACCTTGGTTGATGTGTGCCAAGCAACTTCTTTATTTCCACCATGTTTGCACATTTCTTCAATTTGTTTCTTTCTGCATGTAGATAACATCTACATTACAGACGAGAACCAGTCGGTATGGCACATATGAGTTGAGTGCCCGCTTCCTGTGGGGGGGGGGGGGGAGCGAGCAGGTCTTACTCTTAGGATTCAAATCCCAGGTTTGAAGGTCAACTTGAAGCTACATAGTCCAATGAAAACATCAAATTCACAACCAAATTTAATAGAACATGTTACTGCAGAAGCCTACTGTAGAAGCATATTGTGTCAATCTTTTGGTGGCTTGACTTAATTAATTTGGCATGTTTGCACTTTAAATGTCTCAAAATTTAGCCATTTAAAATAAAAGTTATTTCAAATTTAAGTAGGTAGATTATAGTGATCAACCTGATATAGTTATCTTGGAAAATGTCCTGGCAACAGCTAAGGTCATATCAGGAGGGTACCGACTTGTGACAATGCGCACTCATGGCGACTTTATAGGGCTGCCCAGTGGGAGAGACCAAGCCGGCAGCACCATGACCTGATATCCCACTGAGACACATTATTCTCACACTGAACCACCCAAGTCTTGCGCTATCCTAATAATGCCAAGCGCCTGGCTAGGAAGCGACAATTATCATTTATTAAGTCTGTTTGAATCGACCAGGACCACTATGTACCAAAACAGGATGCGGACGCTGAACTCATTCAGTCATTCTCTCTCGTCCTGTTGAATTATGTGTTGTGTAAGCATTATACAAGTATTATTAATGGGAAGCTTTCCACCTCAGCTCCTCCTATTCTCCGCCCCCAGTCATCAACAGCATCTTACCGCCCCCAGTCATCAACAGCATCTTACCATGGCAAAAACTGATCCACTATGTATGAACTTTCTCTCTGAAACTTGTGAAGTAATTACCAAGGATATTACACATATATCAGGACAGGTAATATAAATGAAGAGTTCAGGCGCAAAGTCATGTAAACGCCAATCCAAAAATGTAGTTTAAATAAAAGATTTGTGCCTGAAAATAATTGTAATTCTCACCAATTCCACTTTTCATATGATCACATGGTTATGGAGCAATGAACAAAAGAGAAGGAATATGACCAAATAAAGTGGTTAATGATTTGATTCCACTGTTTATCTCCATTTTTGGATTGTCGTTTACGTGGTTTTGTGCCTGAACTCTTCTTCATATACATCCTGATATGACCTTAGATGTTGCTAGGATGTAAAACAACAAACAAACTTCTTCATATATAGGGCCATAGCTAACGGAGGAGGGCAGGCGGGAAGTTCGGACATCAACTCAAGGCCACTTCCTAATCATTTACAACGCCTTTGACCTGTTTGTTTTTTTGGTTTTGAAAACCAGTTTATTCATCAGAATATATATTTGTTCAGCGCCGAGGCCCTAGTCTTCCAGCCGTTTATATTACATTGTAAATAGGTAGTTAAGTGGGTACTTAGATATGGCATATTAGGAGATTGTGAATGGGGTTAGTGTGTTAGTTGGTTAGCCATAATACGTTCAGTGTTATGGGCTAAGATGGTGCGTCACTGCAAAAACTGTGCTGCTATTACGGTATAGCTGAGGTAAGTAATTGAGTGAGGGGGGCGGGATAAGGAGGAAGGGACGGGGGAACAAGGCAGGGCACAGGATCCACACTATGGTGCTTGTTCAAAGGCCTGGCCCGTGAGATGCATTCCGATCAGTGACTTAAAGCCTTTGTAGGAAGGTGCACTTCTAATTGCAGATGGTAGTTTTTTCTCAAAATCAAATCACATACTTACATTTGATCTCATATTTCCAACTCAGATGGGACAATATTAGAGAGTCGTTTCATGGTAAATGGGGCCTATGTATTTTCCAGTATGTAATGGTCAAAAACAATTATGGAAAGAGTAGAGGACGTATTTTCTTTATAGAATGGTATTCTTACACTTTGGAGGGATAGATATGAACAAATTAAGGCCTAATGTGACAGTCAGTTTTGTCCGGGAATATGCTATTCTATGAATACCAAAACTTCATCAAGAAAACGCTTGGTACTGTTGCATGTGCAAGCATATTTTGGAGTACCATGACTAGTAATATAATTTTCCTACTAAGGTATATGGAAAAAAAAGAAATTGAAGTCCTATATTATTTTTGGTCTCCCTTTCCATTCTGTTACATCAACAACTCAAAATTGGGAAATAAAAGTGTTTCGTGCAATAAACTTTCTTAAATAATTGTTTTGATCGATAAATCCACACTTGTTGATTAATAAGTCCACACTTGGGGCTGGCTACTCAATTAATTCTTGTTTTTCTGATGAAATGTTAACCTCAACTATCTTTTCCTTCACATTACCTGTATATATATATGGACAAGAGTTGGCTACTCAGTGAAAAAGTTAGTTTATAGGCTAACCATTTACCATCCCAGGTTGAATTGGCAAATTCCAAACTAGATGTATCAGAGCAGAAAAGGGTTTCTATTTGACTACATAATATTATATTATTAATTTTAATGATATTGTGTTAATTTAAATTCCAGTCTTAATTGAAAAGCCCCAAAACAGTCCCTCTCCCCTTTCCCCGCTCTTGGGATGTAGCGGGAGGAGTGGGTGGAAGATCCTTGTCCATCGCCACCTCCACATCGGTCCCGACATTCTCCTCCACGCTGAGATCGAGCTGCAGAGCCACGACAGGAGTGGCCAACTGCAAGACGAAATCATAAAATAACATAAGTAACATGAATGCAAATCGATATTTCGACAAAAGACACGACAAGTCAACAGTCAACTAAAAATATATAAAGCAAAAATAATTAACGTTAAATGCAAACATGGATTTATAATGATTATATCACGATACATCTATTGTCAATATCTCGATTTAAGAACAACTACACAACAACTCAACATTAAAGAAATAAATAACATTAACAAATTACTAGAATATTAGATGTTGCTAGGACGTAAAACAACAACAAACAAACATAACTACAACAAAAGCATAACATAACAAACTTAGAATACAAGCGGTTTTAGAAGAATACTAATGGCCGCACTTGTCAGAACGAAAAAAGATTATGTACTTACACTCCTGCAGGGCTCCGGTCGGTGATGGACGACGGACCGCAGGAACCCGAACTTCTGCAGGATCCACTGCTCCCGCTCAGTCAGGTCAGCGGCTCCGTCCCCGCTCTTTTTTTTGTGGAGCCGCGTGTTCGTGTCCCTGAGTGACTTGAACCACTTTTGGAGATGGACTGTTGTGGTCCCCAGAAGTGTCGCCTGGTCCTCCCACATCTTGGCCTTTCTGTCTGAGCGGCGGTAATCCGTGAGCTTCATGTTCCACATGATGGGGTTCTCCTGGAGGAAGTCCAACATTTGATCCTCCTTGAAGACCGACAGAGAACAGTCGCTCTTCTTGGCCCTCCGTCTCTTTGACGTGCAGATGCCACCGGTGCTGGTGGAGGCGTTGGAGGCGGTGGTGGCGGCGGAGGCAGCAGACGACGCCCATGAGCTGCCCCGAGAGGCAGGAGATGGCAAGCTGGAGTGGGGACGCCAGCGTTGCGTCGTCGACCTCTCCACTTCCATCTCCAGCTCCTCCAGTGGATAGTGGCGTTATGGAGAGTGGTGTTCTGGAGAGTAGTGTTCTGGAGTGTGGTGTTCTGGAGAGTGGTGTGGAGAGTGGCGAGGTGGCGAGGCAGGTGAGGAGGCTGGTGATGGAGAGCATTGTAACAAAGTCTGCCTCTTTCTGCCTCTCCCACGGCCTAGTCCTCCTCTAGTTACAGCAGCTCTGGAGGCTGGTGTAGTAGCAGTAGTACTGGTAGTAGTAGTAGCAGTAGCAGAAGCAGCAGCAGCAGCAGTGGTGTTCCTCTTAGCAGGCATGGTGGCAGAGTGAGGGGAGCCTGTTGCTCCAGGCTATATATACCCAGGAGCCACCAAGCGGCGGACCGCGGAGAGATAACATAGGTCGCGCATAGGTTTCGCATACGCTCCTCATACGCTCCTCATACGCTCCTCATACGCTCCTAAAATATCCATACGCTCCTCATACGCTCCGCATATGCTCCTCATATGCTCCACATGCCAATCAAAACCGTCAATACATGTCGCAGCACGCTCCCATATGCTCCTCATAGGCTCCTCATACGCTCCTCATAGGTCCCCCATACGCTCAAACCCACCCGAAAGTTCACCGACGGTCATCATAGGCCAGCACCCGCACGACTTACGTAGGTTTTCAATACGCTCCCGCCATACGCCCTAATGTGACAGGGCCTTTAACACAAATCGGACAAGAAACCGACTGAGCTATCGGGTGGTTTTGGCGGCGACGCGCGCACACCACGGCCTTCCCGAATTTTAACTATATATAAATTTATATCGTTCTTTAACCCGAACCGGCGGCGTCGCGCACACACGCAACGACCTTCCCGAATTTCAAACAATACATGAATCTATATCGTTCTTTAACACAGAGCTGGTGGCGTCGCGCACCACTACTAATGGCCTTCCCTAATCGTTTTTGGATTAGATATGAAGTTACCGTCATGCGCCCACCCTTATTTAATTCTTTCTGATTGCAATTAGTTTACATGTAATTCTATATATCGGGTCAGAACCGGACGAAAAACGGACTCCACCCTAATTCCAATACCTATACCAATCACACCGGGCCAGAAGCTGCCTAAGAAAAGCGGACACAGCACATCCTAGCACTCTATCATGTTCTTCCATATTTTCAGTATTTCTTGCCTCCTTGCTGCTCTACTCTCATGCCTCTTTTTCATCATTTCTTCCTCCTTGCTGCTCTGATCCTGTGCCTCCTTTCCCTTCTCCTTTCGTCTACCCGATCTGCCCTGATCCGTGCCAGTACCCTGTCAAACTCTTCATCCAACAATCGTACCCTTTCTTCCCTTACACTTATCTTATTCAATGCCTCCTGGTCACCTTGGTGTTCCATTGTTACATAAATACATATATCAACAATAGTATCAACACATATATATTAACGTTCACACATTCTTATTCGTTTCATGTATTGTGTGAGTGCAGGCGGTATGCATGCCATGTGGTTGTGTTTCCTTGGTTACATACATACATATATCAACAATAGTATCAACACCTATATATTAATGTTCACACATTCACACATGGCGGTAAACAGTGTCAAACAATTTGGGCCCTACCTGGCCATCGATGACGTGCGCGCCTGTCGTCATCTCGGGTGTCTTCGCGAGGTCTTCTGTCTTCTGTCTGAACTTCAGACACTCGTCGTGGTCACCAATTATAATAACATGAATGCTCTAATGCTTTAATGACACCAACGCCTGCTCACCTACCAGTGACCCATCAACCTAACCCCTCACCTTCTATTGTCCACACTATGTCTCATTATCAACTTAGCCTGTATACTGAAAGCAGTGCCTATAACACATGGGACAGGAGTCCTAGGGCTGTGTATACACTCAATTTGAATAGGTGAATTTGACTAGCATCAGACAGAGTGTCTGGGGTTCCTGCTCAAGAGTAGGTCTGTCTCACTCAAGAGCCAGGAGTAGAGTGATCCCTCTCCAGAATGCCTGGAGAAGTTTCTTGAATAATTAATTAGAATGAGACTTGTGTGGCCATGATAGGCCAAGGGGGGTCAGGTGACCAGATCTCCCACAGCCAGCCAATCAGACCCTTCCCTACAGACTGGTCAGGGCAATGCCCTAATATGGGGGTTGCCACCCAAAACCAGCCTGCAGCGTGTGGCTCTAAGGAATGTAGTATGGCTGGTGTGCTTGGCCCTGGGTCCGGTAGGGGCAGATAGTTGCATACAGTTACAATTCGATATATATATGTATATACCAAAAATGTCCTTTTTCTCCAATTGCATTCTTTATGAATACATAGAGGAACATTTCATCAACCTTGAACTGCTTCATATATAAGAACATCTCTTCATTAACTTTAGGCATCATGCATGAACATATATCTCACATAGTTTATATCATGTCATCACGTGAGTTGGGGGCACCATTGCTTTTAGATTACATAACCTTCTCCCCACTCCAAGCCCTAGAATAATAATGCTCTCTCTCCATATATAATTCTTTACCGAAAATCTGTATATTTTTACAGCGAGACCGACTCAAGTTTATGTTGGCATTTATTTTTCAGCTTGGCTTGTAGTTACAGTGGTTCAGCAATGATGATGTAAGTCCTGGTATATTGGGAGACAGACGCTTAACCCTATTAATACATGGTATTTGTCTAGTTGGGTGGGTGGGATGGTGAAATCTAGTCCCTCAGTCCATGGCTCGTGTATGGCATGCTCTATGGTGAATGATTCGAATCGACGTTCGAAGCACACATGACGTCACAACACGGAATTCCATGTACATCTTAATAAGGCTGGGTGGTGCCATCTGTAGCGTCGAAGTTACGTTAGTGCGCCGATCTCACGTGCTAAATTACCCATGTTGTGGACAACATGAGGAATTCAATTCACCCTATTCACGCGCGACATAATTAGGCATCAGAACGAGGCTGAGTAAGCGTCGGTATTGGAAATGGCCATAAGACACTCCTGTGTGCTGATGTGTATGAACTACTAAATAAATTAAAGGAGTACAATTTTGAGATATTCACTTTTGAAACTATCATATTCATTTTTGCATACCTTTTTACTATTTATTGGTCAATTTTCATGAAGATTGAGTGATGTCCAGATGCATTTCAGTAGGCAATGTCAACAAAGTCACTCACCTTGGCTGGCAATCTTTTCCTAAATTCAAAATTGCATAACTTTCTTAATATAGATATATTTAAAATATATATTTAAACCATTTTAAAGCTTTTATTAATTTGTAATTACTAAGACTAGTTGTTTAACTGTGTTGCACATATAGCTACGCTGACAGTGCTGCATTACATGATACCACCATAACTATGCAGACTTGAAGTTGACAGTCACATTTTAGTTAGAGAATGGGAAAAATCACCATGCAAGGGTCACCCAATCTTCATGAGAATTGGCCCAATCGATAGAAAACAGGTATGCCAAGATGAATATGTTACTTTCTAAAATGAATACCCTGAAATTTGAGTGATTTCGAGAGGTTTTGGTCGACAAAAAAGTATTCACATTACTTTACATACAGCGGTGCCTCGCAGACGCGTAAGTGCCCTCAGTCTGGTTTCCAATGGCCGCGGCGTGAATAGGGTGAATAGAACCTGGTACTGAAGAAGTCTATGGTCTCAGAATATTTGCCATGCTTGCCAAAATTAATTTTACATGTTTGCACTTCAAATATCTCAAAAGTTTACCATTTAAAATAAGTCACTTCAAACTTAAAGTAAGGTAGAATATAGAAATTAATTTAATACATTTATCTCAGGAAAACAAGAGAAACTCAAAACCATCAGTTAGGGACCATGACTAGGACGTCAAAACGTCTTGGTTTCTTAAGGCGTATTGAAAAACCAAGACAGTTTTCATATAGAAACAAATAGGGGTCATCTGTCACAGTCTACAAGTTGGTTAATATTGATTAGGGAAGCTAACAAATTATATCATTAGAAAGGGCTTAAACAGCTCTTTGCAGTGTTAATGAAGAAACAAAGTTCCCATGAATAATATCTCCATAATTCAATTGAAATTATATTAAAATAAAGAGATAATCTTATTTTGTCTATAAGTATAACCGTGCAGTGCTTGTACTCTGGAATTAGTTATTTTTACTGGGGAACCATCATGCTATGTTCTAATAATTACTTTTCTTAGAATAAAAATCCCAGGCATAGTGAATGAAAAATATCCAGGAATATGAACAAATGATGCATGGCATCATATAAACAATTACTCTCATATACACTCAGGCAGATGTGTTATTCTTTTAGCAGTCTACACAAGGATGGCCACTTGAGGTGGGTGTGGAGTGGGATTGCTATGTCTGTGTGGTGTATTCATCACACAGTGTATGTGTATGTATGTGTATGCACATATATATATATATATATATATATATATAAATATATATATATTTTACCTTGGTATATAGCCTCTGGCTAGCCGCAGGCTAGGGAGAGGTAAGCACATCCGGTTCCAGCAATTAGCATAAGCAGCTCACAGCGGGAGGACGTTCGCTGAGTTGCTCTGGCAGGATTTATCTACTACAAGACTATATCTAACTGTAAGTATTTAGAAATCATGATCAACTTATTAAGGATTCTTTATAGCATCCCATTATGAAAGTTTAGAACTTTCTCAGGTCCCATTTGGACATGTTTTTGTGTTTTTTGAAACACAAGGATAGAACGATGTTGTTGTTACGGAACCAAAACCGATACTGCTTTGTTCTATCGTAACCTGTATACAGACAGGGAGAGATGTTAACCCGAGTTACATCTCCTAAGGAAATTCCTCCGAACCCAAAAGAGGGTTTTGTTGGGGATGATCCTGGGTTTCTTTTATAGACTCCCCAGACCGATTTTTGAGGCGAGCCTCCGAGTTTCGTAATATTTTCTTCAACTTGCTGGCACAGAATGCCACGGGTGGGAGAAGTGTACGAAACAGAGAGAGCGGGCGGGCCAATGGACGTCCCCTCCGTTTGGTTGGTTTCACTACCGCTAAAACCTACGGCATACCATTTAGCTTACAACGCCTGTAGAGAATGGTGTAAATACGTTGCGCTATACCAATAATACCTCAACCCAGATTCCATCTGGCGTTCACAATTTGTGTTCATGTTGAGACGATACCGGTAATAAGTAACTTTATTTATCGTTACAGAAACCGATGGCCACCAAGCGAAACAAAGTTCCGGTGGCGGCAGCCGAGGGCCGCGTGCCCTCAGCTTACGACTCCTCGCCTCCACAAATGGGACCGCCATCACCACAGCCAGGGGCAGATTTGCCGTCCGACAAAGACAGTGACGATGATGTCCAATCTATGAATCTCGAGGCGAAGATCAGTATGATCATGGACCAGAAACTGAAGAAGATTCAGGCCATGCCATGGTCTTCCTCTCCCCCCATCCCAGATGACGATTGGGAAGATTGGTCGGAGGAGGAGGATATGGAGTCTGCTTTTGAGGTTCCGAAACCGAAAGCTAAGAAGCGGAAGAAGACGGTTAGTAGTTCAGGGGATGAATTCACCAAGGCTTCCAACAAAAAGCGGGTCAAGAAGACCAAAAAGAACAAAAAGAAGAAGAAGGATTGTTCCTCCGATTCTTTTGATGACTCGTCATCGACTGAGTCGGACTCAGACACGGAACGGGCAGGCATCTATGCTAGGATAGGAGCCAAAGTTAAGAAGAAGTGCCCGCTGGAGAAGGCAAAGCGTTTAGGAACGACAACCATGATGAGAGAAACCATAAAAGGTCATTTCAACACGTTTAAACCGGCTGAAGTGATTAACAAGCTCACAGAGCAGATCTCGGGGATCAAAGGCGTTCCCGAGACGATCAGTAAGGAAATGGATGCGGGCATCCACCTTTCAGATGAGAGGCGGAAATTTGAGAACGTGCTGTGTACCATCCACAAAGCAGTTCTAGGGGCACTGACATCCATGGCCCCTGTAGCAAATAGGATGCAGACGGAAAACAAGTTCTCGTCACTAGCCAGAGTCATGGACAGGGGTATTGCTTTGCTCACGGCCGCATCCAACTTCATGACATTTCGATGTTTTGAAAATGTCTACAAGTCGGTAACCACGGACGCTGGGAAATAAGTCGCCAGGTCCAAGAAGGTTACTGATAATGATGGTAAGGAATACACCCTATACCTACCGCCAAAGCCAGTGAAGGGTAAACCACTGGACAAAACCAAGATGTTTGGTGGCCAGCTAGCACACCTCTTTAAGACAGTGGAGGTTGACATGAAAAGTGCTAGGAACACTGAACAGAAGGCGGGCAAGAAGTTTGATACGAGTAAATTCCGACGACCCCGTTCGGATTTTCGATTCCGGCGGGGAGGGAGACCTGGCCGAGGAAGTCCATCCTACGGGTTCAATCCCAGAGGCCGGGGCAGGGGCGAACGCCATACCACACCTTGGAACGAGAACCGAGGGTTCAGAAGGGAGTATACAACCAAACCCCAGTTCCCCCGACCAGGGAACAAGTAGAATCAGCTACGCAAACTGCTAACCCGGACATGGTGACAGAAGAGACACAAACCTATGTAAGCAAATTTAGAGCAGGAAATATCCTTAATTGTTTACAAAATTGGTACAATATTACAACAGACGAAGAAATTTTGAGCATTGTTACAGGTGTTCAGATCCCATTCATTGAAATTCCTAAACAGAAAAGAGTTCTGTTCCCATATAAATTTAACTGTGAAGAAAAACAACAAATTGATAAGCAAGTTACTCTTTTTGAAACAAAAAGATTTATTGAAAAAGTAGAACACACAGAAGGAGAGTTTATTTCTAATGTTTTCTCTAGGCCAAAGCCAAATGGCGAAATTCGAATGATTCTGGATTTGACAAAGTTAAATGAACTGGTAACATACAAACATTTTAAAATGTTCTCATTAGAAACGGCAAGAGATCTTATTACGCCAGCAGCTTGGCTGTTGATTTAAGGGACGCGTATTACACAGTCTCCATCTGCAAGAAAGACAGAAAATTTCTAGGATTGATTTGGGACGGAACCCTCTTTCAGTACACATGCATGCCAAATGGTTTAGCTTGCGCACCTCGACTATTTACAAAACTGTTAAAACCAGTATTTTCAGTCATGGCAAGGAAAGGACATACAATGTTCCCATATATTGATGACTCGTTCATTATGGCCGAGTCTTTCCACAAATGTGAGACCACAGTTAACGATTTGTGCTATTTGTTAACAAGATTGGGGTTTTACATTCATAACAGTAAATCAGTATTCGTCCCAAACAAAGAATTAAAATGTTTAGGGTTCATGTTAAACACTGAAACAATGACAGTGTCCCTAATGAAACAGAAACTACAGAAGTTTCATGATACAGCCTCCCAGCTGCTTGACATATCTAGGCCAAAGATTAGACAGGTCGCCGTCCTTATCGTTATAATGGTTTTGTATGCGCTTGCTATTCTATATGGAGCGGCACACATTAAGTCTTTAGAAATAGACAAAAACAAAGCGTTGGCACATACTAAAGGGAACTTCGAAAGACCAATGTTTATATCAGAAGACGGGTTTCAAGACATCCTCTGGTGGTTTGAAAACATTAACAACTCTCCCAATCCCATTCGTATGGGACAACCCAACACGGTAGTAACTACCAATGCTTCATTACAAGGTTGGGGAGCTCATCGAAATGATGTAGCGACAGGAGGGAGATGGTTAGAAGATGAGAAATCAGACCATATTAACGTTCTTGAATTAAGGGCGATTCATTTAGGCCTGTCAAGCCTAATTAAAATACCCAGAAATAATGTTCAAATTTTAACAGATAACACTACGGCCATGGCTTATGCTAGAAATATGGAGGAACAAAATCAAAAGCTTGCAATGATTTAGCACAAAGTATTTGGAACTGGGCGCAACAACACCAAGTATGGTTGACCATAGCACATATCCCAGGGATACAAAATACCCTGGCTGACAAAAAGAGCAGGATCTTTCATGATTACCTAGAATGGAAATTGAACACGACAATTTTCAAGAAGATTTGTCAACAATGGGGTACACCTACGGTAGACTTATTTGCATCAAGAAATCATTTTTAAATAGACAAATATGTGTCGTAGCACCCAGAACCAAATGCTTGGCACATGGATGCTTTCTCACTCATTTGGGAAAACGAATTTTATTACATTTTTCCTCCATTTAACATTATCAGCAGGGTAGCACGAAAGATAAAGATGGAGAAATCACACACCATTCTGATCGTCCCCGAATGGGACACGCAACCATGGCTAGCAGGCCTAGTGTCGACAGCCAGAGACTATTTCCAAAATCCCGAGGAAACCTAACCCATCAAGGCCCTCTGGAACACCACAGCAACATAGCAATGACTCCGTTGCTAGCATTCCTTTTCTGAATAAGTATTTGGAACAATTTGGTTTAGACAAAAGTATGCAACAACGGTTGGTGTCACATGCGTGGAGGAAAGGAACTGTCAAAATGCATGCAACATATTTAAAGAAATGGGGCGTGCATTGCCTTATAAAAAAGGTAAAACCTATGAACCCAACTATTTCCCAGGTGGCAAGGTTTTTCAGAATGTTAGAAGATGACGGGTTAGGGTACGGCGCTATTAATGCTGCGAGGTGTGCCCTCTCAATAATTCTCCCAAGAATCGAGGGACAGACAATGGGGAAACATCACGTAATCCACTGGGTGTTAAGGTCTATATATGAACGGAACCCACCTAAGCCAAAATATAATCGATTTTGGGATGTATCTATGGTATTCAAAATGTTTAAAAGCTGGCCACACAACAGATTTTTAGACATAAAAGAGCTTGGATTTAAGCAGTCGATGCTACTCTTGTTAGTGATGGGCCATGGAGGCCAAACAATAGTGGCACTTTCACTGGATGGTCTAAAAATAGATAGAAAGCAAGCGACTTTCGATTTAACAACACTGTTGAAATCTAATCGCCTGGGTGACCCATTATCGTCAGTGAATGTTACACAATTTATGGAGGATCCCAAGCTGTGTAGTATCGGCTATTAGGACATATATATCCAAGACACAAGGAGTCAGGAACTCAAGACAGCTGTTGGTGAGCTTTATTAAGCCACACAAGGGCATTTCGTGGGACACACTCGCCCGATGGACAATAAAAGTGTTAACACTGGCAGGAGTGAATACCGACAAATATACGTCACACTCAACAAGAGGCGCGATGGTCTCTAAAGCGCGTCTGCTAGGAATTTCAGTCCGACGAATCCTAGCGCACGCAGGTTGGAAAACTGGTTCTGATTATTTCCACCTGGACTCGCCAGATGGCGCTGCAAAACATTACAACAAACGACTAGAGAAGTCAAGTGGTATCGCACAGCGACTGCTGAAAGATTAAATGACAAAGGTGAGAAGATACAAAATCTTTAAAAAAATTCCATTAACAATGTTACACGTTACATGCATAAACAAAATGTGAATTATCATAAGACAGAAATAACAATAAAATATCAGGATAAAAATTATATTACATAAAAGTCTCCCTAGCCTGCGGCTAGCCAGAGGCTATATACCGAGGTAAAATAGATTAGTTAGACGAATCTTACCTGGGTATAGATGATGGATAACTATTGTTTTCCCGAGGTATAAGCCTCGGCTAGATGTGGGTGAGGGCCCACCCTCCACACCCTACCACATCTATACTGTTGCTTGTACCAAGGAAACATTAGTGTTTGAGTTTTTATTAGAGTACATTTTTATCCTGAATTAGTAGGTAAAGATTGCTGGAACAGGATGTGCTTACCTCTCCCTCAATTTTGGAACTGTTGATGTATGCTTTATTTTCTTAGCTAATAAAACCACCCTAAGTACTGTATATTCTCTGTTCTTGTTTTGAATAAGCATGAATAAATCAATAATGTAATAATGACAGTAATAATAAACATGGCTCAGATAAGAAAAATAACTTTATTTTACTTTAAATTTATATATAAACTTTTTCTAGATGCTCTGGAACCAGTCGCAGTGACCCAATCGATAGAGCGCAGGCTTCCCGTGCAGAAGGTCAAGACGTGATTCCCTGGTCGGGTCAAACTAATAACTTACAAAATTGATATTTGTCACTACCTAGTGTAGCACTCAGCATTATTAGGATCGGGCAAGGACTACTTAGCTCAGTATCAGGATAATGTGACTGAGTGGGATATCGGGTCATGGTGCAAGTGGCCTGATCTACTAGTGAGGCAGCACTATAAAGTCACCATGACTGCGCACTGGACTGATTTAATTCAGTCGTTCATAACCAAACCTGTTATTGAATATACATTTGAACCAGGGATGTTCATTGTCCATGCCTTTGAATGGGACTTCCTGATTTGAAAGAAAAAACCCGATGAAAAATGATTTGCAGCTCCGAGATACTATTCATTGTGTAATTTTTAACAGGAGGAACCAAGCATTCAGACAATGTTGGTGTCTTTACTAACAGTCAGGGGGAAGGGTGTGTTCGTCCACTGTTTTTATTTTACTAATAAAACAAAGCATGAAAATCAAAACAAAATTAAAGCCCCCCATGAGATTTGAATTATCTACATACAGTATTCAAATCCAGGTCACAAGTGTGACACATGAGAAGTAGACCATATCTATGTTGTATTTGACGATGCTAAATATATTAAGTGGATCATTATGGCCTACGTAATTTAGCTTGAAGTAACTTTATTTTAATTAGTTCACTTCGGAAATTAAAGAGAAAATATTCTAAATTAATGTTGGTGTGCACATCAAAATGCTGGACAGCATAGATTTATTGCAGGGACGGGTTTCTATTAAATTCACTTTAGTTGGTTGTTGGGAGTTTTACCTGCTGGCAAGATCTAAGGTAATATCACGATGGGTACCGACTGGTGACAGCACACACTCATGGTGACTTTATAGTGCTGCCCAACTGGGAGACCAGGCCACCAGCACCATGACCTGGTATCCCACTCAGTCACATTATCCTGACACTGAGCCAACCAGTCCTTGCCCTATCCTAATACTGCCGACAACAAAAACCCAACAAACTACAATCTAAAGCTCGAATGAGATGCCAAGCGTTACACCTGGACCAATATTATTATGAATCTAACTTTGCGAAAGAATAAAAAAGAATGTTGATCTAGAAGTTGTGTAACAGGTATTCCTTACTTTTTTATTGTTACTGTGTGTGTATATATATATATATATATATATATACACAGAAAAACCTCTCTAACCGACCACCTCCACAGATCGACCACTCCCCTATATCGATTGCTTTATTTGTGTCCCAACGATACCATTGTAACCATATATCTCCCTAAAGCGACCACCTCCCTATATGGATCACTTAAAGTCGGTCCCAAGGTCGGTCAATTTAGAGAGTTTTTACGGTATTTAAATATATATATATATGTAGTTCTGCGCAGACAAGGAAGACAGTAATGATAATGGCTGACACGGATTTATTCAAACAACAACAATCGGATAATGACATCCCAACAATTGAACCGTATCTGGCTGGGACTAAACGCCCTACCGAGTAAAAATAGCAATATTCCTTCTAGTACAAAGAAAAAAAGCATGTGTGCTTTCGTCTGTGTCGGAACGGTAATGGCCGTATCGACCATCACGCCCACCCCTTGCCTGGTGCCGCAGCGCCATCTGGCGAGTCCAGGTGGAAATAATCAGAACCATATATAGTTGTAGCAACTAGACAACAGAGGGAGACTCTGTGCCGTCATCAGACCAGTTCTCAAGCTCCCAGACCATAAGTCAGGGGAGGGGGAGGAGTGAGAAGGGGGGAGGGGAGTCCACGCCGTCCCTACACCAGGATATAGGATAATATATATATATATGTAGTTCTGCGCAGACAAGGAAGACAGTAATGATAATGGCTGACACGGATTTATTCAAACAACAACAATCGGATAATGACATCCCAACAATTGAACCGTATCTGGCTGGGACTAAACGCCCTACCGAGTAAAAATAGCAATATTCCTTCTAGTACAAAGAAAAAAAGCATGTGTGCTTTCGTCTGTGTCGGAACGGTAATGGCCGTATCGACCATCACGCCCACCCCTTGCCTGGTGCCGCAGCGCCATCTGGCGAGTCCAGGTGGAAATAATCAGAACCATATATAGTTGTAGCAACTAGACAACAGAGGGAGACTCTGTGCCATCATCAGACCAGTTCTCAAGCTCCCAGACCATAAGTATGGGGAGGGGGAGGAGTGAGAAGGGGGGAGGGGAGTCCACGCCGTCCCTACACCAGGATATAGGATATCGCAGACAAGGAAGACAGTAATGATAATGGCTGACACGGATTTATTCAAACAACAACAATCGGATAATGACATCCCAACAATTGAACCGTATCTGGCTGGGACTAAACGCCACGGACGCACGCGTCCCCCCAGCCAAACCCTCAAGTGTCAGCGAGGGCTGTCGCGACACGCATATCAGCTAGGATACACTCCGATAGAAGAGAACATATATAAGCAAATACGGTGTCGGACGACCAATCCCCCCTTGTCTTAATCTCCCTGCATGGCTAGAAAGGTGCACCCCCCTCTACGGAGAGAATGGGATGAATAATCATCCGGGTTAAGGTCAGAACGATTGGCCAAGTATTTAATTGTTGCTTGGAGCGAAGGATAATCCAAGGGAGAAAAACCGGAGTTGCCATCCGGAACTTGGAAGGCCGGAGCGTCATCCAACGCTGGGGCCTCAGCGAAGTGTTTTCTAACCCAAAAAACAGCGCATAACTGATAGTTAGGAACATAAGCGATCGGAATTAATAATTCCTTCTGTTTAAACTGTATCGTCTTAGACCTTCTGATTGCGATAATCATACCCCAAGGGTAAAACTTAAAGTCTTTTCGTAACAAGACTGAGTCCGAATTAGTAAGCTGGCATTTGCGGAGCAACCCGCGAAAGCCCGTTAGTAAGGCGGCTCTTATGGCCGTGTGGCCAATTGAATCGGTTAGAAAGGAAAACATAGTAATCAACTGTTTAGGAAGTAATGGCACCGCG
The DNA here is from genome assembly GCA_030323885.1 of Branchipolynoe longqiensis. Taxonomy (NCBI): domain Eukaryota; kingdom Metazoa; phylum Annelida; class Polychaeta; order Phyllodocida; family Polynoidae; genus Branchipolynoe; species Branchipolynoe longqiensis. Next base: position 15,185,885 of record CM059196.1, on the reverse strand, counting down.
CGCCGAACATAGCAACCAAGTTTACGTTTCGCGCCACCAAGAACCGTTTTAACATAATGAGAGCTATAATCAATAGGGGAGGTACCCTCCCCCTTGAGAAAAAAATTCAATCCACCTAAATAATTCGTTATAGAGTTATATTTTAGAAATTTGGTTAACCAAGTAATATATAGCGCCACTTGAAGTGGCGGACACGGGGTTGGCGTCAGAAGCCCAGCGAAGTCGTCGATGAAACGCATGTATGTCCTAATTTGCATAGAGCGCATTAAGCGCGAATTGGGAGAGTAGTATTGTGAACGCAAGTCATTCATTTCCTGATGTAGACCTGAAGCGTAAACAAAACGTCGATGAGTTAGGTCTCGAATAGGTGGTTACAACAAAAAGATTTTGACTCATCAGCGGCCAGTATGGTTCGTTTGGCCGAGTTAGACCCAAGGCGTCTGCAATGTTATTTACGTTTGTACTTATCTGAGCCGAACTTATTTGAAAATTATAATAACACGAGCACCAGAACAGCTCCTTTATCCAACTCATAATAACTGGGTTTTTTGATTTACCCGAGTTGAGAGCTGTTCGAATTGTACTACTGTCCGTAATAAAAATTACTGATTTATTGTGCCAGCTGGAGCACCAACGTTTAGTTGCCGCCATTACCGCACTCATCTCCTTTATGTTAATGTGAGCTGTTGTACTCTGAGCTTCGGGAACAGTATAGTGGTGGCCGACTTCATCCCGGACGTCCGAAGCATCGGGAGCGAAAATGCCTAGAACCCAGTCATTATTATGTATCGCACCAAAACCTACACTAGAAGCGTCGGAATAGACGGAAATCAATGGTGCAAATTTGCCCAAAATTCGGGCATAACCATTAAAGCTTGCAGCAAAAGTTATCCACCAGGAAATTTCCTCTCTAAACAAGGCATTAATACAAAATTTATAATACGGGAGTTTCAAGGTCCTTATCGCGTCATAAATTCTAGAAGAGAATGAACGACCACCACATACAACGGAAGCACAATGGGACAATCGCCCGGCTAGGCACTCCAGCTCTCGTCTAGTGGCCTTATGCATCTTTAGGAATGGTTTTAAGGTAGTAATTAATTTGAGTAACTTTTTCTTAGGCAATCGTAATTGAAGGTTAATCGTGTCAATCTCTATCCCTAAGAATACTGTGCATTGCGATGGCGATCTTATTTTCGAATAACTAATAAAGAAACCTAAATGTCTCAATATTCTGTTAACAATTAATAAATTATTAGAACAAACTAGTCTAGAGTGGCCTAAAAAGGCAAAGTCATCAAGATAATTAATAGTACAATAAACACCGCGTCTGGTAGCCGCCCGACTAACAAAGTCCCCTATTTGTGTAAAGATATATGGACTTGACGAAAGTCCCATGGACATGCGGGTGTCAACAAAATATTCGGGTCCACTACCAAAATCCCATAATATACCCTGAAACTGACGACAGCTGGGATGTATTGAAACAGAGCGATAAGCGTTACTGATGTCCGTTACTCCGATATAGTCCGATACTGACATTTTAGCAATTAACGCATCTATCCCCGTATATGAAAATGTTCTACACACGTCAGAAACATAATTATTGACACATTCCGTTAGTGGCTTGGAACAATCGACCACCACTCTGTAGTCGTCAGTAGACGATTTTTCAACACAAAAAACATTATGAGTACATGTTGGCGGTTCAGCTACCGGTCTCAAAAAACCCTGCAGAAACCTCAATTCTTAACTTATTAGTAATAAAGTTGTGCTCCTTCTCATTCATTTTAAAGTTATTACGGGCCGAATAATGTGTGCTGCAATTGCGGTTAATTATTTGAAAACCAAAAATGAAACCGTGTAACAAAAATTCCCAATTTTGGTCAACTTCGCCCAATAAAAATAGTTCCGAGAACAAGCGACAACATTTCAACTGTGTTAGGCAGTCAGCAATGTAATGTTGACAAGTACAAGAACTGAGTAAACATTGATTAGACACAGTGAAACAAACTGTAAGACAGTCATTGGTATACTCGACTGCAGTAACAAATAACAGTTCGGGCCCAGCGCGGACCGACAACCAGTCGGAGTCCAGAGGTCGCCAATTGGCTATAGTCGGTATTCGGTCATACTTTATTGTCTCCGGTAATTGTTCCGCATTGTCCGACTCAACTAAGATTTTAACCGCCGTTTGCCCTGCGGCAACTAACACTGGTTGGGCGGCCGAATAATATGATTGACCCCCTAATGACTCGACTGTACCACGAGCCCGGCATTCATTCGAATCTAATTTTTTTTGCACTGATATCCCTTATGTGATGCGTTCCCACATTTTGAGCACCAATGGCCGTATAGACAACTGCCGTCCGTTGTCGAGCATCCCGTTTCTTTATTGAATGAAAAACACGGCCGTTTGCCATCCCTAACAAACACACTAGTATCCGTACTGCTGGAAGCAGGTTTACGAGGTTTCATTTGCTCGAATGCGTAGTGTCGCAGAGCCAATTCCGGGTTCCCGGCCGAAAAGGCATTGAATCCCTGTTTGACTGCGAGCTTACGAACCGCCTCGTCTTAAGATGTGTGTGCCGAGTAATAAAATTTATCAAACTTGAACTTCCCGGCAATATATGAAATGTGCTGGATAAACCGACGATAGTCTTCTTGACCGACATTTGGACAGTCCAAAATCCAATCACAAGACGCTTCGATCAGCTCACCCGGGTTCAGTTTCTTAACACTCTTACGGTTTTCAGTGAACTTCCTAATCGATCACTTACTACGCAACCGCCGTTCGCGGCTCGGCGTGCGCTCCTCCGAACTTGTTGACGGGTGCGTCGTCGACGCCGCCTTCGCGTGTCATGCGAATGACTTCTGCCTCGCGGAGTTTTCCCCTCCAATGACAATGTGGCCAGCTCATCCTCGATAGACTTGTTTTCGACCGCCATGGCGGCCACCTTCCTCCGCTTCTCCAGTGTTCGACGCTTCTCTTCCAGTATCCGCTCCTCATCACTCAAATCCGTCTCCTCCCCCCGACTAGGATCCGCCATTGAAGTAGTTGGCACCTCTAATGACAGCCGCTCACCTTTAATCGATTTTCCCTTATCCGCCATTGCTGTTTTGCTACGCGTTGCCCGACCAGCCGCCTGGATAGGGCACCTGCTATTAGTGGGTGCCTTATGATTCCGACCACATGGACCGCAAAAGGGTTCGGTCATCCTTCAGAGAAAGTATGCGCGCTCTTTCTTGTTACTGTTGCGATAAGACAACTGGTAACCCAACTCAGTTATTCGTCCGCCTCCACAACCTTAAGCTCATATTTCAATACTGGTGTAACTGTCAAGCACATGGTCAAATGCAACTGTCAACTGCCACTGTCAATTGCATATGGTCCCCAGGGCTGTTTGTCACACTACACCAGTCGAATTGTAGAACAATGATTAAGCTGTCAGTGCAAGCCACAACACAACCACAGGCACACTACGGTACCGAAACACAATTATTTATCACTACAGCTTACTGTCACTGTCAATTGGAACTGTCAAAGCACATGGTCAATTCTGACCGGTGACACCGGTGACAGCAGAACGATGATTAAGCAGAACGATGATTAACCCCAGCGTTTTTTGAAGGTACATGTCCACCACACAGCAATTATGTAGTTGTCCCTCTTTGAAATTCGGTGGAAATAATCAGAACCATATATAGTTGTAGCAACTAGACAACAGAGGGAGACTCTGTGCCGTCATCAGACCAGTTCTCAAGCTCCCAGACCAGGGGGAGGAGTGAGAAGGGGGGAGGGGAGTCCACGCCGTCCCTACACCAGGATATAGGATATATCCCAGCTATATTTTTTAATCCACCAGTGCATTTACCCCCGTTGCGACTGACACATGACTAAGCAATCTGTTGTTTGCTTGTTGTTTTATGTCCTAGCAACACCTAAGGTAATATCATTTTGATTGATTGATTGGTGGTTGCTTTACGCCGTATCGGCAGCATAGGCCATATTCACGGTGAAAAATGTTTGTTTTTTGTTCAAACCATCGCTTTTACATGTAAAAGCAGACAATCAATTATGTGCCAATATACACTCATTAAATTAGAAAGCTCACAATCATATATTTGTGGTCAAGGGAAACAAATTCCCATAGAAAAGGAACAGTTTTATTAATAATTGATAGAATCTATTTAGTAAGCTATATGAGGTGGTACAGTCCAGCTGCCCTCAAAAAGGCTAAAATGTTTTCCTGTTTTACCTTAGTAAAAAGGTCATGCATACTGTCTGCAGTGTAGAACTGTTGGCGCAGGGCCAACAAATCAACGCAACTTAGTAAAATGTGTTTGAGTGTCAGCGGGGACTGACACCCAATACATTCAGCGGAGGTTCCCCCTTGAGCAGAAAAGCATGTGTAAGCCACGAGTGGCCAATACGGCAGCAGCTAAGGACCACTTGGTCCCGCTGACCCCCCGCATAAATCTGTGGTGGCTTTCCCACAGATGGTTCAATTTCTTTAAGTTTATTAATGTTTTCATCCCACTCATGTTGCCATTTGGATTTTATGTGGGTGGCTATTAGTGGTTTCAGATCAGAGTGAGGGATCTGACACGGTTCAAGATCACAGTTCAGGGCCTTCTTTGCAGCCCGATCAGCTCGTTCGTTTCCTTGTATGCCGGCATGGCTAGGCACCCAGCACAGGTGAATGTCATACCCATCCATTGTCAGTTGGTTCATTTTATAAATGACCGTTGCTAGAATAGGGTGATTCGTTTTCAGTCCAGCAACAGCCAGGAGGCCAGAGAACGAATCACTGTATATAACATAGTTAGTGTGGTTGGATACCTCGATACACTCCAACGCGAGAAGGAGTGCTCGGGCTTCTGCAGTGAAAATCGAGCTCTGATCAGGCAAACGAACACCACATTTTCCCCATCGGCAGACTGCCGCAGCAGCTACCCGGCTTTGGTCTTTCGAACCATCAGTGTATATGGAGAGGTGGTCTGCAAACTGGCCTTGAATCTCTGCATGCAGTCCTTGGTACTCGAGTGGATGTGTCCCAGATTTCCTCAGTTCCGTGAGTCGGAGGATAACTAATGGCTTTCTCAACGACCACGGGGGATGTTCTGGGACTTTGGCATCCTCCAACACGTCCAAATCCACGCACAAGGCCTCCAAATCAGGTTTCATTCAGAGCCTCAGTGGCCAGATGTAATTCGGCCTGGCTTCATACCTGGATTCGTCATGTTGCTCGAATAGACAATTGTGTGCAGGATTCAATGCATTAGTTTTTATCTTGACTACATATTGCATGGCCAGTTTGATTCTCCTGTTGTTAAGTGATGGTTCATTGGCTTTTATGTAAAGGCTCTGAACCGGTGAGGTGCAGAAGGCCCCAAGGGCCAGGCGCAGTCCCTGGTGGTGGATCGTGTCTAGCAGCCCAATATATGATTTCCTTGCGGAACCGTATACTATGCTGCCGTAATCCACTCATGACCGAACCAAGGTTCTGCACATTGAGAGCAGAACATCTCTGTCCCCTCCCCACTCTGAGCTGGACAGCACCCTCAGAATATCTAGCGCTTTCAGGCATCTTGCTTTCAGGTACTTTATATGTGGCACAAAAGGCAGTTTTGCGTCGAGAATGAGGCCCAGAAATTTGGTTTTCTCAACGACTTTAATGGGATCCCCATCCAGGGTCAGCTCCGGTTCCGCATGCATTCTATGCAGCAGGCAGAAGTGCCTGCAGACTGTTTTGGTCTTGGAAAATTTAAAACCCTTCAGAGCTGACCATCGATGGATCCCATTTATGCTTGGTTGTAGCTGTCTCTCTATGACATTCATGTTAGCACCGCTGTAATATAAAACAAAGTCATTCATAAAACAAAGTCATCCACAAAAAGACTACAGGAGACCCCCCCGCTTTACAGCAGCAGCAATACCATTGACCTTGACCCAGAAAAGGGTCACGGCCAGTATGCTGCCTTGAGGTACTCCTAGTTCCTGTGAGTGTAGGTTGGAATAGGTAGTCTTGACACAAACACGGAAATGCCTGAAGGCTAGAAAGGTCCTGATAAAAATTGGCAGTTGGCCACGAAGGCCAATCGCATGAACATCCTCCATGATGCCATGCTGCCACGTTGTGTCATAGGCTTTTTCGAGGTCGAAAAATACAGCCACAACGTGCTCCTTCTTAAGGAAAGCATCTCTTATGAAGGTCTCCATGCGCACCAAATGGTCGAGGGTGCTGCGGCCCCGTCTGAAGCCACATTGAAGGTTGGACAGGTGGTGTCCTGACTCCAGTAGCCAGACGAGGCGGTTGTTTACCATGCGCTCCATGGTTTTACAGATGCAGTTTGTGAGGGCTATGGGACGATAGTTGTTGGCTTCACTCTGGTCTTTACCAGGTTTGGGAATCGGTATTACTGTCGCCTCCTGCCAAGAGGCGGGGATGACACCCGACTCCCAGATGTTGTTGAAGAGTTGAAGCATCAGTCTCAGTGCATGTTCAGGGAGATGTTTCAAAAATTGATAATGAATTCCATCAGGTCCAACTGCGGTGTCATGGGAGCTTTCCAAAGAACACCTCAACTCACCCATACTGAATGGGGAGTTGTAGTGGTCCTCGCCATCGGAGGAAAAGTAAAAGACCTTTCCCTCTTGGCATTCCTTGACGGCCGGAAAGCCCGGGAGGCAGTTTGCCAAAGACGAGCTTCCATCAAAGGTGCGAGCCAATTCTTCACTTATTTCGTCAAGTGATGTGAGAATGGTGCCGTTGTGTTTCAAGTGCTGGACTACAGAAGAATCACCTCCCTTCGTTTGATTCTCCTGAGTCCACACTTTTCCCAATGGCGTGTGCATGGTGATGCTAGAAACAAATTGTTTCCAACACTGCCTCCGCACTTCTTTGATTGTTCTGCGAGCGCAAGCGCGCAGAATTCTAAAGAGCGCCAGATTTTCAGCAGTCGGTCTCCTGTGGAATTTACGCTGAGCTTTCTTTCGTTCCTTAATAGCCCTCCTACAGCCGTCATCTAACCATGGAGGCGTTAAACACTTGGGAGTTGCCGAGGTCTTTGGAACAGTTTTCTCTGTGATCCATCTCAGCATCTCAGTGAATGCATCGATGTCACTGATGTCTGGAGTGAACTCCTTGCGACATAGGGTCTGGAAGGTGGGCCAGTCGGCTTTACAAAGCCGCCAGCTCCTCTCTCGCTCTACGGGAGATTCCCCACAGCAATTAAGAATAATTGGCACATAATTTCGAATTGTGGTTGATTCGGGCGGGAAGCCGGGGACCCACCACGCCCCAAGCGGCAAAGACGAACACCTACTGAAACCTCCCCCGCACAGGCATTCAGCTGCGATCCTCCACGGTTGAAACATTTCAAGCTAACAAGGACCCATATTATCCTCCCAAGGCACCCAAGATCCAACACCCACGTCAAACAAAGTCACCCAAGGAATAAATAACCATACAGGGCACCCGGCGAACCTCACGCCCAGCCGGTAGGCCCCCGAAGCGCGCCACACGGAGATCCCGGCCTGAGAAAGACCAGGAGCAACTTGACGAGTCCATTCAAAATGGCGGCGACGCCGCCTCACCGGTGCACCGGCGGCCCGCGAAGCCAAAGCGGGCCCCAGCCGCCCCCAAGACAGAGACTCGCCAGGAGGAACTCATGAATCGGATGCAGCAGACGATGGACGCCATGGAGGCGAGGTGGAGGCGAGTCGAGCAACACGTCCTGCGCCAGGAAAGGGCGCTCGAGGAGGCCCGCCAGACAGCCTCCTCTCCGGCCTCCTCTCCGGATATATCATCAAAGTATCTTTTTCCTTCCGATTTGGTGGAGCGGGGAGACGAGGGCAAGTCAGTAAAGAAGGGCGAGGCCACCCGGGAGGAATACACCCTCAGCCTTAAGCGGCTGGAGACCCAGCTGGGTTTCCCATCCCACGCACTGGCGGCCCTCTTGGTGCACCAGGAGGCCGTGGCGCAGGATAACTGTGCACTGCCATGGAGTATCGTGCGCCGTTACTCTGAGGAAATTTTCACCAGGATTGCCGACGGCCACCTCCCCCGTGGGTGGCGGGATCCCGCGGCTATCACAGCGGTGCGCATCGAAATTATCACCATGGCCGCACACGATGCGGCGAACGGCACTATGGCCGAGGTCACTAAGACAACCAAGGCTGGCCTGGAGGCGCATAATACCTATGACAAGGCGGCTATGGGACCCCCTTGCACGGCCTGGAACCGGGACCCCGAATCCTGCGACAAGGCCCTCAAGGGGGAGTCGCACGGCATGGGGGCACAGAAAGTCGCACACGTCTGTGGCTACTGTGCCAACGTACGGCACATCCTCACTACCCACGCCGAAGCCGCGTGCTACTCCAAGCGCTCGCGTGAGAAAGGCGCAGCAAAAAAGACATTGGGCGTTCTTTTAGAAAACAGGAGGAGCCCCCCCTCCGCGCCCCCTACGGCGCACGGACTCGGACCCCCCACGGACACTCACCCGGCCTACGGCAACCACGGCCCCCAAGGCAACCAAGGTACCCCCAGTAAACAAACTTACACCCACAAGCTCACCCCTGACCTGAAGCCACTGGGCTTCCGGCAACGCCCCCTGACATCACTGGGATTTCCCCCGTGACCTGGATTCGGATGCTGGTGCCCGACTCAGGCTGCCCGGCGGCCCCGGCATGCCCGGCCCCAGCCGCGGGGACCCCCCTCATCTGCATAATAACCACATGAACTGCTTGGCTGGTACCCCAGCGGCGGCATGCCGTGCTACAGGCAGAGGCGGGGGCGCTTCGGCAAGACGGCCACCAGCGGTGGGGATCCACCCAGGGAACCCCCGCGTGACATCATCACGGCCCCACTGAGAATAACAACAAGAAACACGACCAGCCCATCCCCACACTACGAGACGTTCGTCTGCCGCCTCCGGCCCGGGGCGGCCTCCAGGCCCGTCAGCCAGCGTCGGCCCTGGGCTGCCGCTCCCTGGACCGGACTCGACTCTCAGAACCTGTTGATGCAGTCATCGACAGCGTGCTCCAGCAGTCGCTGAGCCGCGCTGTGGACCCTCCCCCGGCCAATACAGAGAGACACTCATCTCGGGTACAGCGTGGAGCCGATACCCACAATGCATGGCGGCGTACGACGCTGCCAGGGCCGCAGCTCTCCCGAACTTTTTGGCCGTCAGCATCCCCATCAAGTCGGGCCTCGACATCGGCGCTTGGAGGCAGGCCCTGGCCGACCATTCGGACACCACCCTGGCCGACCAGCTGGAGTTTGGCTTTCCGGCCAATTACAGCGCACGCACGCCCCCATGCCCACCTACCACAACCATCGCGAGGACCCAGGCTACGCCCACTTCGTCACCGAGTACGTCGCCCACGAGCTCGGGCTGGGCGCCCTCCTCGGCCCCTTCGAGGTCCCCCCCTTCTCACCCTGGGCGCAGTGCAGCCCCATTATGACCACACCAAAGACCGCACACGGCAAACGGCGCATCATTGTCGACTTGTCATACCTGGCTGGCAGAAGCGTGAACGCGGGCATCCCTCGGGGCGAGTACCTCGGCCTCCCCGTGGCATACATCCTCCCCTCAGTCGCAGACCTGGGCCGCAGGATCGTCCCGGAGGGCCAGGGAGCCTTCACGTGGACCGCGGACGTCGCCCGAGCATATAGGCAACTCCGAGCAGACCCCCTCTCTGCCGCCCTGTTCTGCATAACGGTCGACGGCAAGACCTATGTCGACATCGCACTGCCCTTCGGCTGCAGGACCTCCGGGGTCGCGTGCGTCCAAATGACGTCGGCCGTCTCCTGGATCCTCGCCCGGCAGGGCTTCTTCTCCATCATGTACGTCGATAATTTCGTCGGCTGTGAGGCCTCATACCTTGACGCATGCCGGGCCTTGTGCGCTGGGCTGGGCGTCGACCTGGCACCCGACAAGTGCTCCCCCCCCCCCGCGGCGAAGCTCTCCTGGTTGGGATTCAACATATGCTCCTAGTGCATGGTCATCAGCATCCCAGAGGCAAAGCTCAACCAGGTCATCCAGGAGTGCCAAGCTTGGCTGTCAAGGCCCTCCCTCACTAGGAAGGCTCTCCAGCGGCTCATCGGTAGGCTCGCGCACATCAGCGGATGCATCCCTGCGGCGCGAAAATTCATGTGCCAGCTGCTGCGGAGCCTGCGCGACCTCCCCCCCCCGGGCATCACCGAGGTGGACCCTGAGCTCCGGAAGGATGTCCGCTGGTTCCTCAATTACGCGGTCGGGGACAACAGACTTTAGCTCCTGCCGGCCCCGGTGCGGCCAACCTGGGTCATTGAATGTGACTCCTGCCTCACCGGGGGGGGGGGGGTGCCTTCTCCCCCGAGAGGTGCTTCTCCTAGGCCTACGACGAACACCACATGCGGGCCTACCCCTACATCCACAAACTCGAGACCGTCAATCTCGTGGTGGCGGTGAAGGTGTTACGGCCCCTGGTGTCCAGTGGCCCGGAGATCGTCGTCAATACCGACAATGCCGCCTCAGCTGCCGCGCTCGAAAGCGGCCGAGCCACCGACCCGACCCTCGGGACCTGCGCACGCGAGCTCTTGCTCGAGGCGGCTCTCCGGTCCTTCACCCTTACAATTTTTTGGTAAATATGTTTATTCTGCTGAATAAGTCTTTTGTCAGTGCAGAAGCACTGGTCTTCCAGCCATTTTTCAATTCAGTGTTATTTACACAAAAGGTATATAGAATAAGGTGTACAATACCTGTTGAATAGACAATTTGCACCATGTAACACAATGAAATTCTGAAACCCAAAAGTTCAATCACAATATGGTACAGTAGTGTCATATAACTAGATCAATATTAGTCAGATCAATGTGAGTATTTACATAGTATTTAGAATGTAAGCAGAAGTTATCTTCTGTATTCAGTTGGTAAATGTGTAGTAAGTTTTAATATTCAGTTGCAGTTAGGCAAGCGGTATATAAATGTTGGTTTGTTAGGAAAATTCTAGTGTAACTCTAATGTAGCTAGTTATGTGAGTTTATGAATTATGTTGTTGGTGTGGGGTTGTTAATAATACACTGGACCATCTGTGACCAGTGAAGCAGTGGGACCAATCCCAGTGCATTTAGGTCTTAAATTTTACATTTTTACCTGGACTGTCTCTGTCATCGTATATGGTTGACTGGAGATAACAGAGGAACAGCAACAAATTAAAAAAGTGGGGGCTGGGGGGGGGGGGGAGAAACCGAGGCTGAGGGTTTGGTGGTCTGCCACTTACGGTATGGTGACGCCATGGAACATACTTTACTGCAACTGCATAAGGGCCTGCCCAATCCGATGTACTCTTAGTGAGTTTTTAAATTCTAGGTAAGAGGACGCCGCCCTGGTTCTGGTCGGTAGGTTGTTCCACATCATGCTGCCTTTGTAAATTGGTGCTTTAATTAGTTTGTTTGTGGAAGGCTTGGGGACTTTGAGTAGAGTGGAATCAGCCCGTCTAGTATTCCCTTTTGTGTTTTCTATATATTGGGTATCTCTGGCTCTTCTGTACATAAGTGATAGGAGATGTGAATCTCTTCTAACCATAGGTAATCTAGGTTTGCTTTGTCATGCATTTCCTGTACACTTAGTGTTTTGCCCCAATAAATTGTTCTTAATGCCCGGTTTTGGATCCTTTGTAGCTTAGTCAGTTGCTGCTTTGTGAGCAATCCATAAATTATATCATTATAGTCTATTATTGGTAGAACTGTTGATTTATACAGCAGTAGGGCAGTGTTTTCGCTTATGAAGCTCCGCATCTTCCTGATTGTAGTCATTTTTAGTGCCAATGATTGAGTAAGTCTAGCCAGCTGTTGATTCCCATCTAAGGTAGAATCAATCACTGTTCCTAAGTACCTGTATGCACTTGCCTCCTTAATTTGATTTCCGCCAATATGCAGTGTTATGGGTTGTGCCCTTGCCTTCCTTGCTTTGGTGCCATAAATGACAAACTCAGTTTTATTGGTGTTAAGGGATAGTTTGTTTTCACTACACCACAGGTTAACCCTGGTCAGCACTGTCCGAACCTGATCGGTTGCTATTTGGACAATCAAGCACAAGCCTGGCGTCGAGTTGCTCCTGGCCAATGCCCTCAGTTGAGCGCACTCCTCCCTGCTCACCATTGAATATGTCCGTGAAAACTGTGAATTGCTTTGACTTGCCCGCACTCGCGTTCATCATAGCCCTGACCTATTCAACCATCTCCTATGATTGCAGATATCGAGTCGGGGGACCACACCCACCTGATGAGCATCCACAGCACGACGCTGGTGCCCGGCACATGGCGCAACTGCTGGAGGCACGCCACCCGCTACGTGGAATTCATGGTCGACCGTCGGGTCGACCACCTGGCCCTGTCCCCCTATGACGTTGGGGTGTTCGTCGCACACCTCCACCACCTGCTCCCCTCGCCATCCTCCGTGGCCAACGCCTTCTCGGGGGCTCGCTCCTGGGTGTGGGAGGCAGGCGGGGACCCCGCCCCCTTTGACGCGCCCTTTCCCGGGCGCGTCCGTCGGGGCGGTGAGAGGCTGTTTCCGGCTCCCGTCAGGCACGCCCCCTCCATTACGCCGCCCTTGATCGGGTGCATCTACGACGACCTCCGCGCCCGAGGGACACCGGGGTGGTCCCTTGGGCGGCCATCATCATCGGCTTCTTCACCCTCATGCGCCAGTTGAACCTCCTCTCCCCCTCCCACGGCGGGTGGGCAGGCCTCCATACGGTGCGACGCGGTGACATCACCCGCGCCCCGGGGGGGCTGCGCGGGCCATCTCGTCATCGAAGACCATCAAGGACCCCTCGCAGGCTGTCGCCCTGTTTGTGCCGGCTCTGCTCGGCTCCCCCATGTGCCCGGTCCGCGCTTGGTTCCGGGCCCTGCGGCAGGTGCCGGCCCCTTCTGATGCCCCGGCTTTCATATGCCACATGGGCACCCCATTGACCCCTCAGCTACTGACCGCCATGGTGAGGGAGGCGCTCGCGGAGGTGGGCGTCCCGGAAGCTTTGCGCTTCACTCTCCATGGCCTATGCCGGGGGGCTGCCTGACCTGGCGGCCATAATGGCGCAGGGCACCTGGGAGTCGTCGGCCGTGTTCAACTACGTCCCCCACCTCGCCCCCTCTGAGGCCCCCCCAAGCCTTAGCGCTGTGTTTTGGGTCGGCTCTGGTGGCCTCAGAGCCTCCCTCCATCCAAGAAACCCCGCTCGACATCGACGAGTTGGACTAAGACCCCCATTGTGTAGCCCTCCCTCACTGTGTCAATAAATCTCTTTACTCCCACCAGGTCTCCGGCTTCCTTACTCGAATCGACGCATAATTTCGAATTGTGGTTGATTCGGGCGGGAAGCCAGGGACCCACCACGCCCCAAGCGGCAAAGACAAACACCTACCGAAACCTCCCCCCACACAGGCATTCAGCTGCGATCCTCCAAGGTGGAAACATTTCACCACCCCCACCCGCCCTCTTTTTTAAGGACTACTGCATAGGGGTCGGCTCTGGCGGCCTCAGAGCCTCCGGCCATCCAAGAAGCCCCACCCGACATCGACGAGTTGGACTAAGACCCCCATTGTGTAGCCCTCCCTCACTGTGTCAATAAATCTCTTTACTCCTACCAGGTCTCCGGCTTCCTTACTCGAATCGGGAAGTGGTCGCTCCCACAGAGGTCATCCCAGACCCTCCACGAAAAGTCCAGCACCAGTTCTGGTTCTACAATGCTGAGATCAATGGCAGAGTATGTTCCGTAGCCGGGATGCAAATATGTGTATGAACCATCGTTCAATACACACAGAGCATGACTGGCCACACGGTCCTCAATTCTCTTGCCTTTAGCGTTCCTATTTTCCCCCACCCCATAATGGGTTGTGGCCGTTAAAGTCACCCATAAGTAAATATGGGGACGGTAACTGGTCCACAAGGTGTCCAGTTCTTGTAAAGTGAGAACGGAGCTCGGAGGAATGTAAATGGAACAGAGAGTTACAGTCTTATGCAGCGTCAGACGAACAGCTACAGCCTGTAGTGTCGTGTCTAACGCCACTGGCGTACATACTACATCACGTCTGACCAAGCGGCTCGGTCTCCATCTGGTGCATGCTTGTTATGAATGGTGTAGCCTTTAAGACTACAACTCTCAGAAGCTTTTATATAAGTTTCTTGTAGGCAAACAGCGGGTGGATTGAGGTTGCAACAAAGAAGAGACAACTCTTCGATGTTGCTCCTAAAACCTTGGCAGTTCCATTGAATAAGAGATGCACCTCTCACTGTCATTTTGGAGCAGTGACAGGTGTTCTCCCCCTCGCCTTTGGTTTGAGGGAGAGACTTTGACTGCGGGTTTCCACAGTCTCAGGCATCTCAATATCAGTCAGTGCCCGATATCTATTTGACGTTAAGTTTTTGGAGATCGATGACCCCCTGGACGTTTTGTCCGTAGGGGTCAATGATCCCTTCGGAACTCGGTCCGACAAATTGTTCTTTTTCTTTTTGGGCATCGCAGGCTCGGCCAGCGTCTGCACCGCAATACTATTATTACTATTAATACTTTTGGTCGAAACCGCCGTCAGATTTGGGACTGGGGTGAAGGCAGTGGGCTTCCCTGCAGTCAACCAAGTCAGTTCAGTCTGGCATTCAATTGTCCTGTTGGAGGCTTTGGCTGCCGCAGCATAGCTCTTGGTGGTTGGCGAGGGAGTATTCGCCTCAGCCAGCCTTCGAGCTTCTGGGTAGCTTAGCTGCTTCTCAGTCTTGATCTGCTGAATTAGCTTTTCTTTTTTCCAGACAGGACAGTCTTTAGATATGGCCATATGGTCACCCAGGCAATTGGAACATTTTGCCTGGTTTTGACAACTGGTGTTGTCGTGACCTTTTTGACTGCATTTAAAACAGATGGTTTCATTTTTGCATCTATCCTTGCCATGACCAAACTTCTGGCATTGGAAGCACCGAAGTGGGTATGGGATGAAGACATCCACATTCACACTAAGGTATCCAATTTTCAAATTCTTGGGCGGAAAAGGATTGCTAAACGTGAGGATATATGTCCCTGTTTTTATGGACTTGTTATCCCTCTTTATAACTATTCTTTGTAGGTTTGACACTCCTTGAGACTTGAGCTCATGTCCTATCTCATCCTCATCAACACCATCAAGATCTCTAGTCCGGATTACTCCTTAGCTAGAGTTGAGAGTTCGATGAGGAGAGGCCTTGATGCCGACGCCTGCTAGCGTGCTTGCATGTAGCAGATTGTCGGCATGCGCTTTCTTAGCACACTTCGTAGCTTCTTCACGTCTTTGACTGTGCCACCGATTCCCATAATGCCCTTGTGAATGGCAAAAGGGGAAAGTTTGGCAACTGATGCCTCGTCATTCAATGATTCAAACATAATGAACCGTGGCCAATCATCAGCTTTCGGACGTGAGTCCGAATCCGAGTCCGATTTCTTTTCCGTGTCTAGTAATCTTTTATTATTTGGGGGGGTTTTGAGTATCCATATTGAATTGTTTTTGGTTTGTCATCCTCGCTCCCCACCCACCACAGAGCCCTCAAAATTGGGGTGTGTAGCGCTGTGATAACCGACAGATACACACCAGGGATACGAGGATAATATACTCTAGCATGGAGGCAAAAAAGCATAACCAGTACTAGATTGACCCTAGCCACCAGCTTCTAGGAAGTGAAGAATGACTTGTAATTGTGTAAATATAAATATAAATACAGTTGTACTATATATATATATCCATTCTCCATTAATCTACCTAGGGCTTGGCATGACCAGCCGATTGATTGGAACGGGCCATTCCAACCTCTCGCCTAGATGAAGTCGAGGCCAAAGTGAAGTGTTGGTGCACAAGGAGCCTTGCACCAGGATCCCTTCCTCCACCGACATGAGCCGCGACTCACGGCAAACAAGCCGCCCCATTTGTCGCCTTTTACGATCTGCAAGGGGGTGCAAAGGAACTATTCTACCCGGGTTCTCCATGGGTAATATCAGGACGGTTACCAACTTGTGACAGTGTGCACTCATGGTGAGTTTATTGTGTTGCCTCACTGGAAGACCAGGCCGCCGGCACCATGCGTCGATATCCCACTTAGTCTCATTATCCTGATACTGTGCGGACCAGTCCTTGGCATATCTTAGTAATGCATATCTTGGCATATCTTAGTGGTACATTAGTTGATTAAAGTTGCATAGTCCGTCGGTTTTGAGTTTCTGTAATTTTCTGAGATAAATATGTTAGGTTGGTCGTTATAATCTACATACAGTGGTTAGAAATATTTGAATTAAACAAATATATTAATTTGTTAATTCAGATATGTCTAACCACTGTATGACCCCCAATAGCAGATTTCCACTTTTTGTGCTGTGGAATCATTAAACAAACAAATAAAAACACTCCAAAAAACCTTACTTTAGTTTAAAGTAACTTTTATCATAATATAACCCTTCTGTGTAGCAACACATATTTGATTAAAGTTGCATATCGTCCGATGGTTTTGAATTTTTATAATTTTTTTAGATTAATATATTAGATTGATCACTAGTATGTACTTTACATTAGTTTAAAGTTACTTTTATTTTAAATGGTAAACCTTTGAGATATTTGAAGTGAGAACATGGACAATTAATTTTGGCAAGCTTGCCAACAATCTGACACCATAGACTCTGGCAGTAAGAGGTTCTATTAAATAGACTCAACGTTCCCCTCTATACTAGAAACAAATGTTTAGTAAGTGCATCAGTATCTAAGTTAGATAATGTCAAATCAAATCTAGATTTTTGGTTTTGAGAATTTGATATTTCATTGGACTATGCAGCTTTAATGTGCACCAGTATCTAAATTGGATATGTAGATTCAAACCGCACCCACTTTTTCTGGTCTTTGGCTCCATCCGCTGCGCCTCCTCTCCTACTCGCCTCCTCGCCTCCTCGCCTCCACGCATTTATGCCTCCAGGCTGCGCCATCTACGCCTCATTCACGCTTCATCATGCCAGCCGGAGCACGAGCCCGAGGCCGCCCCCCGGGCCGCCGAGGAGCACGGTGAGGCAGGAGCGCCTCCGCCGCCTCACACGGTGCCGCCTCCACGACCTCCACCGCCCCCAGCCTCCAGTCGGAGGCTACATCCTGGGCCACCGCGGTAGATGCCCAAATGGACGCACAGGCCACGGCAATGGAGACTCAGGCGGGCACGATGGATCGCCTCACGGCTCTCGTTGAGTCTATCGCCCTCGCCCCGCCTCGGGCGCCGGCCCCCGTGCCTGCTTCCCTCACGGATCGCCTCGCCGACCTCCTACAAGAGCTCGCCGCCGGAGCCGGGGGGGGCACCCGTGCAGGCCCGCCTCCTCCCCGCCCCCGCGACCCCGGCACAGGACATCCACTCCACCTACCAGCAGTAGACGAGGCGCAGCATCTACTCCACCCAGCAGGCCGCCTCCACGGCCCGCCTCCCGGCTGCCGCCCATGCCACCCCCGACCATTCCCCCGTATCCGCGGCCGAGGCGGTCCGGGAGATCCTGGAGTCGCACGGGGAGCAGGGCGCAAGGAGGAGGCACGCGTGCGGGTACTGTGCCAACGAAGGCCGCATCCTAACAGTGCATAGTGAGGCCGTCTGCTTCACGAAATGAACCCGGGACCGTGCCTCAGCCGCCCCCGCTATCACCTCGCCGGTTTTTAGTCCAGCGGCGGCGACGCGGCCCCACCCCCGCCCCCACCAACACAACCAGCACCCACGCCACCCCCACCCCGACCGCCCCCACAGGGACCCCCCGACCCCAGCCCCCCGCCCGTCCCCCATGACATAACACGCCCGCCCTCACCCTGCAACCCGACACCGCACCCGGCTTCACCCAGAAACCCGACACTGCCAACCAGAAGTCCGCCGCAGGGTCCCAGACCGCCAAAACCCAGCAACCCGACACCGACAACCGGAAGTCCACCGCAGGGTGCCCCGCCGCACCCCTGACACTCCTCCGGCTACACCGTATGCCCCCCCCCCCCTAACCGTCACCACACACGCCGCCGTAATGCCTGCGCCAACCGCCACCCTTTCATCTCCCCTCCCCCCGCCAGCAGCCCTGCCGCCCTCCCCCACCCCACCCCTGCCGCTAATCCTCTCACATCTCCTGCCGGCCCAGCTGGCAACCCTCACACCTCCCTTCACATGTCCACTGCCATCCCCGAAGGCCGCCGCCCCCCTCGCACCCACACCAGCCGCCCCCCTCGCACCCGCGGCCCTGGCCCCGGCGATACTGCATACATCGGCCACCTCCCCAGCCTCCATGCCCCCAGCCCCTGCACCCGCCGCCCCCGCCCCTCCGGCGCCGCATGGCCCCACTACCCAACCTTCTCCCCAATTTTTTGGCCACCCGCATCCCCCTCCCTTCAGGCCATCCGGGCAAGAGGCGGGTCATCGTTGACCTCTCCTACCCCCCCGGTGCAAGCGTGAATGCGGGGATACCTCAGCGCGAATACCTCGGCTGCCCCCACACATACCGCCTCCCTTGTGTTGCTGACGTGGGCTGCCGCCTCATTCGAGAGGGCACAGCGGCCTACACCTGGACGGCCGACATCTCCAGGGCCAGAAAAAGTGGGTGCGTTCTGGGAGGGCGCAGGGAGGCGAGTGGCTAGGAGCATGGAAGCGGCCGGCTATAAAGGCCGGGAGAAAGGGGGGGTTACGTAATGGTGCAACGGTCAGGGAAGGAAGGTGAGAGGGAGCGGGGAGGGGGGTCCTCATCCCCCACCACGAATCACACGCAATGTAAGCATTACGACCAATTTGTTTTTCTTTTGAAATGTGATCCTTTTGTCAGGCTATGCGACTTTAAAAAAAAACTTGATGACGTGTGAGAAAACAATAAAAAAAATAAAGAAAGCAAAACAAATTAAAGGGAAAAAAGTATGTCAGTTTAAAAAAATAGCCGCCAGGGTAGGGGGGGGGGTCGTGTGGGAGAAGGAGGCATACGCTATGTAGAGGACCTTGTTGGTCACATGACAGATGCTTTGAAAAGGAATTTGTGTGTCACGTGACAGAACCTGTTGTGCAGAACCGTGGGCTCCGTGCGCAGATGTGAGTCAAGGGGACCGAGGCTGGGCAGGCAGCTTACTCCATGACAGACAGAGATACAGACAGACAGACACAGAGGTTGAGAAGCTGGGATGGATAACACCACCGTAACAGGGTATGTGCCAGCCTAGTTAGTGTGTTGTGAGCCCATATCTGAGCACATGCTTTCTCTGCTGGCTTATTTATTTGGGGTTTTACTTCCGAGCAACATGTAAGGTCAGAATGTTGGTTGATTGGTTGTTGGGGTTTTACGTCCTGGCAATATCTATGGTTATATCAGGGCGGGTAACGACTTGTGACAGTGTGCATTCATGGCAACTTTATAGTGTGTGCCGCCCCACTCGGAGACTTGGCCGCCAGCACCATAATCTGATATCCCACACAATTACATTATCCTGACACTGAGCCAACCAGTCCTTGCCCTATCCTAATAATGCCGAGCGCCTGGCTAGGACTCAACAAGTATAATTTTTAAATTTGGCCCGGTATACCTCGTGGCGATGGGAATCATACTCCAACAAATGCTCTCCAAGCACAACTCTGCTTAGTTATGTTATGGTTAGGGTGGAGGTGGGGTGGGGTGGTGTGGGGGTCTGAGGCTGGGCCTGTAGCTGGCAGATGTTGTTTTGAAAACGGATGGGTTAGTGGAGAGAAGCAAAGACCGTATAACACTAAAACGGCTCACTTAGCCTGCACTGTGTAATCAAGAGAACAGCCAGAGCACCAGGTGGTGGGTTTGATCATTTTGATAGCATGATAATGGGGTGTGCATATGGTGTGTGCTTGAGCATGTGTGTGTGCATGTGCGTGTGTCAGTGTGCTGAAAGAAGGATGCTATGGGATTGTGTGTATGGTGGCAGGGGTGGGTGGGGTGGAGAGGTGGAGGGGCTGGGTGGGGGGATAGTGGTGGTGGTGGGAGTTCTATAGGAGTAGCAACACACAACCAGTGGGGACCCCCCTTCCCCCCCTCCCCGCTTAGATCAGGGAGGGGGTCGTGAGGTGTGGTGTGAGAGCGTGGACTGAGGTGAGGGAGATGGGCGAGGGGGAGGGGAGAGGGGGGAGAGGGAGTGTGGGGGAGGAAAAGGGAGTGTGGGGGATGGGACGCAGAGGGAGGTGGAAGGGGGACGGAGGTGTGGTGTGAGAGCGTCGAGTGAGGTGGGAGAGGAGGGGGAGAGGGAGTGTGGGGGAGGAATGGGGAAAGGAAGGGAGGTTTGGTGTGAGAGTGCTGTGTACAAGCTAAGGCTCGAATATGTGGCTGTGTAGGCAGGCTATGGGGAAATCAATATGGACAAAGAGAAAGGAGGAGTATAAAGTGTAAAGAAGAGAGTCAAGCCCTCTGGTTTATTATGTATATGGTTACATGGGTTCATTGTAGAGTATCACCCAACCCCTTTCCCCCAATGGGAAACAAGCATTCTTGGCCCTACAAATAGGGATCCAGCATTTCTGGTCCTCATGGATACCAGTGGTCTTCCCAACACCACCAAGCTATATGGGCCCATGGCCACCACCGACCTTGACACTTTGTGTGTGGTGATCCCTATCCCAGCAGACAGGGTAGGCCCTGAGTGCACTCACACCCAGACCTGCCAGCACATCTATGTCTATTTACATCCCACTCAGGTACCACCAACCCATACATATATATATACATACATGCGCCTGGTCACATACACTGATCAGTAATAGAACATTTGCATTCCCCCTTATGCCGTATATCGGAATATTTGACAGCTGGGTAAGGTGGATGAGGAGGGAGATAGGGAGAGGGATTGTTGGGGATGGGTGGGGGAAGGGGAGGGGAGGGTGGTGAGGCCGGGAGGAGGGAGGGGAGGAGGGAAGGAAAGGGGAGAGAGCAGGGGAAGGTGGGGTAATGAGGGAGGGCGGGGCAGAGGGAGGTTGGGACCAGGCAGCAGGCGCAACATCGGCCAATTCCAAATGACAACCAATCTCTCTTTTTTTATTTTAAACTCACCCTCTCGCCTTGTATGTGTTTACATGTGAAACAGCAGCTGGGCTGATCAAACCCACCACTAGATGGCACTGCAAAATTTACATTACCATGGGAGAGATAGGGAGTGAGCCGTCTTAGTGTTATAGGGTCTTTGAGAGAAGGGAGAGTAAAACTGGAGTATTTTCAATTTTCAATTTAAAACAGGAAATATATTTGCTTTAATCAGGTAGGGAACACCACTTGGTTTTCAAGCTGTCTTGGTTTATCAAGGCGTATTGGAAAACCAAGACGGTGTTTGAATAGAAACAAATAGGGGTAATCTGTTACAGGCTACAACTTGCTTAAAGTTGCATAGTCCGATGGTTTTGAGTTTCTGACATTTTTCTGAGATAAATATATTAAATTGATCATTATAATCTACCTTATTTTAGTTTGAAATATCTTTTAATTGAAATGGCTACCTTTTGAGATATTTAAAATTCAAACATGTGAAAATAATTTTGGCAAGCACCCCAACACTCTGATACCATAGGCTTCTGCAGTAACAGATTCTATTAAATCGACTCAGTGTTCCCTTCTATGTGGCAACAAATACTTAAGAAGTGCATCAGTATCTAAGTTAGATATGTAGAATCAAATCTAGATAATTGTTTTGATTTTGAAAATTTGATGCTTCATCATACTATGCAGCTTTAATATTGGGTAAGGAACCTAACAAAAGATATCATTAGAAAGGGCTTAAACAGCTCTTTGTAGTTTCTGTGAAGAAGACATGTTCTTATGAATACTATGTCCATAGTTCACTTGAAATTACATTAAAATAAAGAAATCTTATTTTGCCTATAATATTGCAGTGCTTGTATTACAGAATTAGTCATTTTTACTGGGGGAACTACCTTGGTCTGTTCAAATAATCACTTGTCTTAGAATCAAAATCATATACATAGTTAATTAGAAATAACGAAAAATATGAACAAATCATGATGTGTGACATCATATAAGCCATTACTCTAATGTACACACAGGCAGATGGGTTGTTGTTTTAGCAGTCTACACAAGGATGGCCACTGGAGGTGGGTGTGGATATGGGTGCAGAGTGGGATTTCCTCTGTGTGGTATATCCACCACACAGTTTATGTATATGTGCATATACACACAGACATCATCAAGCTGTCGGTCGCAATGTGACAAAGACTGCTTTCATTACTTGACTGCTGCTCTCCATTTAGCTCTCTGCTGTGAGCGTTGCATCCATGAGACATTTCATGAAAGCTGCCTACAAAAGTGTTGAAGTGCTGCTGGCTTTTGCAAGTTACCAGCAGCACTCTCTCGGGGAGCAAATAGAGGTTTCACACCGGCAAGAACATGTCAAGACAGGGGCAAAACTATTTGTCACAGTCTAGCTACGCCGATGTGTACTCCTAATTTCGGCAGGGGGTTTAGGGGGCCGCTTAAGCTTAAGCTGGCGGATTTTACACATTTTAGACTTGAGTTTTCGACACTCCGGACTACTACATGCCTTCTCTCTCTCTCTCTCTCTCTCTCTCTCTCTCTCTCTGTGTTGGCGTAACCCTGCCAGCCATATATGTCAGGGTAGAGGTAGTCATGCATGGTTACCCTACCTACTGACGGGACTCGGCCGTCTGAACCCCAAACATTACTAGTCTCCACAGGTGTGTTCTGACAACTGTCTGTCAGTTCCCACCTGTCGTTACTCTCAACAACTCATAAGGAAGAAAGGAAGACACGTCGCGCAAGATTGAGACTGAAGAAGTTGTGCTTTATTGGCATCAACTCCTGTTCACATACCGGTGACCTATCACCCGCACTCCTTACTTACTGCCCACACAGATCCTCATGACTATTGCTGGTGTATATTAGAATCCGTGCCTACAGCCCATTGGACCTGTGTCCAATGGTTGTTGCACACAGCTCAGTGTCTTTGGAATAGATGTTGCTCGTTTGAGGATAGAAAGTGGAGTTGGCTCTAGGAGTGCTTCTCCCAGAGTGTTTCATCTGGGGTATGTGTGTCAGGTACAAGAAATGCAGGTGACTGGGCTCACACAGCCAGCCAATCAGACACCCTCTACACCCTGGGTGGGCGACGTCCTAATAGGGGGCAGCTGTCACTCAACCCCAGGTGCAGGTGGTGTCCATAATGTATGCAGGATGGCTGGGTGTGCTTGTCCATCGGTCCCGTGGTAACAGGTAGTTGTAATATATGTGAACCGTGTCGTGGCTGCAGGGGTGTGCTAACACGGTGTTTATAGCCGGGCCGGTGTAATGAGGTCAAGTGGGCAGTGTATGAGCTAAGAATAAACCAGTCTTGAATCTCCACTCGCCGTGTCCACACGTGTCTTCTTTACATGGTGTCAGAAGTTCACAAACCCGCAGGAATGGCTTTAACAGGCTTGAAGCCGCCCGGGCCGCTTTCCCTAGAGGGGAACCTTGCATTGAACTGGAGGTCATGGTTAAATGCATTTCAAATCTATGCAACAGCTTCAGGGGCATCAAGTAAAAGTGA
Source organism: Branchipolynoe longqiensis (assembly GCA_030323885.1). Lineage (NCBI taxonomy): Eukaryota > Metazoa > Annelida > Polychaeta > Phyllodocida > Polynoidae > Branchipolynoe > Branchipolynoe longqiensis. Next base: position 15,162,337 of record CM059196.1, on the reverse strand, counting down.
AAAAGTACAGTGCTGTGTTTTCTTACATGTAGCAGGCATTCAAGCACAAAAACTTCATCAGACATTTAGAATTCAAACTGCGGATAAAGAAAAAATACAACCACTGATTGACGCCTTTGAAAACTATTGCATTGGGCGTACAAACATAACAGTAGTACGATACAGATTTAATTCGTACAATCAATCATCTGAAAACATTGACACGTACATATGTGAGCTAGAACACTGCATAGAGCTCTGCGACTATGGAGACCGCAAAGACTGAATGCTGTGGGATCATCTCGTCTGCGGAGTCAAAGACAATAAGTTAAGAGACAAGTTATTGCAAACTCCCAATCTAACTCTAGACCAGTATCGTGACATGTGCCGCCTGAGTGAAAACTGCCACATACAACTGACTAACAGCAAAGTAACGGATGAAAGTATTGACAGTGTTGGTGCATGCAGCGCGGAGCTGCAGCGGCGGTCCCGAGACGCACCGCCAACACCACGTGGTCGCTCATGGACGGAGCGCCGGTCACCATCAAATGCAAGCCGAGTGCAATGTATGAAGTGCAGTTACACACACATCCCAAATCAGTGCCCTGCAAAAGATAAGCCCTGCTTATTTTGTAAGAAAATAGGACATTTCCAACGAGTGTGTAGGTCACGGAAAAGTGTGAGTGCGAACATAAATGAGCTTGAAGTAGAAGATGAAAAGTTAAATGAGCAGTTACAACTCGCTGACATGGAGAGTGACGACTTACTCTTTCTAGGAGAACTACTAAATAGTGAAAATACATATCACACTCTGTGGTATGCTCCTTTCAAAGTTGAAAATGAAATCATTCACTTCAAGCTGGATTCAGGTGCACAAGCTAACATCATCTCAGAAGAAATATACAGGAAAATGCAAAACGTCGTCCTACACCCATCTACATGCTGCCTGGTCACATACTCCGGTGAACGTATTCGCCCAGAGGGAGAAGTACACCTAGAGGTTGGAAGAAGATCGCTATGCTTTCAAGTCACCGCAGCCAGCAGCCCGATCCTTGGTAAAGACGCGTGCGTGGAGCTGAAGTTAATCAAGCGCATAAATGAGGTCAAGTTCGAACGAATACAACCCAAGCGTACACCGATCATCCGAGAACAGCCGAAAGAGGAGGAAACCGCTGCAGAAAATCTGGTAAATAAATATAGTGATGTATTTAAAGGGCTAGGCACTATCAAAACCGATGCAAATATCTACATTGATGAAAATGTAACACCTTGTGTAGACCCTCCCCGGCGTATTCCACATGCTATTGCTGATAAAGTGAAAAATGAGGTAGACAATATGATAAAATTAGGTGTAATTATCAAGCAAGACAAACCTACCCCATGGGTTAGCTCGATCACAATTGTACGAAAACCAAATAAGATTTGAGTATGTCTAGACCCTACAAAGCTAAACAAAGCAATTCTACGCACTCCATATCCTACTCGTACTATTGAAGAAGTGATTGCAAAAACAGCCAATGCCAAATACTTCTCTGTACTCGATGCAAATAGTGGCTATTGGCAGATTGAGCTGAATCAAAAGAGTTCTCGGTTATGTACATTTAATACCCCATGGGGTAGGTACCGTTACACGCGCCTGCCATTTGGCATTAAAACGGCCGGGGACATTTTCATTAGTGAGATGAATACCATTTTGAAAGACTTGCCAGGGGTGAACGTGGTAACCGATGATATCTTGGTGTATGGTGCCACAATAAAAGAACACAACTATAACTTAGAACAAGTTTTGATACGAGCACGTGAAACAAATCTAAAATTAAATCCGAAAAAATCTCTGATTTGTCAAACTCAAGTTCAATATGTAGGACACACCTTAACACAACAAGGTCTCAAGCCAAATAAAGAGCGAGTACAAGCCATCATTGATATGTTAGAGCCCACAGACAAGGCAGGAATTCAGCGTTTCTTAGGTATGGTAGGATACTTCAGCAAATTTATTCCGCGTTTTTCAGAAATAATGAAACCATTACGTGCAGTTCTAGGTAAAGAAATAGCATGGCACTGGCAACATGAACAACGTGCAGCATTAAACTTGTTAAAAAGATTATTAATATCAGCCCCAGTGTTACATTACTATGACGTAAATGAGAAAGTAACTATACAAGTAGATGCATCTAAGTCCGGGTTGGGAGCTACGTTATTTCAACGCGAGAAGCCAGTAGCTATGGCGTCCAAGGCTCTAGATGATGTACAAGCTAGCTATGCGGTCATAGAAAAAGAACTACTAGCCATATGCTTTGGATGTGTCAAATTCCATGAGTATGTATACTGAAAAGAAATAACTATTGAGACAGACCATAAACCATTGGTAAATATAATGTCAAAGCCTTTGCACATGTTGTCTGCACATATGCAGAGGATGCGCATGCGTCTGCAAAACTACAATATAAATGTTGTACATATAAACGGCTGAAACATGTATTTTGCAGATGCACTCTCCAGGGCACACTCCACTAACACCGCGCCAAATGACCTGCTCGACAACAGCTTGTCCGCAGCTAGTATCGACATAGCACCCAACATGTTACAACGCGTAAAAAACGACATGCTGGTAGACGACACGATGCAACAAATCAGAGGGTTAGTTGAAACTGAGTGGCCCACAAGCAACAAAAATCTACCACCCGATGTAAAACCCTTTTTTACATTTAGAGACGAGATAACTATCGAAGATAACATTTTGTTGAGAGCAAATCAAATTATCATACCGAAAGTCTACGTCGAGAAGTATTACAACTATTACATGAATCACACATGGGAATAATTAAATGCAAACAACTGGCCCGAGACAATGTTTTCTGGCCAGGCATGGGTCAACAACTAGAAGATATGATAAGTAGATGTGCGACATGCCAACAGCACCGTAATCTTCAACATGCAGAACCATTAATATCGCATAAAGTGCCCAATAGTCCCTTTCTAAAAGTAGGAACTGACTTATTTCAAGTTGAAAATGTAACATACTTGTTAGTCATCGATTATTTCTCAAAGTTTCCAGAGGTACGAGAATTAAAAAATACGACCAGTAAAGATGTAATTAATTCACTAGTAGAAATATTTGGTGTGCATGGAATACCAGAGACCCTCGTGTCGGACAATGGTCCGCAATTTGCTAGTCATGAGTTCGCAATGTTTGCAAATGAATATGGTTTCAGACACATAAAATCAAATCCACATTACCCACAAAGCAATGGACAGGTGGAACGGTACGTACAAACAGTCAAAAAATTAATAAAAAAGGCACACATAACGAATATAAAGTATAACCTAGCGTTATTGAATTACCGTAATACCCCGTTAGTTACCATAAATGCATCACCAGCGCAACTGTTAATGAATCGCAGACTACGTTCCAAAATACCCATGACAGAAAATCATTTGCAACCGTCCATTCCAAATTAAAAAATAACCGAAAGAAAGAAAATACAACAACGACAGAAAAAATACTATAATAAACATGCAGGTAAAGACCACGTGTTATTACACGAAAATGATTTGATCAAGTACATAACGTATGACGGAAAATGGGCTGATGGAAGGATTACAAAAGTAAATAATCCGGGGCCACGAGACTATGAAATAATTAACACGCAAGGACACAGACTAAAACGAAATCGCAAACATATATTCAAAATACCAAATGAACATAAATCAGCAGAAGGCAAAACAGACACAACGACTATGGCAAAAGCAAGCCAGAGCAAGAAGACGCCGACTAGGAATTACGCGACCCGATTCAGGCGGGTAATTCACAAGCCTGTGGCGCCTACCAGACAAACAACAATTAGGCCACAGCAGTAAAACCAGACACGCAAACACGAAAACAATTAGACACCTGCACGGACAAGCCCAACTGGGCAACGTGACACCACGTGCGTCTGAGGGTCGGACAAAATGAGTATGCGTGTAACATGACCCAGATAACATATGAAAGAACCACTGTTAGTAATAAGAAAATTACCGTTCTGTTTCAGAGGCAGGGTGAAAACGAATTGTTAGAATTAGGCTGATGATACACATAAAATAAGACCTGGTGGAGGTAGACGTATGGTCATGATGAATTAAGAGACAAAATATATTGTATGTCTTCTTGTGTTTGATATATGTATTTTAATCTAACTATTGCTAGACTTAAGTGATCAATCATGACCGATGTCAAAATGTGAATATGTTCTTTTTGAAAAAAAAAGAAAAAAAAAAGAAGGGAGATGTAATATATGTGAACCGTGTCGTGGCTGCAGGGGTGTGCTAACACGGTGTGTATAGCCGGGCCGGTGTAATGAGGTCAAGCGGGCAGTGTATGAGCTAAGAATAAACCAGTCTTGAATCTCCACTCGCCGTGTCCACACGTGTCTTCTTTACAGTAGTTGCAGACAGTTACAACAAACATATATCAATGCTTCTCTCCCCCAATGCACTCTTTCTGGTGCATGAAGGGAACATTTAAATAATTATTAACTGTCTCTTAAGTATTAACATCACATCACAATCTCAGTCGCTATGTGTTATCACAAAGCGAGAGGGGCACCCATTGCTTCTCTGTTACATAATCCTGGTCCCCACTCCGTTCCCAGAGAATAATAATGTTCATTGGCAATATATAAATCCAAACTGAAAATCCGTATATTTGTACAAGCACCTCCCCACCTCACACACACACACAAAGTAAGACAATAGCCACACAGCAACACTGGTCTGCAACCCACACAGGCTTCAGCCCACCTCTAGCCACACCATGTTGGTCACTCATAAGTCAGTGATGATGTGGTGATATTTATTTAAATTTGATTGAATTTAAATTTAAATTTATTTATTTATTACCTTTACTAATTAATTTTGTTCATATTATTTGTATCCATATTCTTGGCTCATTATTCACATGCTGTCAGGACCTCGAATCTCAGACTTCAGGACCCCGACTTCAGGCGGCCCCCACTTCAGCCTGCCCCGACTTCAGCCTGCCCCGACTTCAGCCTTCCCCGACTTCAGCCGCCCCGACTTCAGCCGGCCCCGACTTCAGCCGGCCCCGACTTCAGCCGGCCCCGACTTCAGCCGGCCCCGACTTCAGCCTGCCCCGACTTCAGCCGGCCCCGACTTCAGCCGGCCCTGACCCGCCTTCACCCGACTGGACTTATCCCGCCTCGACTATTCTCGACTCGACTTTAACCGACTCAACTTTACTGGCCTCGACTTTACTCGACTCGACTTTACCCGACTCAACTTTACGCGACTCGGCTTTACCCGACTCGGCTTTACCCGACTAGGCTTTTCCCGACAGAACTTTTCCCGACTGGACTTTACCCACTTCAACTTTTCTTGCCTCGACTTTTCTCACCTCGACTTTACTGGGCTCGAGTATTCTCGCCTCGACTTTAACCGACTCGACTTTACCCGACTCAAATTTACCCGATTCAACTTAACCTGACTCGACTCTACCTGACTCAACTTTTCCTGACTCGACTTTACTCGCCTCGACTTTACCCGCCTCGACTTTTCTCGCCTCGACTTGTCTCACCTCGACTTTATCCGTGTCGACTTTACCCGACTCGACTTTACCAGATACCGGCTTTACCCAACTCGCCATTAACCCACTTGACGTTACCCGACTCAACTTTTTCCGCCTCGACTTTAACCGACTCGACTTTACTCGCCTCGACTATTCTCCCCTCGACTATTCTCCCCTCGACTATTCTCCCCTCGACTTTACCCGCCTCGACTTTACCTGACTCGACTTTACCTGACTCGACTTTATCCGACTCGACTGTACCCAACTCGACTGTACCTGACTCGACTTGACTTTTCCCTAGAGAGGGAGGGAGAGAGAGAGAGGGGGAGAGAAAGGGAGAGAGAGAGGGAGAGAGAGACAGAGACGGACAGAGAGGGGTAGAAAGAGGCAGAGAGAGAAAGAGAGAGACAGAGAGAGGCAGAGAGAGACAGGGAGAGAGAGACAGAGAGACACAGAGTGAGACAGAGAGAGAAAGAAAGATTGCAAATCAGGTGCTTGCCAGACACATCTTTTTGTATTTATGCATTTTTAATAAATGATTAAAACATTCTTTAAACAAAACGCCCTCCCATACGAGGAATTGAACCGGGTGCCCTCTGATCTTATAACTAACACTCTCCCATCTGAGCTGCAAAGGAAGTGCTGTCCAGAAGGGTCTGATTGGTTCCACAATGTCGTGAGGTCCTCGCTGCAGGAGGCTGCCAATAACAGGCAAGCAATATGAATATAAATGATATGAACAAAATTAAATAGTAATGGTAATAAATCAATGAAATAAAAATGCAATACAATTTAAAGTAATGACATTTCACTGGTGACTAGCATGGTGTGGTTAGTTGCTGTGTGGTTAGTGTCTTCCTTTGTATATGTGTGTGTGTGGGGGGGTGTCAGATGGGGCAGCCTTGCATGACTACCTCTACCCTGGTTACACCAACACAACTAATATAGCTCAACAAGTCTGTCCGTCCATCCCTCCGTCTCTCTGTCTCTCCGTCTCTCTGTCTGTGTGTGTGTCTGTGTGTGTATGTGTCTGTCTGTGTGTGTGTATATGTGTGTCTGTGTGGGTGTCTGTGTGTGTGGTTGTGTGGGTGTCTGTGTGTGTCTGTATGTGTGTGTCTGTATGGGTGTCTGTGTGTGTCTGTTTATGTGTATGTGTGTGTGTATGTGTGTGTGTCTGTGTGTGTTTATGTGTGTGTCTGTGGGTGTATGTGTATGTATGTGTGTGTCTGTGTCTGTCTGTGTGTATGCGTATGTGTGTGTATGTGTGTGTATATGTGTGTATGTGTATGTATGTGTGTATGTGTGTGTATATGTATGTATGTGTGTGTCTGTGTGTATGGGTGTGTATATGTGTGTGTATGTGGGTGTATGTGTCTGTGTGTATGTGTGTGTCTATGTGGGTGTCTGTGTGCGTTTGTGTGTGTGTCTGTCTGTGTGTGTATGTGTGTGTCGGTGTGTGTATATGTCTGTGTGTGTATGTATGTGTGTGGCTGTGTGTGTATGTGTGTGTATATGTGTGTCTGTGTGTGTATGTGGATGTATGTGTATGTGTGTGTATGTGGCTGTGTGTGTCTGGGTGTGTGTGTGTGTATATGTGGGTGTGTGTTTGTGTGTGTGTCTGTCTGTGTGTATGTGTCTGTGTGTGTCGGTGTGTGTCTGTGTGTGTATGTGTATGTGTGTGTCTGGCTGTGTGTATGTGTATGTATGTGTATGTGTGTGTATGTGTGTATTTGTGTGTGTGTTTGTGTGTGTGGCTGTGTGTGGCTGTGTGTATGTGTCTGTGTGTGTCTGTATGTGTGTGTATGTGTGTGTATGTGTGTGTATGTGTGTATGTGTCTGTATGTGTGTGTCTGTGTGTGTGTCTCTTTGTGTGTGTATGTGTCTGTGTGTCTTGGTGTGTCTGTGTGTGTATGTGTGTGTGTCAGCCAACCACCACCCAACCACCACCCAACCACCACCCAACCCCCATGCTACCACCACCCAGTGACCACCCAACCGCATCCCAACCATCACCCAAGAGACACTCACAGACACACACATATACACACATACACACACAGACACATACACACAGACACACACATACAGCCACACACAGACACATACACACACATACATACACATACACCCACACAGACACATACACACACAGTCACATACACACATACACACACAGACACACACACAGACACATACAGACACCCACACATACACCCACAAACAGACACCCACAAACAGACACATACACACACATACACATACAGACATACACACACAGACACGCACACATACACATACACACACATACACACACACCACCACACACATACACACCCACATACACACATACATACACATACACACACAGACACACACAGACACATTATCCTGACACTGAGCCCACCAGTCCTTGCCCTGTCCTAATAATGCCGAGCGCCCGGCTAGGAAGCAACAAGTATCAATTTTAAAGTCATTTTTAAGTCATTGGTTTGACTCGACCCCACGATCTACGCTCTAACTCATTCTGCCCTCCCGTCTGGTCTGACAGAGTGAAAGGCATGGAGTATGTGGGTGTGTTGTGGGGGTGAGTCTGAAAAGTGGTAGGGGGATGGGAAGAGGGGGGGGGGGAGCGTGATAGTTCTACACTGGCCAGAAATGATGTGAACATACATGTATTTATATATATATGTATGTATTCAGAAATGTGTGTAGATATGTGTATGTATGTATATATATGCATGCATATGGGTATATATGTATATATATATATATGTATCTGGGTATATATGCATATATATATATGTAGGGCCTATATATGTGTATATATGCATGTATATGCATGCATATGTATATGCATATATATGCATCGATATACACGCATATATAGGCGTATATAGACCCTACACATATATATGCGTATCTATACCTATATGCATGCATGTATATGTATATATGCATATATATGTGAAGTGGGCGAGACTACTCGACCGATTATTTGCGCGGGCTCGCATTTTGCGTGGGCTCGCAACTGCCGGGTTCCCTGCGGTTAAGCGTTGCTTGGATACGTCGATTGTGACTATCCTAGCAATGATAGAAGGTCGGGCATTCGGACCCAGACCCATCGGACGTGTTTTTGCACGCTCCGATGTTTCAGCCGATATTTAGGATTTTATTGTGGAAATTCAAAACTTATTTAACTTAATTATATGGGAGGGGATTTGACTAGTAACATACAGTACATTGTTGAACCATATTTAACTAATAACATAAGTTATATTGCTAAATTCATTCTGTTAGTAAGACTTTGCACTAAAAGGTAATAATAAAAGGGTGAGCTCCTAAAAAGTGACATGAACGTTCCTTGCATTCTTTACTATTCTCCAGACTTATATTATTAACCGCTTTGGTCAACTTCAGATTGCTATTTGGATTGCTCTATAATCTTATTTAATTAAGGGCCTTCTGCCCATTGTCTGTCAGGAGTCGAACTCTCCACCTCGGACATTGCTAGTCAAGGGTCAGGCTGGCAGGATGACAGACAACCGGCGGCGGGAGGCACAAGACATTCACATGGAAACAATTATTTATATTAACACAAAGGCTCGCCTTAAGCGGGGGTGGAATAGCCCGACGGTTAAATATGCATATGGGTATATATGCATATATATATATATATATATGTATATATGCTTATATATGCATATGGGTATATATGCATATATATATATATATATGTAGGGCCTATATATGCATGTACATGCATGCATATGTATATGTATCTATGTGCATATATGCATATATATACGTATATATACATAAATATGTGTCTATCATCATCATCATGCTGTCAGTCGCGATGCGACAAAGACTGCTTTCATTACTTGACTGCCGCTCTCAATTTAGCTCTCTACTGTGAGACTTGCATCCATGAGTCGGTCTTAATGTCTCTCAGCTTCAGGTTTCTCTTGATGGTATCCTTGAACCGGAGACGAGGGCACCCTCTCTTTCTGTAAGCAGAAGACAGTTGAGAATAGAGGATCTGCTTTGGTAGCCTGTCTGATGACATCCTCATGAGGTGTCCAGTCCACCGGAGATTCTTTTTGATTAGAAGATCTTCCATAGAGGGCAGCCCCGTCCATTTGAGTATTTAATTATTTGTCACTTTGTCCTTCCATGTTAGCCTCATGATTGAATGCAGATGTCGCATCATGAAGGCATGCAGCTTTTTCACCTGTCGTCTGTACACTGTCCAGGCCTCAGCTCCGTATAGTAGGGTGGATAGTACGATTGCACGGTAGATCTTGCCTTTGACCCGAATGGACAGTTGGTGGTTGTTCCAGAGGCTGACGTAGTCGGCCGAAAGATGCGCTAGCCTTGGCCTTCCTCCTATGTATTTCAGCATCAATGCGTCCATCAATTGATATAGTGCTTCCAATGTAGGTGAATACCGGAACAGAGTTCAGCTTGTTTCCGTCAACCATGATCTCCTCCTCTCTGGTTCTTGTACAGTTGGGTTGGTACAGCACCTCCGTCTTCTTGATGTTAATCTTCAGGCCAAACTTCTTTGATGCATCGGAGAAAGCGACCACTATTTTCTGGATTTCTTCAGCAGAGTGGGCAACCAGTGCACTGTCATCTGCGAATAGCAGCTCTCTCACCAGTATCCGAGTAGTCTTGGTCTTCGCTCTGAAGTGTGCGACATTGAATAAGTCAGCGCTCTGTCTGGATTGTATATAGATGCCATCCCCCATGTCTCAGAAAGCCTCGTCGAGCATTGCTGATAGGAAGATGGAGAAGAGCATGGGGGCCAGTACACAACCTTTCTTGACCCCATTGGTAACCCCGAACGATTCCGAGACTTCCCCTCCAACACTAACGTTCGCCATCATTCCTGTATGTAGAGCCTCGATCATAGTTGTGAACTTCTCTGGGCATCCATACTTCCTCAGTAGCTGCCATAGCCCGGTCCCCCCGACTGTATCAAACGCCTTAGTGAAATCGACAAATACCATGTACAGTGGTCGGTCCTGCTCAATGCACTTTTCTTGTAGCTGTCAGAGACAAAATATCATATCCACGGTGCTCTGGTTACCTCCAAAGCCACACTGTGACTCCGGAACTACATCAGGTGTTTTGTGAATAGATAGTCTGTTGAGGAGGATCCTGGCGAAGATCTTGCCTGCCATGGAAAGATTGATTGATTGATTGGTGGTTTCTTTACGCCGTGTCGGCAGCATAGGCCATATTAACGGCGAGAATTGTTTGTTTTTTATTCAACCATCGCCTTTACATATAATGTAAAAGCATACAATCAGTTAGGTGTCAATAGACACTTATTAATTTTTAAAAGCCCAAAATCATATAATTAAATAAAATAGATGAGAGAATTTATTAATAAAAATTGTTTTAATGAATTATATGAATTATATGAGGCGGTACAGACCAGCTGCCCTCAAATAAGCTAAAATGTCTTCTTGTTTAACTTTGGTAAAAAGGTCACGCATGCTGTTTGCAGTGTAAAATTGTTGGCGCAGTGCCATAAAATCAACACAGTTTAATAAAATGTGCTTGACTGTCAGTGGGGACTGACATCCAATACATTCAGGGGGAGGGTCCCCCTTGAGCAGGAAAACATGTGTTAGCCATGAGTGGCCAATACGGCAGCGGCTAAGGACCACTTGGTCCCGCCGACCCCCCACATGAGAATGTGGTGGTTTTCCCACAGATGGTTCAATTTCTTTAAGTTTATTAATGTTTTCATCCCACTCATGTTGCCATTTGGATTTGATGTGGGTGGCTATTAGTGGTTTCAGATCAGAGTGGGGTCTCAGACACGGCTCAACATCATAGTTCAGAGCCTCCTTCGCAGCCCGATCAGCTCGTTCGTTTCCCTGGATGCCGGCATGGCCAGGCACCCAACACAAATGGATGTCATATCCATCTGTTGCTAGCTGGTTCATTTTGTAAATGACCGTTGCCACGAAAGGGTGGTCCGTTTTTAGCCCAGCAACAGCTTGCAGGCAGGAAAACGAATCGCTGTATATTACATATTCAGTGTGGTTGGACAGTTCAATGACTTCCAATGCGAGAAGGAGTGCTCGGGCTTCCGCCGTAAAAATCGAGCTCTGATCGGGCATGCGAACGCCAAATTTCTTGCCCTGGCAAACTCCAGCAGCAGCTGCCCGGCTTAGGTCTTTGGAACCATCGGTAAACATGGAGAAGTGGTCCTCAAACTGGCCTTGAATCTCTGTGTACAGTCGTTGATACTCAAGTGGATGTGTCCCAGACTTCCTCAGTTCCGTGAGTCGGAGGATAACCGATGGCTTCCTCAACGACCACGGGGATGTTCTGGGACCTGGGTATCCTGTAATACATCCAGATCGAAGTACAAAGCCTCCAAATGAGGTTTCATCCGGAGCCCCAGGGGCCGAATGAAATTTGGCTTGGCTTCATACTTGGAGTCGTTGTGCGTCTCAAAAACACAACTGTACGCAGGATTTAATGCCTTTGTTTTTAATTTGACAACATATTGCATGGCCAGTTTGGTTCTCCTAGTGTCAAGTGATGGTTCGTTGGCTTCGACGTATAGGCTCTGAACTGGAGAGGTGCGAAAGGCGCCAATGGCCAGATGCAGCCCCTGATGATGCACCGTGTCCAGCAGCCCAATATACGACTTCCTTGCGGAGCCGTATACTATGCTGCCGTAGTCTAGCCGTGACCGAACTAGGGTTCGGTACACGGCGAGCAGAACATCTCTGTCTGCTCCCCACTCTGAACTGGACAACACCCTCAGAACGTCTAACGCTTTCAGGCATCGCGTTTTGAGGTACTTGATATGAGGCACGAAAGACAGCCTCGTGTCAAAAGTGAGACCCAAAAATTTGGTTTCTTTGACAACTTTTATGGGATCCCCATCGAGGGTCAGCTCTGGCTCTGCATGCACTCTGCGCAACTGGCAGAAGTGCATGCAGACTGTCTTGGCCTTGGAAAATCTGAATCCATTCAGAACTGACCATCGGTGAATCCCATTTATACACAATTGAAGCTGTGTCTCAATGACATTCATACCAGTACCTCTATAATACAAATCAAAATCGTCCACGAAAAGACTACAGGAGACCCCCCTTTTAACAGCGGCAGCAATACCGTTGACCTTGACTCCAAAAAGAGTCACTGCCAGTATGCTGCCTTGGGGTACTCCCAATTCCTGCGAGTGCAGACTAGAATACGTAGTCTTGATGCGGACGCGAAAATGCCTGAGCGCCAGAAAATTCTTGATAAAATTTGGCAGGTGACCTCCATAATGCCATGCTGCCACGTTGTGTCATAGGCTTTTTCGAGATCGAAAAAGACAGCCACAACGTGCTCCTTCTTAAGGAAGGCATCTCTTATGAAGGTCTCCATGCGAACCAAATGGTCGAGGGTGCTGCGGCCTCGTCTGAAGCCACATTGGAGGTCGGACAAGTTGTGCCCTGACTCCAGTAGCCAGACAAGGCGTTTATTTACCATACGCTCCATGGTTTTACAGATGCAGCTTGTGAGGGCTATAGGACGGTAGTTGTTAGCTTCACTCTTGTCTTTACCAGGTTTGGGAATCGGTATTACTGTCGCCTCCCGCCAAGAGGCGGGGACGACACCCGACTCCCAGATGTTGTTAAAGTGTTGAAGCAACAGTCTCAGCGCAGATTTGGGGAGATGCTTAAGGAATTGATAATGGATTCCATCAGGTCCAACTGCAGTATCATGCAAGCTTTCTAGAGAACAACTCAACTCACCCATACTGAATGGGGAGTTGTAGTGCTCCCTGCCGTCAGAGGAAAAGTCCAAGAGCTTACGCTCTTGGCGTTCCTTGACGGCCAGAAAGCCCGGGAGGCAGCTTGCCAAAGACAAATTTCCGGCAAAGGCACGAGCCAATTCTTCGCTTATTTCATTGAGTGATGTGAGAAAGGTGCCATTGTGCTTCAAGTGCTGGACTACAGAAGAATCATCTCCCCTTCGCTTGATTCTTCTGATCATCGTCCAGACTTTGCCCAATGGCATGCCCATGTTAATGCCAGAAACGAATCGTCTCCAGCACTGCCTCCGCGCTTCTTTGATTGTTCTGCGAGCGCGAGCCCGCAGAATTCTAAAGAGCGCCAGATTTTCAGCAGTCGGTCTCCTGTGGAATCTACGCTGAGCTTTTTTCCGTTCCTTAATAGCCCCCCTACAGCTGTCATCCAACCATGGAGGAGTGAGACGCTTGGGAATTGCAGAAGTCTTCGGAACAGTTTTATCTGCGATCCACCTCAGCATTTCAGTGAATGAATCAATGTCACTGATGTCTGGAGTGAACTCCTCGCGGCACAGGGTCTGGAAGGAGGGCCAGTCGGCTTGACGCAGCAGCCAGCTCCTCTCTCGCTCTACGGGAGACGCCCCTTCACAATTAAGAATAAGTGGGAAGTGGTCGCTCCCGCAGAGGTCGTTCCAGACCCTCCACGAAAAGTCCAGCGCCAGCTCTGGTTCAACAATGCTAAGGTCGATGGCAGAGTATGTTCCGTAGGCGGGATGCAGATATGTGCATGAACCATCGTTCAATACACACAGTACATGACCGTCCACAAGGTCCTCAATCCTCTTGCCCTTTGGGTTCCTAGTGGTCCCTCCCCACAGTGGGTTGTGGCCGTTAAAGTCACCCATAAGTAAATATGGGGACGGTAACTGGCTCACAAGAGCATCCAATTCTTGTAAGGTGAGAATGGAGCTCGGAGGAACAGAGATGGAACAGAGAGTTATAGTCTTATGTAGCGTCAGACGAACAGCTACAGCCTGTAGTGTTGTGTCTAACGCCACTGGCGTACATACAATATCACGTCTAACCAGGATGGAGGAGCCGCCAGCGGCCCGGTCTCCATCCGGTGCGGATTTGCCAAAATTGATGTAGCCTTTAAGACTACAACTCTCAGAAGCTCTCAAGTGAGTTTCTTGTAAGCAAATGGCAAGAGGGTTGAGGTTGCAGCACAGAAGAGATAACTCTTCAATGCTGCCCTTGAAACCTCTACAATTCCACTGAAGCAGAGAACCACCTCTCACTGTCATTTTGGGGCAGTGACAGGTGTTCTCCCCCTCCCCTTAGGTTTGGGGGAGAGACTGCGGTCTCGACTAGTCGAGGCCTCAGCCATCTCTACTTCTTCCAGCGCCTCGAATCTGTTTTTAGTTAGGGACAGAGACCTTTCGGGACTCTGTCCGAAACAACTTTTGGTTTACGTTTTAGAACCGTAGCCTTTTTAATAGGGCTCGGCTCGACTGATGGTTTTTTTTTTTTCTTTATGCGGACTCGGACTCCGACTCGGAATCCCTGGCGTTTGCACCGACGTTGTTTTCTTTGTTGGCCCGGTCAAGTGATGGACTGGAGGTACCGCCTTAGGCTTCTCCCCAGTCAACCACGTTAACTCGGTCTGGCAGTCGACTGACCTGTTTGAAGGCTTCAGTATCGCGGCATAGCTCCTGGTGGTTGGTGAAGGTGTATTACCTTCAACCATCCTCCGAGCTGCCGGATAGCTCAGCCCATTCTCTGTTTTTACACGTTGAATTGATTTTTCCTTGATCCAAACAGGACAGTCTTTGGATGCGGCCATATGGTCACCCAGGCAATTGACACATTTTGCCTGGTCATGGCACACAGTGCCATCGTGACCCTTCTGACCGCACCGGAAACATGTCGTTTCGTTACGACATGAATCCTAACCATGACCGAATTTCTGGCATCGGAAACAGCGGAGCGGATTTGGTATGAACAAATCCACTGCAACGCTGAGGTATCCGACTTTCAAATTCTTGGGCGGAAACGGTGTATCAAACGTGAGGATGAACGTCCCTGTTTTTATGGACTTGTTATCCTTCTTAATCACTATCCGTCGAACGTTTAATACACCTTGGGTTTTAAGTTCCTGTGCGATTTCATCCTCATCACAATCGTCCAGATCTCTAGTACGGATCACTCCCTTACTAGAGTTGAGCGTGCGATGAGGAGAGGCTTTGATGGCGACGCCTGCTAGCGTGCTTGCACGTAGCAGATTGTCGGCATGAGCCTTCCTCACACATTCCACAAGAATATGGCCAGAGCGCAGTTTTTTTACATCCTTGACCGTGCCAGCAATCCCCATGATGCTTTTTTGTATGGCAAAAGGGGATAGCTTTGTAATGGGTTGGTCGGGTACACTAGATTCAATCATTATGAATCTAGGCCATTGTTGGGTTTGTTGAGTTTGGATTTCCGAATCGGAATCCGAGTCAGCTCTTCTTTTCTTTCCAGTTTGAGGGGGGAGGTTTATAGTATCCATATTTAGTTTTGTTTTGATTCGTCACCCTTGCTCCTCACCCACCACGGAGCCCCACATGGGGGGTGTGCAGAGCTGCGGATACCCGGCAGTTACACACCAAGGATACAAGGGTGATATACTCAAGCAATGATCTACCAAAATGGAAGATCATTACCGGATTGACCCTAGCCACCGCCTTCTAGGAGTAGTGAAAAATGTGGATCTATGTATATATATATATGTATAAATATTATTTTGTAGATAAATACATTTTTCATAGTACTACTCCTAGGGCTTGGCGTGACCAGCCGATTGATTGGACCGGGCCAGTCCAACCCCTCGTCTAGGTGAAGTCGGGGCCAAAGTGCAGTATTGGTCGACAGGAAGCCGCAGCTCCCTGAAGACCTCATGCACCAGGATCCCTTCCTCCACCGACACGAGCCGCGACTCACGGCAAACGAGTCGCCCCATTTGTCGCCTTTTACGATCTGCAAGGGGGTGCAAGGGAACTATTCTAACACGGTTCCCCACGGGGGGCCATGGAAAGAAGAGAGATTCCTCTATAGTTCCCACAGTCTGTACGATCACCTTTCTTGTAGATACATGTGCCTATATGCGTATATATGCATATATGTGTCTATATATGCGTATATCTGTGTGCATATGTGTATATATGCACATATATATATGTGTATATATGTATATATATATATGCATGTATATGCGTGCATATGTGTATATTTGCATACATATGCATATGTGCATATTTATGTGTATATACCTACGTATATACAACGTATATACAGATGTAAGCAAATACGCACTGTGCTTCCCCCGGCGGCTATGGCCGGAACTAGCTTAGTTCACCGCCTTGCCGCCAGGTGTGCTCTGCATATATACACCTTGGGCTATAGCTGGCCATCTTACTTCCTCTCAGCTAGTCGCTATAGCCGTGTCTTCGATCAACACAGTCTACCTTGCTACCTGTGATCTACCTGTGCTTCTACCTGTGTTCTACCTGCTTCTACCATCACGGTTCCCCACGGGGGGCCATGGAAAGAAGAGAGATTCCTCTATAGTTCCCACAGTCTGTACGATCACCTTTCTTGTAGATACATGTGCCTATATGCGTATATATGCATATATGTGTCTATATATATGCGTATATCTGTGTGCATATGTGTATATATGCACATATATATGTGTATATATGTATATATATATATGCATGTATATGCGTGCATATGTGTATATTTGCATACATATGCATAAGTGCATATTTATGTGTATATACCTACGTATATACAAGGTATATACAGATGTAAGCAAAAACGCACTGCGCTTCCCCCGGCGGCTATGGCCGGAACTAGCTTAGTTCACCGCCTTGCCGCCAGGTGTGCTCTGCATATATACACCTTGGGCTATAGCTGGCCATCTTACTTCCTCTCAGCAAGATGGCGGATGGCGGGAAAGCCGCCATGATTGTCGATGTGTATGTACTAGACAAGCTTTGACAGACTTTTCACAGAGACTCTTGATCCTGTCCATCTCCTAGCTGTTTCCTAGCTTATCATTATCCTGATAATTCCATGCACTTCTATATACATAGAAAAAATAGTTGCAGGATAAGTTGATTGAATTTGTTGAAACTGACACAGGAACCATATACGTGACATGCCACGTGCCTACTGCGCGTTCTGCAGCCATATACATAACGAGCCTGTCAACACAGCCTGCCAGACATGCTCGTCCGGGCGACGCGCTACACATTCAAGCACTCGATCCGTAATGTTCAAGATGGCTGAAGGCAGGAAGCCGGTGTCAGTCAAGACTGAGAAGCCGGCAGCCCAAATAACTGAAAAGGACACGATAGACATCGAGGAGCGGGAACTAACCGACCGGATCGCGGCACTGAAATGACGCAAACACCTGGCAGAGTTGGAGAAGATCGAGCATGATCTTGAAGAAGAGGTGAGGGGACTGACCACGAGGCACACGTCACGCAAGCTGAAGGATGGCTCGGCGGACAGGACAACTCACCATAGCACAAGCAGCATGCGATCCCGGGGAAGGAGCACCAGGCGACGCTCGTCTTCGCCGGAACGGAGAAGACGCCGCTATCGTCACTGAGGATCAAGCTCGTCCTCATCCGATGACCGGTCTGTCAGCCGTGAAAGAAAAGCCAGAAGTAAGTGGTCTTTACGTTGTCATGTAGAGGATGGAAAGGACATAAAAAAGCTCACCCCTTTCGAACTCATCGAGGCTACCGTTAACTGGGTGGTCGCTTCGAAAGAAACGGACGGCGAGAAACTTCTCCGCATCCTAAAGCATTTGGGATACATTGCGGGGAAGACGAAGTCGGGTACATTCATCGAAAAGACTCACGTTAATTACGACAGAGCAATCAGGAAGCTTGCCGTCCTCGATGGTTATGAGGCCTTCTCCGCGGGTAACCCCAAGGTTGCCCTAAAATATTACGCATTTGAGTACATGTGGAAGCAAGGGGGGGAGGAGGCACATCGGCATTGAGGGGGAGTCCCAGTCGCTCCAGGCGACTGTATGCCAAGGAGGGGAAGAAAGCCTGTTTTTCTTTTAATAAGGACCATGGGTGTAATGGGGTCGACCGCACATGCAACTACACATATTTATGTATATGTGGGTATGCGTGTATATATGCATACATGTGTCAATATATGCATATATATGTGTGTAAATACACATGCATACACATACACTGTGTGGGGAATATACCGCACATACACAGACATAGAAATCACACTCCACACCCACGCCCACACCCACCTCCAGTGGCCATCCTTGTGTAGACTGCTAAAACAACAACGCATCTGTCTGTGTGTACATTAGAGTAATAGCTTATACGATGTCATACATAATGATTTGTTCATATTTTTGGTTATTTCTTATTAACTATGGCGAGGATTTTGATTCTAATATAAAATACTTTAAAAAATAAACCATGGTGGTTCACCAGTAAAATTGACTAATTCCAGAATACAATCATCACAATGTTAGAGGCAAAATAAAATTATTTCTTTATTTTAATGTAGTTTTAATTGATTAATATGAAGATATTATTCACAGGAACAGTAGTGAAGAGCTACTTATGCCCATTTTAATGATATATTTTGTTACCTTCCATCCTCAATATTAAAGTAGTAGCCGACTGTGACAGCTCACCCCTATTTGTTTCTATATGTCAACTGCCTTGGTTTTTTCAATACACCTTGAGAAACCAAGACGTTTTGAATTCCTAGTCCTAGCCCTTGCCCCTACCTGTTAATGTAAAATATATGTTAGTTCAATTACATTGCATAATTAAATCAGAATCACATATAGGAAGAAAACATGTATTTGTTGTAGAATGTAAAAAGTTTTTGGACTGTACAAGGTTTGAACCCACCACACCAAACAACTTCAGATTACAAGTTCAACACCCTAACCACTAGGCCACATATAATTGGCTCTCTCAGTTCAGCCTATTTGTATATATGACATACTATATACAAAATGTATGTTTATGTATGTATTTATGTATGAATGAACTTTGTATAATTCAATCAGAAACACATATAGAAAGAAAACAAATTGTTTTCTTTATATACATACAGTGTAACTGACAAATTTCAAATGGATGCACGCAAAAGACATGCGTGTGCCTCCTCACATACGCTTAGACTGCCAAGGATATGCGTACTGCTCACATACGGTATGCATAGACACTATGTATATGGCAATGCCCTGAACTGAGACCAGTAATTACATGTGGCCTTTGTAGTCTAGTGGTGAGGGTGTTGACATTGTAATCTGGAGGTGTAGGTCTTGTGGGTTCAAACCCCATACAGTCCACTACGTGTTACATTCAACAACAAAAAGATGTTTTCCTTCTATATGTGTTTCTGATTGAATTATGCAATCTAAGTGTACTAACATATATATGGAACACCCTAACCACTAGACTACAGAGGCCACATGAGCTGGTTATCTCAGTTTGGGCTATTTGTCTATACAACGTCATATATACAAGGTATATGATGCATACAAAGCATACATACATACATACACACACATACACCTTGTATACATGACATCCTATACACAAATAGCCAGAACTGAGACAACCAGCTACATGTGACCTCTGTAGTCTAGTGGTTAAGGTGTTGAACTTGTAATCTGAAGTTGTTTGGTGATGTGGGTTCAAACCCCATACACTGATACTGTCCAAAACCTTTTTACATTCAACAACAAAAAAACGTTTTCCTTCTATGTGTTTCTGATTGAATTATGCAATGTAATCAGGAAAAACGCGAATACAGCAAATATAGTTCGGGCATTTTTAATTAAGGAAAGTTAAACGTCAGGTTATACAAATGTCAGCTCACAAATGCTTAAGAAACGAGGCTAGAGATGCTATGGCCCTACTTTCCACTTTCACATGTAGGGTGGGTGGGAGGCCAATTTAAGGCTGGTTATTGTCTCCTGGCTCCTCCGGTTGTAATGACCAAACCCCGTCGCCGTGCCGCCTTATATAGCAAAAGTCTACCCGAAAAGGTGCGCATCGGCAGTACGAGTGTACTGCGTAATACATCATCAAGTCCTGTTTACCCGATCGGGGACCAAGTTTAGAAAAGACCCGCTAGTTGGCATTTGAGTTTGTTACATAGTTCTAAAGAATTCCGCTAGTCAGCGACACAATAGACATCCTTAGTACTGGCACGCCTTGGTCTGTATTCGCGATCCTGATTACCCGCAATGCCAAAGCATTACGCACAATCAGGAAAAATGCGAACACAGCAAATATAGTTATGGCATTTTTAATTAAGGAAAGTTAAACGTCAGGTTATACAAATGTCAGCTCACAAATGCTTAAGAAACGAGGCTAGAGATGCTATGGCCACAAAATATATTGATAGCATCTCGGAGCCGAGACCGTAGGTTTGCGGGGGACATAGGCATGCAGTGCGTATGACTCCCAATGTCTGAGGTCTCTGATCTCCTGGAGGGAGGCTCCAAGGCGGGCACAGGCTTGTGCGCCGCCTCTGTGAAGGCTGTGAGGTGTCATGGCTCCAGGCACTCTACGGCCCAGGGCGGAGCGAGCATATGTAGAACCTTGGTAGCCCTCCTTGGTGTGATGGGCGCCCCATGGGCATCCAGAAAGGCAGGGCCTTCTGAGTGCGGTATTACAATGTTGACAGTACCTTGAATCAGGTATGGCAGGGACATGAATGTCCATGTATTCCACGTAAGCCCTTTTGACAAATTGGATTAGCCTACGATGATGTCTTTTGGTGTAACCTGTGGCAAAGAAGGCAAGTATTAATTTTTGCCACAGATTATATGTATGACACCGACGCGCGTGTTGCGGGTCCTTGCTTTCGTCAATCGTCAGAGAATCTAATGTCGTGCCAGCGAACCGGCGCACGTGTTGCGGCTCCTTGCTTTGTCGATCGCCGGAGAATTTGATATTACACCGCGACCTGGCTCCCATGTTATCGGCTCCTTGCTCGTGCTACAGTAATTCCCATGCTTAAGGCTTGATAACATCTCCTGGCGCGTGTGTCGCCGGCTCCTTGCTTCGTCGATCGCCGAAGAATTTTAATGTCGTGCCGGCGAACCGGCGCGTGTGTTGCCGGTTCCCTGCTACGTCGATCGCCGGAGAATTTAATGTTGTCCCGGCGGGCTGGCACGCGTATAAGCGAGTTCAGCATCTCGGGCACGCGGTGGTTGATGGGAAGTCATAGGGATAAACAAACCCACGTGCAAGACTACGTGCAGTGCAAAACGTTAGTTTTATTCAAAATTAATAGAAATCCAGAACCCTAACTTTGCCTAACTATCTCAATCTAATATAATCTTGGTAAACATGTTTTCTATATGTGTGCCAAACGAATTGTCTCTAGGTGGTTTGGTTTTAGAGATATTTCACTTTTTTCTGTAAGAAGATTGCTCACTGCCATTGACAATGCACTGAGTTTGCGCTCAAACTTAGCTTTGTTTATCCCGACGCAGACGACCGGAAGTCGGTCTCGCACATGCGTGCGGCCAATGCTGAACTCGCTTATTGCCGGCTCCTTGCTTCGTCAATCGCCGTAGAAATTTAACGTCGTGCCGGAGAGCGTATTCCCATGCTCAAGGCTTGATAACGTCTCCTGGCTCCTCCAGTCAGGCCGGCTGCAGTGAATCCCAATTTAAGGCTGGTTATTGTCTCCTGGCTCCTCCGGTCATAATGCCCAAACCCCAATCAATCAATTGGGGTGTTCGTAACCTTACAACGGTTACAGGTCGCAGAACTGCAACATTGGGTAGAGTGGCTCCGATAAATCGGCCCAATCTGTGGTTGAAGACTTGTCTTCGTAGAGGGAGTGTTGTGAAGGCTGGGGACATCCTTCACGACGTAGTGACAACGGGGCGCCGGGTGGCAGCGGATCTCTCCGTGCCGGTATGTAGTTGAGTTGTAGGTGTGTGTAGTGTAGTGTAGCACTTGAATCCGGTCAGCAGGGGTTTGAGGAAGGCGGGCAAAGTTGGGAGCAGTGGCCGTTCCAGCAACAAGAACCAGACAGAGAAATCGTAACAGGTGAAGGGCCCCACCCAGGAACACAACAACCCTGGTCAGGGGAAGAAGTGTGCCTGGGAGAAATCGAATGTGCAGAATCTAGGAAAGAGAAATGAGGAGAGTTGTGTCAAAGGACTGTGTCTATCTGTCCTACGGTGACCATCCAGCGAGCCATAGACACGGACAGAGTAAGAGTAGAAAGTGAAAATGCTGGCGGGCACCCCCTCCTGGAACTCTTTTCAGACATATCAAGGAGGTGCTAGGCCGGCAGAGAGGTGATAGAGAGAGGTGTGGACGAAGTGCGGTCCGGACAGCAAGTGACCAAACCCCGTCGTCGCGCCGCCTTATATAGCAAAAGTCTACCCGAAAAGGTGCGCATCGGCAGTACGAGTGTACTGCAGAATACGTCATCAAGTCCTGTTTACCCGATCGGCGACCAGGCTTAGAAAAGACCCGCTAGTTGGCATTTGAGTTTGTTACATAGTTCTAAAGAATTTCGCTAGTCGGCGACACAATAAATGTCCTTAGTACTGGCACGCCTTGGTCTGTATTCGCGATCCTGATTACCCGCAATGCCAAAGCATTACGCACAATTGTACTGACATATTTTACCTTAAAGCAAATATAAAATCCTGTTTGAACTACTCTAAAGAAAATACCTCAGTTTTACTTTTACTCTCCCTTCTCTCCACTCACCCAACCATCTTCACAACAACAGCTGTCACATAACCAATCTAGGTCACTCTACACCACCAAGTGGAAAAGTTCAGTACCACCCTGTGGCACAAATTAGAACTATTCCGAGTTCATTTGTTTACCCGACCACCTATACCTTTTCCCTTTACGTCATTGGTTTGATGCGACCGGGGTTCGAACCCGTGGGTAGTGAGCTTTGGGTGAGAGTGAGGGCTCGGTGATAGCGGTATGGCATTTGTATCAGAATGGGCAGGGATTCGGCCAAGCTGTAACAAATAATTAGTAAGTGCACCAGGGACCAGATGGGATGGCCGAATGAGTTGAGTGTCCGTCTCCTCTTTTGGGAGATCGGAAGATCCGAACCCATGGGTTTGTGGGTTCAGACCCTGGTTGAGTCAAACCAATGACTTAAAAATTAATACGTTTCGCTTCCTAGCAGGCACTCGGCATTATTAGGACAGGGCAAGGACTGGTTGGCTCAAGGTCAGGATAATGTGACTGAGTGGGATATCCGGTCATGGTGCTGTGGCCTCGTCGCAGCACTATAAAGTCACCATGAGTACAAACTGTCACAAGTCGGTACCTGTATTGATATTACCTTAGACGTTGCTAGGATGTAAAACAACAAACAAACAAAATGCACAGGTATCCTATGTCAGGTATGTCATATGTAGGGTAAGATGAAAGCAAGTGGTTTAAGTTTGAACAAATATGATGCATGCTCTCATTGGGTTATGCCAAATAGTCCAATGAAAATATCAAATTTTCTAAACGAAAACAATTCTCTGGATATAATTCTACATCTCTAGCTTGGATACTGATGCACTTATTAAACATGTATCGCCACGTAGAAGGGAATGCTGATGCAATTTAATAGAACCTGTTACTGCAGAAGCCTATGTCGTTTTGGTGTGCTTACCAAAATTAATTTTTGCATGTTTGCACTTCAAATATTTCAAAAGTCAGCCAGTTAAGATCAAAGTTACTTCAAACTAAAGTCAGGTAGATTATAACAATCAACGTAATATACTTATCTCAGAAAATGACAGAAATTCAAAACCATCGGACTATGCAACTTTAAATATTTAAGTTTTGGTTGCATTTGTTGATTAAGTAGAGGAACGGGTCTTGCTCATTGCACTGTTTTATGCACTATCCTGGCAATGCCAAATGCTGCTGGTTGGGTAGCGACACCTATGAATATTAAAGAAGGGTTCATGTGCAAAAACCGACAACAATTATTTTCTGTCAAATAGAATTTGTTGTCAATAGAATATAAAAGTGGTAGTCATGGTTTCATTCCGACACTTGTCACCTTTTGCGCCTGAGCCCTTGTTTATTTTTATTAAATTAAAAAAACCTTTGCGTCATTCGGTTGAGGCTCGAACCCATAAGCTGCTACCTATATCTGGGTGACAGTTAAGCCGACTCATAGGAGAAGCTGTTGTATCAAGTATTATCGTTATTACATTTCTTGATTAAGCAGCGGAAATATTAATCATGGACAGTTTGACTTCCTCATTTCACTGCTCCTTGCCCCCGATCTCAGTTATGCCAAGCACCAGGCTAGGTAGCGACAAGTATAAAACTTTAAGTCATTGGTTTGACTCGGCTGTAATTTGAACCCCTTGGACTCGAATCCTATGACCGGCCACACAGGAAAAAGGCACTCAACTCATTCGGCATCCCATCGAGAAGTGGAATGTGACTTGGCATATCAGGCTTACATCATTTGAAGATCGGTGAATATAATGTGTGGCTTAAAGCTACATAGTCCGGCATTATTATAATAGGGCAAGGACTGGTTGGCTCAAGGTCAGGATGTGACTGAGTGGGATATAAGGTCATGGTGCTGATGGTCTGGTCTCCCATTGGAGCAGCACTATAAAGTTGCCATGAGTGTGCACTGTCACAAGTCAGCATCCGTCCTGATATGACCTTAGATGTTGCCAGGACGTAAACCTCCACCAACCAACTGAGACAGGATGCCAAACAGAAAAACCCATTAGAAAAAGAATTGGAAGGCTAGGTAAAGGAACCACTGCATGTAGACAATTTACGAAGTAAAATATATTCTTCACATACATATTTATATTTACCCTCTACTTTTGAATAATGAATTGATTAAATAATGCAGATTAATAAACATTAAAGCTTGAATGTCAATTGTCAGCAGCCATTGTAATATATGCATAATAGACATCCAGGCACGAGTGGAGAACAAAGGAATATGTCAAATGAGATGATGTCAGAGAAAAGGGTGCAGGCGGTTCAGGACCCTGGACGGTGAATAAAGCATTCAGTATCCAGAAGTCAAAGTGTTCAGACGTCGTACTTTCACATGGTGACAGATAAGGACGATGCCGCCTGCTAACACGCTACCGGGCCTCAGGCCGCCAGGACAGCTCATCCTATGCAACAACACACGATCGAACTGGAAAACATGGATCAGAGCATATGACATATATGCCACAGCTGCAGGAGTCGTAATGAAGACAGAACGAGTGTAATGATGTATCTTTCTTCATGTCATGGGCGAAGAAGCTCAAAAGGTTTTCGCCAACATGTCCATCGCGCTCCCTGAGAGAGACAAGATCGGACCGCTCACGGAAGCATTTCAAGCATATTGTACTGGTAAATGTAATTTGATAATAACACCATTTCAATTATTATAATCAAGACACAGAAAATATGTCCATGTATATCACGGCACTTAGAGACAGAGTTAAAGATTGTTAGTATGGACCAGTGGAAGAATCGCTTTTGCATGATCGGTTGGTGGCTGGTTTCAAGAACGTTAATTTGAGGAACAAAATGCTTCAGACAGCCGATCTTACGCTTGAAAAATCCATAAACATGTGCGAGCTCAGTGAGTTCAGTTCCGATTGAGCGATGGAGGACAATAAATCGGGTTTAGAAGTTAAGGAAATCGATTTTCTGAATAGATATACAACTGTGCGTACCGATGCACCGGTGGTTCGTCCATCTGGGCCGCCATCTTGGAAGTTGCCATCTTGTAAAGCTGGGAGCACCGGTGCAGGCGAATTCAAGGTTCAGAACTGTGGCTATGAACACTGCCAGGGAGTCTGTCTGGCCAGGGGCAAGACATGCATTGCCTGCAAGAAGGTTGGGCACTTCGAGTAAGTTTGCCTGAGCAAACTTGGCAGTCAATGAGTTGACCGTGGAAGAACCCTACCCTCACAATGCTGAACAAGACCCAGATCCGGCGGAAGTCCATGTGTTGATGACGGATCTGTTTGTCGGTGCCGTCGACCGCAGCACCGAACGAGATGCCAAACTCTGCTATGCAACCATCCGAGTGAACGGTCATCCAGTCAAGTTCAAGCTCGACACAGGATCAGAGGCGAATGTTCTTCCAAGGAATGTCTTTGACAGGGTAGCACCAGGGCGGCTGGTGAACACCCGGTGCTTGCTCATGATAGTTCATTATTGAGCATGTTTAACACTCCATGGAGCCGGTACAGGTACACCCGTCTGCCTTTTGACATCAAAACAGCCTGTGATATTTTTATTCAGGAAATGCAATGTGTCATGGATGACCTACCCGGTATCGGTATAGTAATGGACAACAGTTTGGTATTTGGGTCAACCGTGGAGGAACGCAATGACAGACTGAAAGCAGTGCTGGACCGAGCTAGGTCGGTAAATCTTAAGTTAAACGAGTCAAAATCTTTGATATGCAAAACTACAGTAAAGTATGTAGGTCATCAACTTACCCAACAAAGTGTAAAGCCAGATCCAGACAGAATACAGGCGATTGTAGACATGCCAGAGCCGTGCGACAAACAAGGCATCCAAAGGTTCTTGGGCATGGTTGGGTATGTGCTCAAGTTCATACAGAATATGT
Source organism: Branchipolynoe longqiensis (assembly GCA_030323885.1). Lineage (NCBI taxonomy): Eukaryota > Metazoa > Annelida > Polychaeta > Phyllodocida > Polynoidae > Branchipolynoe > Branchipolynoe longqiensis. The sequence goes on along the minus strand of CM059196.1, from coordinate 15,135,359 downwards.
CCGAGATCGCCAAACCCCTGCATATGCTCCTTGCTAAGGATGTCGTGTGGCACTGGCAAACCGAACAACAAATTGTCCACGTTAGCACTAACATGGGTAATTCGCAGCAGGACGTGGGGTGGTGGACTCTCAAGCTTCACAATGACCGAACCGCCACCTGCCGATTTACGGACTGACTAACCCCGCTCGGATCGCCCCTAGCGCGACTCCACCAGTACCCCAGTGCCCGACCCTGTCACCACCTATCGCATTGACTTAGCATCATACGAAACCATACTTAAAAAGAAGAAAACAACGGACTACTACAAGCGCCCAGAGGAATACGGGGGATATGATTACGGCAACCGCACCGAGTTCTCCACGGCTACAGACAGCCGCCCTGCCATCAATGGAACTGGGGCAACGACTGCGGTCATTCATCAAAACACGGGACACTACCCAACCGTTACTGCCACGTTTGTGCATGGTGCGCAAATAGACACCGGAAATCGAACCCCCACCGTGAGAACGAATGCAACAACAAAAAACGAGCCCTAGAGAAGAAACAAGCAGCCGAATCAGAAACCTCAAGCAACAACAACGCAGCATGGTCGGGTTTTCAGTAAATCGGCTGGCGGCACCAACGCGAGTACCCTATGATGGTACTGAGCTTCCGTCCGAAGACAGTAATAGCGACAACACACACGGTGAGTGACCAATTATTAAACCCGAGATTCTTCAAACTTGCCTGGGTATTTCACCCACCACCGGCCCCCTCACACCCCCTACCGCCTCCCCGCTCCACGCGTCCCACCCCGCGCACGCGCCTACCCACGCCACTCCTGACCCACTTAACGCCATGTGCTCAGCCCCCGCCAACAGCTCCCCTCCATGACTAAGTAGGTCACCCATACCCAGGCAGCTGCTCACACCGGCCAGGCAGCGGTCGCACCCCCACCGCCCGCCACACCCACCACTGTACCCAACCCAATGCTGACCCAGTTAACAGCACATGCTCACGGGAATCTCCCAACGCCCAAGAACTCACAGGGGCGCCGGGCCGCCCGCCCACCTGTCCTGGTCGCCCGAGTACCCGTGCCATCAGACCTAATAATAAATAAGTGGAGGCACTACCTCGCAGGCTACCATGACCAACAGCTACTCGAATACCTCGAGTTTGGATGGCCGGCGGACTTCACAGGGGACCAGCCTCCAATTCCCTCGATCAGCAACCACAAAGAGGACCCAGCTCATCTGACTTGGATAGAGAGATACGTGCATACCGAGGTGGGACACGGTGCACTTCTCGGTCCATTTGAGAGCCCACCCTTCACCCCCTGGGCGCAGACCAGCCCCATGATGACCCACTCCAAAAAGAACACCAACGAGAGGCGGGTCATTGTGGACCTCAGTTACCCCAAGGGCCTCCCATCGAGACCTCCAGAGGCTGGTCAGCAGGGTCCAACATGTAGCCCACTGTGTCCAGCCCGCATGACGGTTCATGAGTAGGATACTCACAGCTCTCCACGAGGCTCCGCCCACGGGCAAGCACACTGTCCCTAGGGAGCTGGGAATGGATATTGCCTGGTTCCTCAGGTACGCCGAGACCACGAACGGCATCGTCCTCCTCCACCCCAAACCAGCCGAGGAATGGACCATCGAGTGCAACTCCACACTAAAAGGGGGCGGGGTGTATTCCGCCAAGGGCTACTTCTTGGAGAAGTACCCCCATGCCCTGAACGATCACGCCTACAACATCAACCAGCTAGAAGCCATTAATTTGGTCGTCGCCCACAACTACCTTGCACCCTCCGATCCCCTACACCGTCGTGGTCAACACCAACAACCAGGCCTCCTAGGTGGTCTATCTTTGGGCGCCGGTCACGACCCAGTCCTATGTGCCTGCGCCCGCGAGGTCTGGAGGTTCGCCGCCAACAACAGCTGCCTGGTCAAAGTAGTGCACAAGCCGGGGAAGGAACTGGTGCTCGCTGACATGCTCAGCAGGCGCCACAATGACCCCGCAGCCGACATACGGGCCCGCATCATGTGCATGGAGTGAGGCATCAAACGCATCAAAGTACACCACCGCCTAGACGAATATGGACCCCCACTTTAGACCTGTCCCCCTGGGAAGCTCGTATATTTGCCCCTCTCTTCCCCGGTGACCCGAACGATGACCGGAAGCACATCTTAAAGCTGCTCGACGCCGGACTCTCCGCTGGAACCTGAAGGAACAAGCAACTACAGTCGAAGAAATACACAGACTTCGCCAGAATGAGGAGATTCAACCCCCGGAAGCCCACCCAGATTGACATCATGGCCTTCATCGCCCACCTCGACAGGACGCTCAAGTCCCCCGGCGCTGTACTCAGTTACCTGAGCAGAGCCCGGACCTGGACTAGGCTGATCGGTGGCGCCCCCGAGGGATTCGACACCTATCCGGTACAGTTGGTTAAGAGGGGAGTGAGCCGGACATCGACATGGTCCATCTCGAGAATGTTGTACGATACTTCAAGGCCGGGGGCTCTGCTGCGCTGGTCCTCACCGCTGCTACCCTCATGATGTTCTTCACCCTCCTACGGCAGAGCAACGTGGTCGTCCCCAACAGCCGCTCAACACGCCACACGCTCAGACGACACGACATCACCAATGAGGCGGGCGGACTTCGCATACACGTACGTTCCACCAAGGCTTCCAAATCCCGAGCCGACCAATATGCCATACGACTACACATCATCCCCAACTCGCCGTGCTGCCCGGTCAACGCGTGGCGTCGCTACGCCGATGCAAACCCAAGGGACCCCTCCGATGTCGCGTTCGCCAGCCCAGACGGATGCCCCTTGACCACCACTATTCTGACCACCGCCATTCGCAGGGCCCTCCAGGCCCACCGCCACCCTGCCCCGACGTCCTTTACCTTGCACAGCATCCGCAGAGGAGGAGCCCAGGCCTGCATGCAGGCCGGGGTCCCGGCCGACGACGTGCGGGAGCTCGGTGCCTGGAGATCTGATGCCATCTACACTTACGTACCTAAAAAAGGATTCTCGGTGGCCACTCGGGCACACTCTACCTTATTTGGTTGAGATTGCCAAGATTCCAGTTGTCCGTGTTTCTTGAGTCTGTAAATGTCCGCCTGGTCTGAATAAATGCAAATTATACCACACCTGTCTCGTTGTGAATTGCATACAACAAACTTAAAGAAATGTTGAGAACTGCTTCTGTATTGGCATACTATAATGTTGAGAAACCCATTGTCATTCAGGTAGACAGTTGTCAGTCACGTATAGGTGCTGTGTTAATGCAGGAAAACAAACCAATCGCACTTGCATCTTGTGCGCTCAACTCAGCGCAGTGTGGCTATGCCACTGTCAAAAAAGAAATGCTTACTATATCTTTGGCAAAGAAGCTCAAATTCAAACTGACCACAAACCGTTGGTGGTGATAATGCAAAAACCAATACATAAACTGTCAGCATGGATGCAAAGAATACAAATGCGATTACAGAATTACAACATACAGTTGTGTCATGTTAAGGGTTCTCTACTACTAATGTTCTTTGCAGACACGTTGTCCAGAGCACACAGTCCCAATGTAGGTCAAACTAACCCATTTTCATCACCCCCATGACACTCAGTGTCATGCAGTGGACATCCAATCATCCAGTCTGTTAAGTAAAATTGTCAAAGAGTATGAAAATGATGTATCAATGTCCATGTTAATAACACATATTGAGAATGGTTGGGACACAACACACATACAGAGACCGCCATGTCTACAACAATACATTCCACACAAAGACAAACTAACAGTAGAAAACAACTTAGTGATGAAATGCATTCGGGTTGTGGTACCTCCAAAGTTCTGTGGTGAAATGATTGAGGCGTTGCACGGGACACACTTGGGTATCACTAAGTCCAAGAGGTTAGCACATGACTGCATGTTCTTGCCTAACATCAATAAACAAATTGAGGAAAAAGTCAGTCGGTGTGACACATGCCAAAATAACCGAAAGAATTTGCATAACGATCCAGTGATAAACCACCTGATAGTGTGTCAACCTTACGAAAAAATAGGGGCGGATTTATTTGAAATAAATCATGAGAATTACCTAATAACCGTAGATTACTACACTAAATATCCTGAGGTAACTTTGTTGAAAGATACGGCGAGGCCATGAAGGAAAACTTCACTAGGCATGGTATTCCAAACCAGGTGATGTCCACCTGTGAAGGTGTCAGTCATCCTATCGATCCTGCTCAGTCGACCCATTTGCAGTTTGGGCTATTTTCAATTCCAACCAGTGGTCCACAACTGGTTCATTAAAGGGTGTGGTGTGTGTTGTCCTGTATGTGGGAAAGTGCTTATAAAAGACCCCTTGCTGCTGCTTTTCGGAAGGAGTAGCCTATGTGGCGGGAGTGGGTTTCCTCCAAAGAAATGTCCACCTGTGAAGGTGTCAGTCATCCTATCGATCCTGCTCAGTGGACCCATTTGCAGTTTGGGCTATTTTCCATTCCAACCAGTGGTCGACAACTGGTTCATTAAAGGGTGTGGTATGTGTTGTCCTGTATGTGGGAAAGAGCTTATAAAAGACCCATTGCTGCTGCTTTTTGGAAACAGTAGCCTATGTGGCAGCAGTGGGTTACCTCCAAAGAAATGTCAAAATGACCATATGTTTGACATCCAATAACCGATGCTCAATAAATCAATCTGCTCTTGAGGCATTATTAAGTAAAACAAGCCTTACTTTTTATTTCTCCTTCAACCCAATCCAGGGCACAGGCCTCAACATGTCCATTGTCAGGATACATTAGACCACCATCGTATTTAACAAGTTTGCTTTGTGTTTGTAGAGAATTCCTGACCAGATCACTGAATGTTTCGGACTTCGTCTCGCTTGGCATGTTCTACCTGATGATGCTGGCTCTGAGCCTGTACACATCGATAAAGAACAAGATCATTACTGTCATATTTAATAACAAGCCTCTGTTGTGTTTGTAGAGAATTCCTGACGCGATCACTGAATGTTTGGGGCCTTGTCTCGCTCATCATGTTCTATCTGATGACGCTTGCTGTGGGCGTGTATGCGTCGATAAAGAACAAGACCTTCAGGGGACACAATGTCGAACGCGTCATGCTGGCTGGCAGAAACATAGGACCAGTGGTCGGAGTGTTCACAATGACAGGTCAGCCAGTCTGCACACACTCTGTCTGCTTTACTCTTTAAGGTCTCAGTCACACTATGGCTTGCGATCACTTTGTGACCTAAAGCTGGTGACCTCGTTGTGACTAAAGCAAATAAAAGGTGGCCGGTGACCAGTTGCAAGCGCTGAAAATGGTTGTGCAACCTCCAGGTGACTGTTTTGGGTGCAAGGAAGTTTGTGGTGCAGCATCTGCAACCTCCTTGCAATCAAAGTGGTCAGCGATTGTTCACTGAGCGGATGCTGACCTGCTTGATGTATTCCTGTAGTGGACAATTTTAGTGTTGTGTCATAAATGGATAATTCTCTGAAACTGGGCACTAAAATGTGATATGGCAACCAAAAGTGAAAACATTCCACATAATAGCAGAAAGCATTCCAAATTTATAACAGAAAACATTCCTAATAAAGTATAACCCTGTTAAACCAAGGTCGGTTAAACCAAACGATCGGTTCATCCAAACTTTTTTTGGAAGCCCGGCAAAATACTACCATTTATATTCACACATCTAGCCTCCTCCAGTAGTTGTGTCAAACCACATTCTTGTAAATTCACAATTATTCCGTATATGCAGTACCAATGGATAAGTGTGTGCACCAGTATCTAAGTCTGATATGTAGGATCAAATCTAGATAACGGTCTTAGTTTTGAAATATATTGATATTGTAATAGTCTGCACTGACCACTCAGGCAACGAGACTCATAGACAGGTAGGCATGGGTAGTGTGGTGACTTCAAGGAGCCAAGGTGGTGTAATAGTTGGCACACTGGCCCAGAATGAAAGAGATGTCGGTTCGATTCCAGCTGTTGGCACAATATTTCCCATTTTCATCACCCCCATGACACTGGTTCCTTGACCAGGATCCTGTACAAGCTACATGCTGTATAGTTGTTGAACCTACCCTGTGTATATATATGTAAGTGCATTGCCTGTATGTAATTGTAAGCATTAAAATAGTTCCAATTCCAGGGGGACGAGTGTAGTAATTTGCACTGACCTCTAAGGCAAGGAGCCACATATACATGTAGGTGTGGCTAGGGTGGTGACATCGAGGAGTCTAGGTGGTCAAATGGTTAGCACACTGGCCTGGAATGCAAGAGATGTGTGTTCGATTCCTGCTCTAAGTGCAATATTTCCCATTTTCATCACCCCTACAACAATATTGTTGCACCTAGGCTCCCTGATGTGCTTTTGTCTTGTGAGATTTTGCCTATTTTGCTTTGCGGGGGTGATGGAAGTGAAAAATATTGTGCCTAGAGCAGGAATCAAACCCATATCTTATCCATTACACCACCTAGGCTCCCTGATGTCAGCACACTACCCACGCTTATTGGTCTATGTGGTTCCTTGCCTGAAAGGTCAGCGCAGACTACTACAATATCATCGGACAATGCAACTTTAACACGTGTGCAGTAGTGTGTGTCATTTGCATTGAACCGGTTGTGATTTGTTTCAGCCACATGGGTGGGAGGAGGCTTCATAAATGGAACAGCCGAGTATGTCTTCACCCCTGGCTATGGCTTGGCCTGGACACAGGCAGTCTGGGCCTACAGTCTCAGCTTGATCGTCAGTAAGTACAACTACCACATGTACAAGGCTCTCACTCTTACCTTGTGCACCGACAAAATGTCAAAAGAGAAAAGGTCACAAGAGTAACGATCACAAAAGAAAAGGTCACAAAAGAAAAGGTCATAAGAGAAAAAGTCAGAAGACAAAAGGTCACAAGACAAAATATCACAAGACAAAAGGTCACGAGCCAAAAGGTCACAAGAAAAAAGGTCACAATACACAAGGTCACAAGACAAAAGCTCACAAGATAAAATCTAACAAGACAAAAGCTCACAGAACAACAATTCACAAGACAAAAGCTGGCACCGTTAATGAAGAAAGAGACAAAAGCTTTTGTATTATTTACATATAGATATAAATGGCACAGGCTGGACTATTTTGAAATGTATTTCTCACAGGATGGGTCAGAGGTTTTTCTTTGTTTTCCATTAAAACAAAACAAGAAAATTCACCCCGATTGTGAACTTTCAAAATGACATAACTTTCTTCATATTTGTCTTAGAATCAAAATTTAAAGATCATTTTAATAGTAATTAACAATTCTTTCTAATGAACCCGATGCGGTGGTAGACCGCAGGCTTCCTGTGTAGAAGGTCGGAAGGTAGAATCCCGGGTGAGTCAAACCAATGATTTACTATATGTATACTTGTCGCTATCTAGCCTGGCACTTGGCATTATTATATACGGCAAGGACTGGTTAGCTCAGTGTGAGGATAATGTGACTATGGAATATCAGGTCATGGTGCCGGCAGCCTCAACTCCTATTGGGGCAGCACTATAAAATCACAATAAGTGTGCACTGTCACAAGCCGGTACCTGTCCTGATATGACCTTAGATGTTGCTAGGAGGTAATACCACAACAAACAAACTTTACCAGGTGTCTATTTTAAAATGATGGTGTTAAAGTCACAGTCCGATGGTTTTGAGTTTGTCATTTTCTGAGATAAATATTAGGGTTTTGGTGTTTTTTTTTTGTACATTAGCCAGCATTGAAAACAAGCCTGGGTAGCTGGATTTATGTGCTATGGACAGTATAAATACAGCCTCAATAACAAAAACTTTAAAAAAGCATTAGTTGTTTAAGATGGGGGAATTTCAGTCGCAGACGACTGGTCTTCCTCATCCAACTGCTCCTTACCCTATCCTAATAATGCCGAGAGTCTGGCTAGGAAGCGACATGTATCAATTTTTAGGTCATTGGTTTGACTTGACCAGGATTCGAACCCACGATCCCACGATCTACCAACACGGGAGATGGACACTCTAACTCATTCGGCCATCCCATCTTTCTTACTTACTTATGCCTACCGCCCACCTTGGGCATAGGCCACAAACAAACGCTCTCCAGTTATCCTGGTCCTGGGCCATCTTCTCCAGCAGTCTCCATGTATGGCCAGACCTCTTCCCATCTGCCTTCAAGTCACGGCGCCAGCTGTTTCTTGGCCTGCCTCTCTTCCTTTTCCCCTGTGGATTCCAGGAGAGGGCATGTCTTGCGGTGTTGGATGCAGGCTTGCAAAGGGTATGGCCAACCCATCTCCAGCGTCTCCAAAGGATCTCCTCCTCAACAGGCTGCTGTCCTGTTCGCTGCCACAGCTCCAGGTTACTGATGGTGTTTGGCCAGCGTACTCTTAGGATTCGTCTGAGACAGGTGTTGATAAAAGACTGGATTTTCTTCATGGTGGTGACCGTTGTTCTCCAAGTCTCTGCACCATACAGAAGAACAGGCTTTACCATGGAGCAAAAGATCATGATCTTGGTGTTCCTAGGCAGCTCCGAGGATCCCCAGACATTCTTTAGCTGATGGAAAGCTGCCCTTGCCGTTCCAATCTGAACCCTCACATCAGCATCTGTCCCTCCCAGCCTGTTGACCACACTTCCAAGATAGGTGAAGCTTTCCACTTCCTCTAGTGCTTCTCCCTCTAGTCTGATGGGGGCTGTGTTGTTATTGTTAATTTTGAGGATTTTGCTCTTCCCTTTGTGTATAGTGAGGCCAAGGCATGCTGAGTGAGTTGCGATGATAGTGGTCTTCTCCTGCATTTGTTGCTGGTTGTGGGAAAGAAGTGCCAGGTCATCAGCAAAGTCGAGGTCATCCAACTGCGTCCAAGGTGTCCATTGGATGCCATTCCTCTTTTGGGCAGTTGATGTCCTCATTACCCAATCTATCACCAACAGGAAAAGGAAGGGTGACACTAGGCATCCCTGCCTAACTCCTGTTCGCACTTGGAAGGCCTCAGTAAGCTGCTGGCCATGAACCACTCTGCAGGTCATTCCCTCATATGAGTTCCTGATTATGTTAATGATCATTGCTGGTACCGCATAGTGTCTCAACAGTCTCCAGATGGTCTGCCTATCCACACTGTCAAGCGCCTTCTCATAGTCAATAAAATTGACATAGAGAGGTGAGTTCCACTGCAAGGACTGTTCCAGGATGATCCGCAGGGTTGTTATCTGGTAAGTGCAGGATCTGCTCTTCCTGAAACCAGCTTGTTGATCTCGGAGATGTGGGTCGACCACATCTTTCATCCTGCTTAGGAGGACTCTATTGAAGACCTTGCCTGGGGTTGACAGCAGTGTTATCCCCCTGTAGTTGGAGCAGGAACTAAGGTCACCCTTCTTTGGGAGCTTGATAAGGTAACCCTCCTTCCACTCTGATGGAATGTCTTCCTCCTCCCAGATATTTTGGAATAGGGGATAGAACATTTCCACAGTGGTCACTTCATCCGCTTTCAAAGCTTCTGCAGGAATGGTGTCTGGCCCGGCTGACTTGCCATTTCTCAGTAGCTTGATGGCCCTATACATCTCTTCCTACGATGGAATGTCACATATGATAGGGAGATCAAAGTTGGCTGGTTGGATATCGACTGGGTTTGATGGAGAAGGTCTGTTCAAAAGATCCTCAAAATGTTCTGCCCATCTACGCTTTTGCTGTTCTATCCCTGGAATCGTTTTCCCTTCTCTGTCCCTCACTGGCCTCTCTGGTTGGCTGAATTTACCTGAGAGCTTTTTGATGTTGGCATACAGCTCACTCATGTTACCCTTTTGAGCCGCATCTTCTGCCTCTGCTGCCAGTGCCTCCATGTAATTTCTCTTGTCTGCCCTTATATTCTCTTTACTATTCTATTTGCTTCAGAGTACTGCTCTAGGGCCTTGGCTTTTCTAGCACATGTGCGGCTGCAATTTATTTCTGCCTTCTTCCTTTTCCTCTCCTGGATTTTTTCTAGGGTCCCTGCTGTAATCCATTCTTTTTGCCCCTGCTTCTTGTTACCCAGCACTTCCTGACATGTTGATGCTACTGCCTCTTTAATGCTCTGCCACTTTTCCTCCATGGTCTCTCTCTCAATCTGCTGTTGCAGGATCTGGGCCTTTTTTGAGTCTGGCTGTTTCTTTCAGAGCAGTGATGTTGTACCTCTGGCATTGGCTGGTTTGCCCTGTCCAGTTTTCCCTCAGCTTGAGCTTCATGCGGGCTACCAGGAGATGGTGGTCCGATGCAACATCCGCTACCCTTCTGACCCGTACTTCTTCAAGAGATCTTCTGAACTTTTTCCCGATGCAGACATGGTCGATCTGGATTTCCGTCCTCAGGTTTGGTGACACCCAGGTAGCCTTATGTATCCGTTTGTGTTGGAAGAAGCTCCCATCGATGACCAGGCTCGTAGTGGCACACAGGTTGGCAAATCTCTCCCCATTCTCATTCATCTCCCCCAAGCCTTTTTTTCCCATTACCTCCTCGTACCCCTGGTTGTTGCTGCCGATCTTGGCGTTGAAGTCACCCATGGTGATGATGATGTTTCGTCTTGGGCGTGCCTGGATGATGGTCATTAGCCTGTTGTAGAAAACCTCTTTGGTGTCCTCGTCGCTCTCATTGGTCGGGGCATAGCATTGGATGATATCCATGTTGATCCTCCTGTTCGTCATGCGGAAGCAAGCAGTGAGGATCCGTGGGCCATGTGCCTCCCATCCAATGAGAGCTCTCTGTGCCATCTTTGTCAACATCAAGGCCACTCCCTGGTTGTGCACCGCATTTGCTTCCTCGTGGCCGGAGAACAGCAGCAGTTCCCCTGTGGCTAGTTTCTGCTGACCAGAGCCTGTCCACCGAGACTCACTGATTCCCAGAAGATCGAGATTGTAATGTCTCATCTCAGCTGCCACTTGAGCTGTTTTGCCAGCTTCAAACATCCATCCCATCTGGTTGATCGCTATTATCCTGTTCTATTAACAATTGGACTTTTCTTATACCTCAGGTGGCATTTTCTTTGCCAAAACGATGCGGGAGGCTTGCTATGTGACGATGCTCGACCCCTTTAAGGTGCGGTATGGCCACCTGGTGGCCTCGGTCATGTACATACCCGCCATGTTGGGAGAACTGTTCTGGACTGCGGCCATCTTGTCTGCACTTGGTAAGAACTAGATAAAAGATTCACCCCTTACTTGCAGTACATGTGTGAAAGACAATGTAGTCTAAATACTGGCGAAAATAGCTTTAGTATGGAACAGGAAGTAGAATGCTTGGCTCCAGTATCAAATGGGTACTTATATCGGCACAGAGTTGGTGAAATTAGAAAGAATGCAAAAAGACAAGATGGCGGTCATAGAACACCATCGATTTCACCTTTAAATTCTATTACACTATATGTTTTATTATATTTTTCAACTCAAAGGTAACAGGGAAATGTGAAGGAATAAATAAAGAAGTTTCGATTCTTAGGTTGTGAATTTAGGCTCTCATTTCATTTCCCCGCTTTTTCGACAGCTTTTATATAGGGTTGGTATTCACCCGTGTACTGGAAGTATGGGGTGAATCTGTTATCTAGGTAAGAACCAGCTTTGAATCAAATATATTCACTCAATGTTTGTTTGTTTGTTTAACGACACCCCAGCACAAAAAGTAAACATCGGCTTTTGGGGGTCATACAGTGGTTAAACATATTGCACTAAAAAGAAAAGATTATATTTCAAACAAGTGAAATAGAACACAGAAATGCATGCCAAAATACCATACAACTGTGGTTAAATCAGACGTGGTATGTGATAAATAATACCATCAGTAAATGACTTTTCACGTTAAAAATGGAAAATTATTTTTTTTGTAAAAACAGTTTCCCTCAAGAATGTAATAATGAGTTGCGGATGGAATCGGAACGACTCCATCACACAATCATTTCCAAATGCAATCTCTAATTGGATATATAATTTGGACTAATTCAGGGACAATGAGATGATCAGGAGCAGTGTATATGCCGCATATGTCCCAATAGAAGCACGCTACCCAATAGAAGCACATACCCCATTTCAAGATTGAAAGCATGCACAAATTTACATCATATTCAGACTGAATGCACATAAAATAAGACTTCCCACTTTATTTCAGACGCACAACAAAAACAAATCATAATTTACGATCTTCTTCAGACTGAATGCACATAAAATAAGACAATCCCACTTTATTTCATAGGCACAACAAAAAATAAATCCATGAAATTCTTTAACTTTGAATAGACACGCATCCATGTGTCTGCACTCGCGCAGTGCGCATCTATTGGGACATATACGGTAGTGGGAGTTTAGTTATTTTCAGCTGCTATTTCGGTTACATGACAAGGTGGTCGAGCTTCGAACAGTTCGGGGGGTGGGTGTCTTATTTTCCCTTGGCAGTCAGGATGCTCAACTGGATGTCTAAATTGCCTGTACGGTAGGTAGTGGGTGGGGATAATTTAACAGGCTGCTATGGATCAAAACAACGTGCAGGTTCGGGTGCTTGAGGCTGACTGAGCAGCTCAAGTTTCAAAAGCTGTGCCTTAAGTTTGGTGGTTTGTCAGCAGGTGGTGTGGCAGGGTGTGCAGTGACTGAGAGGTTTTTATGTTACACGCCCATCACACCAAAGTTGTTCTCAAAACATCCGACCCTGTTCTAAAACGGGCTGTTGTCGGGGTAGAACGTGGCTGCAAGAAAATTGTGGGCATGCTCAAAGTTCTAGAGCACCATTCCGTTCTAGCCCATCCATTCCGTTTGTAAAAAGACCGTAACAAGTTGCTACTATGTCCATTCCGTTCACAAACAGTTTGAGCCTGTTCAGCAACATTTTCAAGAACGTAGTGAGAACTAGTTTGGTATGTTGGGGGTATTAAATATATATAAATCTCACAGATTATTGTATCCAAAATGCACCACAGAGCATCTAAGATTTTATCATTTTTCTGGGGTGTACCCCCAAAACCCCACCCCCAATATAACATCCCGTAAGATCTTCCTATCTTTCATTTTCCAATGTTGGCTACCATGTGTGTGGATGTTTTCCAGGAGGAACCTTGGTTGTGATTCTGGGAGTGTCGCAGGATGTGGCTATCATCATATCGACCAGTGTTGCTGTGCTCTACACTGTGCTGGGTGGTCTCTACTCAGTCGTCTTCACCGATGTCATCCAGTTGTTCTTCGTATTCATTGGCTTGGTGAGAAGAACAAACAACTTTGTATGCCTGTGAAGTGGGCGAGCCTGTGGGGGAGCTTAGCAATGCAAGCTTAAAATGTGTGTGTGAATGTGCCACTGAATTGGATTAGCTCTAAGTCAACTCAACTAGTGCGCTTCATGTAAACCACTTCCTGAAGTGAATTAGTTGAGCCGACTTAGCCTGAATCGGCTTAAGTTCTGCATGTCAACACAAGTGGTTTAGTTGAGCTGGCTTAAGCACATCACTGTCGATTCAGCAGCGCATTTACATGCACCTTTTAATCCGCACTAATTAATTTGAACTAGTTTAGCCAGTTAATGTGTCTGTGTGAATGGGTCAGACTTTCAAAACTCTGTATGTGTGAATGCTTCACTAGGTCGATCAGTTAATCCGGCTTAACTAAGTCAACCTATCGATGCTTTTCTCTCCATACAGTGGATGGGCGTTGGGTTCAGCCTGCCACATCCGGCTGTGAAGAACATCGGTCAGACAGCGCTGGGACCCGACGGCTGGGTGGGAACCCTCAAACCGGATGCCAGCTTAGGAAACTGGATCGACAACATGTTCCTTCTTACCCTCGGAGGCGTTCCTTGGCAGGTGAGAGTAACGTGACTAAAGCCCTGTTCTGATGCTCTTAGCCCCTCTACTCCCCTAATCCAGTTTTATGTTGTTAAGTTCTGGTAACCTGATTTTAACATGTATTTTTACATGAAGTGTGTTTTAATGAAGCATTACATTTTTTCAACTGTGGCATTGCACTTAGAATTGCCAAAGACAATGTATGATAAGACGTACCATTCAGCTCTTTCCCGTAAAATACAGCAAACAAGGTAATTCCCCAGCCTGATTGCTGTACTATTGAAACAAGGGGACAGGTTCCCTAGCCCACCCTGACTGTTGTACCATCAAAGACAATGTATGACAATTATATTGAATTATCTCCTAATATTAATAATAAAACCAATATTATAACATAGTAAAGTTCAAACACACTTTAAGCACATTAATCTGTGCCATACATAAATCAAATTTGTGATTATGTCTGAGTAAAAACGCTACGACTACAACTAATCAAAGACAATGCATCTTGTTTGTCATGGGATGGCACCCCGCATGATTCTTTCAGAATTTCCTATATGAAAGCACTGAGTGGCACGTTTTATAATACAATGTCTTTGGAATTACTAAGGAAAGATTTAGCACCTGAGAAGGGTATTGACACAAATATGATGTGCTGGCCGAATCGGTAGAGTGCAGGGATCTCATGCGGAAGGTTGAAAGTTCAATCCCCAGTTGAGTCAAACCAATGACTTACAAAATTGATACTTGTCACTTCCTAGCCTGGGACTCGGCATTAATAGGATAAGGTAAGGACTGGTTAGCTCATTATCAGGATAATGTAACTGAGTGGGATATCAATCAGGTCATGGTACTTGTGGCCTGGTCTCACAGTGGGGCAGCACTATGATTAGTATAAAGTCGCCATGATTGCGCACTGTCACAAGTCGGTGCCTGTCCTGATATCATGACCTTAAATGTTGCCAGGACATAAGACAACCAACCAACCTCTTGCAGGCTTACTTTCAGCGAGTGTTGTCTGCGAAGACTGTAAGGTCAGCTCAACTACTGTCCTTCGCTGGAGCTGCAGGCTGCATTTTCCTGGCAGCTCCAGCTATGCTGATTGGAGCCATAGCCAAGTCAACAGGTGAGAATGTCAGTCTTAGGCCCTTTGGGGCCATCCAAAGTTTTCAACATTTTCAGTCATACAAAGAGTACTACTTTCGAGAACACCCCCGTCCCCCCCTTCCCCTTCCCTCCAAAGTAGTACGTATAAACATTTTTAATATATGCTTTAATTTATACTCTTAAAGTTGCCTAGTCTGATGGTTTTTAATATCTGCAATTTTCTGAGATAGATACTTTAGATTGGTTATTATAATCTATTTTACTTTAGGTTGAAGTAACTTTTAGTTTAAATGGCCCCCGCCTCCCTCCCCAAAGTATAATAATGATAACAACAACAATAGTAATAATAATAGTAATAATAAAAATCTATTTTAATTAATAACAACAATTTTTTTAATTATTTTTTTAAACACCAACAAAAAAAACTTACTCCTTTCGATGTGACAGACTGGAACCAGACTGACTACCGGCTGCATTGGCCGGTGCCGGTGCAGGCTGAGAACTACCCGCTCATCCTGCCGCTGGTGCTGCAGTACCTCACCCCGCCCGCTGTGTCCGTGATCGGACTGGGTGCTGTGGCGGCAGCTGTCATGTCGTCCGCCGACTCCTCCCTCCTCTCCTCATCCTCCATGTTCGCCTGGAACGTCTACAAGCCAGTCAAGACAATCGTCTTCAAGGCCGAGGTGAATGTGCGTATTTTCTACCCCAGCTCTCCCCACCCTCCCCTCCCCCTACCCTCCCCTCCTCCCCTCCTCCCTTCATCCCCACCTGCCCTCCTCCCCTCCCCCACCTCCCCTCTGACCACACTAGCCTCACTTTGAGATTTATTAATTATTCAAGACACTGCTTCAAGCACACTGGAGAGTGATCACTCTACTCCTGGCTCTTGAGTGAGACAGACCTACTCTAGAGCAGGACCCCAGATACTCTGTATGATGCTAGGCAAATTCACATATCTAAATTGAGTTGAGTGCAACACCCAAGGGACTCTGGTTCAATGGGCTGTAGGCACTGATTCTTATACAGGCTAAATTAGTAATGACATTCTGTGTGGACAGATGGTAAGGGGTGAGGGTGATAGGTCACTAGTAGGGGGGCAGGAGTTGATGCCATTAAAGCACAACTTCCCCACTGTTCATCTGTGTGACTTGTCTTCCTTTTATTCCTTAGGAGTTCATAGAAGGGTTGTTTAAGGGAGGCATCAGGGAGTGAAATGAAGGGGAAGAGTTTTGTAGTATTATCTGGTGTTCATGTGGCTGGGCATCCAGTAATATTATACCTGGTTGAGTCAAATTGATGATTTAAAAATGTATACTTGTCGCTTCCTAGCCAGGCACTCGGCATTATTAGGATAGGGCAAGGAATGGTTGGCTCAGTGTGAGGATAATGTGACTGAGTGGGATATTGGGTCATGGTGCTGGCAGTTTGGTCTTCCAGTGGAGCAGGAATATGAAGTCGCCATGAGTGGGCACTGTCACTTCTCGGTACCTGTCCTGATATGTCCTTAGATTTTGCCAGGACGTAAAACTCCAACAACCAACCAACTTGAAGCCCTTTGACTGTCTTATTGACAAAACCAGTGGTCCACAACTGGTTCATCATGATCAAAGCCTGTAGTATGTGCTATCCTGTCTATGGGAAAGTGCATATAAAAGATCCCTTGCTGCTTATCAGAAAGAGTAGCCTATGTGGCGGCAGTGGGTTTCCCCCAAAGAAATATATCAGAATGACCATATGTTTGACGTCCAATAGCCGACATGTGAAAAATCAATGCGCTCTAGAGGCATCGTTAAGTAAAACAACCTTTACTTTTGCGTCTTATTGACCAGCACATCAATTGCCTTCATACACATCGGCTTTTCGTGGAGTGTGATGGCACATGAACTGACAAGTTAGGGCATATACAGACAGGTGGGGGCCACAAGCGGCCCTGCGGTTGTCACAGCATAGTAGTCAATGAGCAATAATATGAAGAGCCCTGCAGTAGATTACTGAGGATGGAGTATAGGAGGAGCTGAGGTGGAAAAGCTTCCGAATAATTATACTTGTGTAATGCTTACACAGCATATAATTCAACATATCCATCACTACATGACATTTGAGCTCCACTTGAGTAGGCAGGGATCGATTTGTCCACAGAGCTTTCGCATCCCATAGCTATTCTTGGTAGTTTCTAAGTTTGTTTACCACAATAACAACCAATTACCCACAGAAAATGTTTAGAAGAATAAAATTGAAGCCACAAATCCACAACTCTCCCAGTGCTGATCCCCCAAAAAAGATTCTTAGAAGAATAAAATTTATATATTTACCACAAAAACAAATAATTACCAATCAAATAAGAGCCACCCCTGCCCCCCCCCCCCAAAAGAAAACACCCAAATAAACTTCATGTTCATACACAATCAGGTCACCGACACCGAGATGCTGTGGGTGATGCGCCTGATGGTCATCATCCTGGGCGCACTGGCCTGCACAGTCGCCATCATGGTTAGGTCCATCTACTCGCTCTTCGTGCTGTGCGGGGACCTCGTCTACGTCATCGTCTTCCCACAGCTCGTCTGCGTCATCTACTTGAGGTGCGTCAATGCATACGGTGCACTGGCCGGATACACGGTGAGCTTCATCCTCAGGCTCATGACCGGAGAGCCACTGCTGGGTCTGCCGCCGCTCATCCGCTACTGGTTCTTCGATGAAGCTGCAAACGCCCAACGCTTCCCTGTCAAGACCTTCACCATGTTAGTCGGGCTGGCTACCATCATCCTCGGGTCACTGGTTGCTGACCACCTACTGCCAATTCGCTGTGACAAGCTGGGCACCATGCGGGGTCGGCAACAGGGTCAGGGACAAGATCAGGGACAGGGACATGATCAGGGACAGGGACAGGGTCATGGTCAGTATCAGGGACAGGGTCAGGGACAGAGAGTGGGTGCTGACGGGAACACTGGGCTGTTGATGGCCGCTCTTGTTTCGGACGGAGAGGTGGTCAGGGGCAGTAAGAAACTGACTGATGGGAAACCAGAGCCGCATGAACCCCACCACTGTCCGGACCTGGAAGGGGAGGAAGAGGAAGTTGGTTTTGAGAGGGCCGGGGTAGAGTGTGACACAACATGCATGTGGGAGAAACATTCTCCAGAAATTGCGGGAGAAGAGGATGTTGCATTTGGGTTGGGAAAAATACAGTGAGAGACTCATCTGTAGAATGTGTCATGGGGGGTGATGGAAATGGGAAACATTGCACCTAGAGTGGGAATCGAACCCACATTGCTTGCGTTCTGGTCCAGTGTGCTATCCATTACAGCACCTAGGCTCTCTGTGAAGCTGTCGGTCATCGGATCTATCGTTCTCTGTGGATCCATTTGCAGTTTGGATTATTTTCCGTTCCAATCAGTGGTCCACAACTGGTTCATCAAATGCGGTGGTATGTGCTGTCCTGTGCATATAAAAGACTCCTTGCTGCTTATCGGAAAGAGTAGCCTATGTGGCGGTGGACGGTTTCCTCCAAGGAAATATATCAGATGTGACCATATGTTTAATGTCCAATAGCCGATGATAAAATCAATGCAATTTAGAGGTGTCATTAAATAAAACAAGCTTTACTTTTTTCATTAGGCATTGTCCATCGCTTGGTTTATGTATCCCAAATGGCAGCAGTCTGCTATTATGCAAAGTTGAATAAATATGCCCTACATTATCCCTTCACAAGCATTTTCCAGTTGTTTTTTTGTTGGTACATTAGTTGTTTAATCAGGGGAAATTTCACTCACAGACGACTGGTCTTCCTCATCCCACTGCTCCTTGCCTTATCCTAATAATGCCGACTGCCTGGCTAGGAAGCAACAGTTGAAATAACACATTGCTTCATTCAAACATTGTTGATTTAATAATAATAAACCTGCACAAAGGAATAGTTCTTAAAGTCTATTTGCTGTGAATTGACTTATCTGTGTCCTGCATTTCCACAATATCCTACAGAAAATGTAACATTTCTGTCAGCGAATTCACCATGAGCTTGCATAGTAACGCAAACTGCTGGTAACACAAACTGGAACGACCTTGACCTTGGTTGATGTGTGCCAAGCAACTTCTTTATTTCCACCATGTTTGCACATTTCTTCAATTTGTTTCTTTCTGCATGTAGATAACATCTAAAAGTTACAGACAAGAACCAGTCGGTATGGCACAAATGAGTTGAGTGCCCGCTTCCTGTGGGGGGTGCGGGGGGGGGGGGGGGGGGGCGAGCAGATCTTACTCTTAGGATTCAAATCCCAGGTTTGAAGGTCAGCTTGAAGGTACATAGTCCGATGAAAACATCAAATTCAAAACCAAAACAATTATCTAGGCTTGATTCTACTTATCTAACTTAGATACTGGTGCCCTTATTAAACATTTTTTGCTACATAGGCGGATGTTGAGGCAATTTAATAGAACATGTTACTGCAGAAGCCTACTCTAGAAGCATATTGTGTCAATCTTTTGGCGGCTTGACTTAATTAATTTGGCATGTTTGCACTTTAAATGTCTCAAAATTTAGCCATTTAAAATAAAAGTTATTTCAAATTTAAGTACGGTAGATTATAGTGATCAACCTGATATATTTATCTTTGAAAATGTCCTGGCAACATCTAAGGTCATATCAGGAGGGTACCGACTTGTGACAATGCGCACTCATGGCGACTTTATAGGGCTGCCCAGTGGGAGAGACCAAGTCGGCAGCACCATGGCCTGATATCCCACTCAGACACATTATTCTCACACTGAACCACCCAGGTCTTGCACTATCCTAATAATGCCAAGCGCCTGGCTAGGAAGCGACAAGTATCATTTATTAAGTCATTGGGTTGAATCGACCAGGACCACTATGTACCAAAACAGGATGCGGACGCTGAACTCATTCAGTCATTCCATCTCGTCCTGTTGAATTATGTGTTGTGTAAGCATTATACAAGTATTATTAATGGGAAGCTTTCCACCTCAGCTCCTCCTATTCTCCAACCCCAGTCATCAACAGCATCTTACCATGGCAAAAACTGATCCACTATGCATGAACTTTCTCTCTGAAAGTTGTGAAGTAATTACTAAGGATATTACACATATATCAGGACAGGTAATATAAATGAAGAGTTCAGGCGCAAAGTCATGTAAACGCCAATCCAAAAATGTAGTTTAAATAAAAGATTTGTACCTGAAAATAATTGTAATTCTCACCAATTCCACTTTTCATATGATCACATGGTTATGGAGCAATGAACAAAAGAGAGAGAGAATATGACCAAATAAAGTGGTTGAGGATTTGATTCCACTGTTTATCTCCATTTTTGGATTGTCGTTTACGTGGTTTTGTGCCTGAACTCTTCTTCATATCCATCCTGATATGACCTTAGATGTTGCTAGGATGTAAAACAACAAACAAACTTCCTCATATATAGGGCCATAGCTAACGGAGGAGGGCAGGCGGGAAGTTCGGACATCAACTCAAGGCCACTTCCTAATCATTTACAAAGCCTTTGACCTGTTTGTTTTTTTGGTTTTGAAAACCAGTTTATTCATCAGAATATACATTTGTTCAGCGCCGAGGCCCTAGTCTTCCAGCAGTTTATATTACATTGTAAATAGGTAGTTAAGTGGGTACTTAGATATGGCATATTAGGAGATTGTGAATGGGGTTAGTGTGTTAGTTGGTTAGCCATAATACGTTCAGTGTTATGGGCTAAGATGGTGCGTCACTGCAAAAACTGTGCTGCTATTACGGTATAGCTGAGGTAACTAATTGAGTGAGGGGGGCGGGACAAGGAGGAAGGGAGGGGGGAGCAAGGCAGGGTACAGGATCCACACTATGGTGCTTATTCAAAGGCCTGGCCCATGAGATGCATTCTGATCAGTGACTTAAAGCCTTGGTAGGAAGGTGCACTTCTAATTGCAGATGGTAGTTTTTTTTTCAAAATCAAATCACATACTTACATTTGATCTCATATTTCCAACTCAGATGGGACAATATTAGAGAGTCGTTTCATGGTAAATGGGGCCTATGTATTTTCCAGTATGTAATGGTCAAAAACAATTATGGAAAGAGTAGAGGATGTATTTTCTTTATAGAATGGTATTCTTACACTTTGGAGGGATAGATATGAACAAATTAAGGCCTAATGTGACAGTCAGTTTTGTCAGGGAATATGCTATTCTATGAATACCAGAACTTCATCAAGAAAACGCTTGGTACTGTTGCATGTGCAAGAATATTTTGGAGTACCATGACTAGTAATATAATTTTCCTACTAAGGTATATGGAAAAAAAAGAAATTGAAGTCCTATATTATTTTTGGTCTCCCTTTCCATTCTGTTACATCAACAACTCAAAATTGGGAAATAAAAGTGTTTCATGCAATAAACTTTCTTAAATAATTGTTTTGATCGATAAATCCACACTTGTTGATTAATAAGTCCACACTTGGGGCTGGCTACTCAATTAATTCTTGTTTTTCTGATGAAATGGTCACCTCAACTATCTTTTCCTTCACATTACTAGTATATATATATGGACAAGAGTTGGCTACTCAGTGAAAAAGTTAGTTTATAGGCTAACCATTTACCATCCCAGGCTGAATTTGCAAATTCCAAACTAGATGTATCAGAGCAGAAAAGGGTTTCTATTTGACTACATAATATTATATTATTAATTTTAATGATATTGTGTTAATTTAAATTCCAGTCTTAATTGAAAAGCCCCAAAACAGTCCCTCTCCCCTTTCCCCGCTCTTGGGATGTAGCGGGAGGAGTGGGTGGAAGATCCTCGTCCATCGCCACCTCCACATCGGTCCCGACATTCTCCTCCACGCTGAGATCGAGCTGCAGAGCCGCGACAGGAGTGGCCAACTGCAAGACAAAATCATAAAATAACATAAGTAACATGAATGCAAATCGATATTTCGACAAAAGACACGACAAGTCAACAGTCAATCAAAAATATATAAAGCAAAAATAATTAACGTTAAATGCAAACATGGATTTATAATGATTATATCACGATACATCTATTGTCAATATCTCGATTTAAGAACAACTACACAACAACTCAACATTAAAGAAATAAATAACATTAACAAATTACCAGAATATTAGATGTTGCTAGGACGTAAAACAACAACAAACAAACATAACTACAACAAAAGCATAACATAACAAACTTAGAATACGAGCGGTTTTAGAAGAATAGTAATGGCCGCACTTGTCAGAACGAAAAAAGATTATGTACTTACACTCCTGCAGGGCTCCGGTCAGTGACGGACGACGGACCGCAGGAACCCGAACTTGCGCAGGATCCACTGCTCCCGCTCAGTCAGGTCAGCGGCTCCGTCCCCACTCTTTTTCTTGTGGAGCCGCGTGTTTGTGTCCCTGAGTGACTTGAACCACTTTTGGAGATGGACTGTTGTGGTCCCCAGAAGTGTCGCCTGGTGCTCCCACATCTTGGCCTTTCTGTCTGAGCGGCGGTAATCCGTGAGCTTCATGTTCCACATGATGGGGTTCTCCTGGAGGAAGTCCAACATTTGATCCTCCTTGAAGACCGACAGAGAACAGTCGCTCTTCTTGGCCCTCCGTCTCTTTGACATGCAGATGCCACCGGTGCTGGTGGAGGCATTGGAGGCGGTGGTGGCGGCGGAGGCAGCAGACGATGCCCATGAGCTGCCCCGAGAGGCAGGAGATGGCAAGCTGGAGCGGGGACGCCAGCGTTGCGTCGTCGACCTCTCCACTTCCATCTCCAGCTCCTCCAGTAGATAGTGGTGTTATGGAGAGTGGTGTTCTGGAGAGTAGTGTTGTGGAGAGTGGTGTTCTGGAGAGTGGTGTGGAGAGTGGCGAGGTGGCGAGGCAGGTGAGGAGGCTGGTGATGGAGAGTATTGTAACAAAGTCTGCCTCTTTCTGCCTCTCCCACGGCCTAGTCCTCCTCCTGTAGTTACAGCAGCTCTGGAGGCTGGTGTAGTAGCAGTAGTACCGGTAGTAGTAGTAGTAGCAGTAGCAGAAGCAGCAGCAGCAGTGGTGTTCCTCTTAGCAGGCATGGTGGCAGAGTGAGGGGAGCCTGTTGCTCCAGGCTATATATACCCAGGAGCCACCAAGCGGCGGACCGCGGAGAGATAACATATGTCGCCATTAGGTTTCGCATACGCTCCTCATACGTTCCTCATACGCTCCTCATACACTCCTAAAATATCCATACGCTCCTCATGCTCTCCTCATATGCTCCACATGCCAATCAAAACCGTCAATAAATGTCGCAGCACGCTCCCATACGCTCCTCATAGGCTCCTCATAGGTCCCCCATACACTCAAACCCACCCGAAAGTTCACCAACGGTCATCATAGGCCGGCACCCGCACGACTTACGTAGGTTTTCAATACGCTCCCGCCATACGCCGTAATGTGACAGGGCCTTTAACACGAATCGGACAAGAAACCGACTGACCTATCGGGTGGTTTTGGCGGCGACGCGCGCACACCATGGCCTTACCGAATTTTAACTATATATAAATTTATATCGTTCTTTAACCCAAACCGGCGGCGTCGCGCACACACGCAACGACCTTCCCGAATTTCAAACAATATATGAATCTATATCGTTCTTTAACACAGAGCTGGTGGCGTCGCGCACCACTACTAATGGCCTTCCCTAATCGTTTTTGGATTAGATATGAAGTTACCGTCGTGCGCCCACCCTTATTTAATTCTTTCTGATTGCAATTAGTTTACATGTAATTCTATATATCGGGTCAGAACCGGACGAAAAACGGACTCCACCCTAATTTCAATACCTATACCAATCACACCGGGCCAGAAGCTGCCTAAGAAAAGCGGACACAGCACATCCTAGCACTCTATCATGTTCTTCCATATTTTCAGTATTTCTTGCCTCCTTGCTGCTCTGATCCTGTGCCTCCTTTCCCTTCTCCTTTCGTCTACACGATCTGCCC